>OY294044.1:39369630-39413630 GCA_958510825.1 Brachypterus glaber
TTTTCTATTTTCTCAAAAAAGCAATAACAAAACTGCTACCAAAAAAAATAATACTTTCCCCTGTGGAGAAAAATCAAAAACTGAAAAAAATTTAAAATACAGGGTGTATTTGAAAAATTTTAACAGGTGATTCTGCATGATAAAATCATGAGAAAAAGTTCCTATAAACATATGTCTAAAAATGCGTCATAAGGGAGCTACGCCCCTTTGAAATTGGCTAAATTGGTTTTTATTTAATAACTCAGGAACCCTTTAAGATATATTAACGAGGTTTTGAACGTGAATTAATCCTAATAAGGCCCATTTTTATATGTCATTTTCACGTAGTTATTTAAACCAGGGGTGTGCGAAACGGGGGGGCCTTATCAGTTTTTTGTCCCAAACTTTTTTCTGTGTAACTTTTTTGCAATTTTATTTTTGAAATATGATTCGTCAGGTCAAAATACATAAAAAAGGTACTCTTGTTGTAATACTGTAGGATTAACCGTTTTCGAGAAAAGTTCATTTAAAGGTGAAATTTCACGGTTCGAGGACGAAAAATTAAATACTAAAATGTCGAAAACCAAAATTTTAATGATGCAATGTTATTCTACATCAAAAACTAAGAAAAAAAGTTTCCATACATGTAGGTCGAAAAAACGCTTTTAAAGATGCCATAGCCCTTTAAAAATGGTGCATATTTAGGAGACCATAGCTCCATTAGGATTCATTTTTGGAAGTACCTGTATATGAGGTTTTTTTCTTAGTTTTTAATGTACATTTGCCCTGCATCATTAAAATTTTGGTTTTCAACATTTTAGTATTTAATTTTTCCTCCTCGAACCGTGGAATTTCACCTTCAAATGAATTTTTCTCGAAAACGGTTAAGCCTACAGTATTACAACAAGAGTACCTTTTTTATGTATTTCGACCTGAGAAATAATATTTCAAAAATAAAATTGCAAAAAAGTTACACAGAACAAATTTTGGGACAAAAAACTGATAAGCCCCGCCCGTTTCGCAAACCCCTGGTTGAAATAAGTACATGAAAATAACACATAAAAACGGGACTTGGTAGGATTAGTTGACGTGCAAAACCTCGTTGATATATCTCAAAGGGTTCCTGAGTTATTAAATAAAAACCGATTTTTTTTTAGCCACTTTCAAAGGGGCGTAGCTCCCTTATGACGCATTTTTAGACATATGTTTATAGGAACTTTTTGTTATATATATTATGATGTAGAATCATCTGTTAAAATTTCCGACCCTATTTCAAATACACCGTGTATAAAAAAAAATCAAAAATTATTTTTTTTTTTAATTCTTTTTTAGTAAAATGAAAACGAGAGTATAATAATTGCTATTAATCAATCAAGTTGCGACGGCAATATATGAGTAAGTTACTTTCTTCAAGGAAAGTCTTGCGTTAGTAAAATGTTCAAAAGATTTTTATTGCCTTTTTATACGTTTCTGGACGTTTTATTTCCAAAAAATATGAATTTCATAAAAAAAGTCTGTCTGTCGGTCGGTCTGTGTGTTCGGTAAATTTGTGACCACGATAACTCAAGAACGCTTCAGGCTAAAGACTTCAAATTTGGACAGGTCAATTATCCAAAGTTCTAGGCTGGGATTGTTTTTGGTAAAAATTAGATTAGGGTAAAAGGTAAAATAGGGTGAAAACATTTTTTTTCAAACACTGTTTAGACTTCTTACTTTCCGAAAAAAATAATTATTCTTCTATTTTTGGTTTCTGGTTTTAATGAACGTAGGCATATGAGAAAGTTTTATTTTGTTGGCAGCAGTTCTTTTATTGCTTTTCGGAGAAAAAAGAAATTGTCTAAATAGGCTTCGAATAAAAAAGGGAATTTATCGAACAAATTAAAATAGTTCTAAAATGCCTTCGAAGACACAAATATAAAATCATATAATGCTTTAAAGCAAAAAATTCTGCTGCCAATAAAACAATACCTTTCCCTATAGGCCTAGATTCATACAAACTATTTTTTTTTTGAAAAATAAATAAAAAGACTAGTAATTTACTATTACCTACTACTATAAAAAACTCACAGTGTGTGTTTCTCTGTTTGTTGTTTTTTACCCAAGAACGCTTCGGGTTAAATACTTTAAATTTTGACCATAGCTATGCAGTTAATTATTGGGGTAAGAGGGCAAAATGGGGAAAAAATCTATTTTTTCAAACACTTTTTTTTAAATTTTTTATTTATTTAAAGAAAAATATAAATTTATCGAACAAATCAAAATAGTTGTAAAATGCATTTGAAAACACAAATATACAATCATAAATTATTCAAAGCAAAAAATACTGCTGTCAACATCCAAACCAAACAATGGAAGATTCTAAAACACTGACTGGCTGACTGAGAGGTTTTTTCTACTGACTGGGTATTTAGAAGAATCCGAGAAACTTGGTACAATTATATATTTCACCGTGCTTTACTCAATAAAAAATATTTCAACCCCCCATCCCCACTCCTAAGGGTAGTTTTTACCGTATTTTTTTATTTTTTCTACTGACTGGGTATTTAGAAGAATCCGAGAAACTTGAAAATGGGTACAATGATATATTTTACCCTGCTTTACTCAATAAAAAATATTTCAACCCACCATCCCCTCCTAAGGGTAGTTTTTACCATATTTTTGTTTTTTTCTATTGACTGATTATTTAGAAGAATCCGAGAAACTTGAAAATGGGTACAATTATATATTTCACCCTGCTTTACTCAATAAAAAATATTTCAACCCCCCAACCCCACTCCTAAGGGTAGTTTTTACCCTATTTTTTGGTGTTTTCTACTGACTGGGTATTTAGAAGAATCCAAGAAACTTGAAAATGGGTACAATTATATATTTTACCCTGTTTTACTCAATAAAAATTATTTCAACCCCCCATCCCCACTCCTAAGGGTAGTTTTTACCATATTTTTGTTTTTTTTTCGTATTTTTTGGTTTTTTTCTACTGACTGGGTATTTAGAAGAATTTTAGAAACTTGAAAATGGGTACAATTATATATTTCATCCTGCTTTAGTTAATAAAACATATTTAGAAGAATCCGAGAAACTTGAAATTTAACCGAAGGAGTACTACAGGGCGAACCCCTTTCTCCTTATCTGTTTATTCTTTTTCTCTGCGACTTGGAAATTTATTTAAGAAAAATGGGCCTTAGCGGGCTAAACATAGATGGTATAAATGAAATTCTATTACTAATTTACGCTGATGATTTGCAATTCTTTCTGACTCTCCTGTAGACCTAAACCGTAAGTTAAATGCTCTTAAATTATACTGTGAAAAATTTGGCTTAGTGGTAAATATCTTAAAAACGAAAAGTGATCAGCTTCTGTAAAGGAGGACCACTCTTTAACAACAGCCCAATAGAGATCGTGAAAAAACATAATTACCAGGGAGTATCCTTTAATTCATCCTCAATTTTTTTAGAAATGGCAACTGCTACCTTAAATAAATTTAAGTCAGCAGCAGGTGCTGTTCTATCCCTAATGGCTAAGACTAAAATTGACAGTTGGACTACACGTATCCACCTTTATAACGCAATGGTAGCTAGTACCCTTTCTCACTGTCTGCCTGTCTGGGGTACACGATATCCAGATATACTAGAGAGGGGACAATTATCATTTTTTAAATCACTTTTGTCTGTCTCTAAATCCTCCCCTGATCATCTGGTACGCCTTGAAACAGGTATTAAGAAGGTCGAGCTTACAATTTTTAAGAATACACTAGCTTGGCTAGAAAACATACTTTCTATGGATGAAAATCGGTACCCTAGAATTTGCTTCAATCGACTATTCCAACTGCAACAAAATAACCCTAATAAAGACAAAAAATATCTGGGCCAAGCAAATCCGAGAATATTTTGTTAAAATAGTAGATATTTGGTCCAATCTCTTACAATAAAAACAGAAAAAAAACCTAAAGACCTAAACCGTAAGTTATATGCTCTTAAATTATACTGTGAAAAATTTGGCAGTGGTAAATATCTTGAAAACGAAAAGTGATCAGCTTCTGTAAAGGAGGACCACTCGATTCCTCACAAATTATCTTTAACAACAGCCCAATAGAGATCGTGAAAAAACATAATTACCTGGGAGTATCCTTTAATTCATGCTCAATTTTTTTAGAAATGGCAACTGCTACCTTAAATAAATTTAAGTCAGCAGCAGGTGCTGTTCTATCCCTAATGGCTAAGACTAAAATTGACAGTTGGACTACACGTATCCACCTTTATAACGCAATGGTAGCTAGTACCCTTTCTCACTGTCTGCCTGTCTGGGGTACACGATATCCAGATATACTAGAGAGGGGACAATTATCATTTTTTAAATCACTTTTGTCTTACAATTTTTAAGAATACACTAGCTTGGCTAGAAAACATACTTTCTATGGATGAAAATCGGTACCCTAGAATTTGCTTCAATCGACTATTCCAACTGCAACAAAATAACCCTAATAAAGACAAAAAATATCTGGGCCAAGCAAATCCGAGAATATTTTGTTAAAATAGTAGATATTTGGTCCAATCTCTTACAATAAAAACAGAAAAAAAACCTAAAGACCTAAACCGTAAGTTATATGCTCTTAAAATATACTGTGAAAAATTTGGCAGTGGTAAATATCTTGAAAACGAAAAGTGATCAGCTTCTGTAAAGGAGGACCACTCGATTCCTCACAAATTATCTTTAACAACAGCCCAATAGAGATCGTGAAAAAACATAATTACCTGGGAGTATCCTTTAATTCATCCTCAATTTTTTTAGAAATGGCAACTGCTACCTTAAATAAATTTAAGTCAGCAGCAGGTGCTGTTCTATCCCTAATGGCTAAGACTAAAATTGACAGTTGGACTACACGTATCCACCTTTATAACGCAATGGTAGCTAGTACCCTTTCTCACTGTCTGCCTGTCTGGGGTACACGATATCCAGATATACTAGAGAGGGGACAATTATCATTTTTTAAATCACTTTTGTCTTACAATTTTTAAGAATACACTAGCTTGGCTAGAAAACATACTTTCTATGGATGAAAATCGGTACCCTAGAATTTGCTTCAATCGACTATTCCAACTGCAACAAAATAACCCTAATAAAGACAAAAAATATCTGGGCCAAGCAAATCCGAGAATATTTTGTTAAAAGTAGATATTTGGTCCAATCTCTTACAATAAAAACAGAAAAAAAACGACTAATCGAGAGGTACTCCTACTTTTTATAACGAGCTGATGTTGCCAGAGTCTATACAAGCAATTTTTCGCCCATTTACAGTGCCTTTACCTTGCGTCAAACAGTTAATAACTACCTTTTGCTTAGAATTCCTATATTCAAGACTAGATTCATAAGTCAGTTACGTCTGTGTGGTAGGGACTCTCTAAGACCATTAGAAACATACTCTATGTTATCAATACGGAGGAACTTTGTACGTGCTGCAATATGCACAAACAAGAATCCTTATATCACCTTTTAGTAGTGTCCGATTTATAATGAATTCCGAACACCTCAAATACTAAATATTTACACTTGACAACCTAGTACGTGTCCTGGAAAATATAGACCTAAGCCAACTACTTTCTTTTTTTACTAATATTTTAAAACTAAGATCATTCATTCTAAACGAATAGTTTTTTTTTTCTCAATTCTGTTTCTATAATTAAGTGTACTTTCTTTTTGTTAACTATTACTTAACTTACTTTTTTTTTTCTTTTTTCATTCATCACTAAACACGTATTTTTATAAAGAACTTTCAATTTCGGGTTTAGACCGTGTTAATGGATTTTCACTTTCCGACGTTTCGTCTCTTACTACTAGAGACATCTTCAGGGATTAATCTGAAACTAAGTTTCGAATCAACTTGTGTCACTATTTATGACGAGTTGTGGTTATTCACCCGTGACGAGGTTTTTCCTATCAAAGACTTCCATATTGCAGGTAAGTGGTAACCAGTGTCCCGATTGATATTGTTAGGATGCTTGATGATTTCTATAATTGATAGAAATCATCAAGCATCCTAACAATATCAATCGGGACACTGGTTACCACTTACCTGCAATATGGAAGTCTTTGATAGGAAAAACCTCGTCACGGGTGAATAACCACAACTCGTCATAAATAGTGACACAAGTTGATTCGAAACTTAGTTTCAGATTAATCCCTGAAGATGTCTCTAGTAGTAAGAGACGAAACGTCGGAAAGTGAAAATCCATTAACACGGTCTAAACCCGAAAGTGAAAGTTCTTTATATCTTAATGGCCGTGGAAGCTTAAAATCTAAAACATGTATTTTTTTTCTCATAGTATTATTCATAAATTCTAATGTATACCTCACTCATTGTTATAAAATTGTATAAATTTTGGAAAATAAATATATCTATCTATCTATCTATCTATACTAATCCACGAATTTGACTGGGTTGCAAGTATTCTTCGGGTAAAAAAAAGTTTAGCTGGTAGTCTTGCACCTTTAGAGCCAAGTAGTTACTTGATTTTTTTAAAGGACAACTAAAAAAACATTATTGTTGATTCAATCAGCGGTGACTGCAAGTCGTATTTTCTCGCAACTGAGAAGTTTATTTAAAAATATGTATATAAATTATATTATAATATATACTATATTTATAATTTTTAATCGAATAGTACGTTTTATTATGAAACAACCTTTTATTTTATTTGGCGACCCCAAATTAGTAAAAATAGCATGTATTTTTGAACGCTCACTTCTCTTATTTCCAGGAAATTATAAAGATAAAGCAGTGCCATCTAAATCTCAGATTCAGAACTAGAAGGAAATAACTTTTTTTAAAGTTAATGTGCAGTATTATGTGCAATTTTAATGTATATCAATAAGCGTACCCTAGTAAAAAATGTAAGGAACACCCCTACGTGCAGATTCACTTTAAAATTGATCTTGCCGAAAGGAAGTCCACTTTTTCTTCGCAGCGATGCTTCTTCGAGTTCATAGGTCATGAAAATAGTCAATATTTTTCGAAAAAATTACCCCAGCGCCACCTTTAAGCAAATTTAAACTTTTTGGGAAAATCTAGTAATCCATGATAGTCATATACCTACCAAAAATAAAGTTAATGAGTACTGAATTAATTTTTATATACCCAAAAAACTAAATTCAATACCTACGTGCAGTCACTTTAAAATTGATTTTGCCGAAAGGAATCAAATTACCCCTAGTTAGTCTATGGTAAATTACAAAAAAAAAATTGTAGTTTAATGTGCCATGCCCACTTTTTCTGAGCAGCCTTGCTTCTTTGAGTCCATAGGTCAGAAAATTGTCAATATTTTTTGAAAAAATGACCACAGCGCCATCTAGGCAAATATTTAAACTTTTTTTTTCGTGAAAATCTAGTAATCCATGAGAATCATACACATACCAAAAATAAAGTTAGGTTTTTAAATAATTTATATATACGCAAAAACTAAATTTTATTTTTTTTTGGGGACCTAAAACTCTTTTGGTCCTAGAGGCCAAAGTTTGGGCCCAATCAAAGAAAAATTTTAGATTTGACTCGTAGTTAGTTGTAGGAATAAGCAAAAAAAATATAATTTAAATCAAAGATGTGTTGGAGATCGACTGTTCGATTCTCTCGTGAAATCATAGTTAAGCGTAAAAAAATACTAGCCGTGAAGTCCAAATATTTCTTTATTTTTGTTTCCTTAATAAATTTTCATCGAATTAACGTAGAGACTTAAAATTTGAAATATACGCTTATGGTTACTATTTAAAGATGACACATACACAAAAATTACAAAAAATGCTAGGCCTTGCAGTTCAAAACAAGCACATCATGATTTCCTTTTGTTTTCTTAATATCTTTTGATCGGATTGACACAGAGACTTTAAATTTGAAATATAAGGTTATGGTGTATATTTAAACAGAAGTTAGTCAAAAAATACTAGCCGTGAAGTTCCCGCGAGCGCAGCGAGCCGTCATTTTTAGAAAAAATGCTTATTCTTATAAATTTTGATTGGATTATAATGACAATTGAAAATCAACGAAACCAAAAAACAAGATGGCGGACCTGTCAAAGTGACATGGACCCGCCATCTTGAATTTTACAAATCTGACTTCGAATACGTGATCAGTGACCTTAAAAACCCTAACAAGTCAAATTTCGCGCAAATCGGTTTATTTTTGAAAATCCGCCATATTAAATTTCACAAATCTGCATTCAGATTCGTAATTAGCGGCCCCAAAACACATTTTAAAAAATCTCATCCGCCATATTGGATCCGCCCTTGAATTTTACAAATCTGATTTCGGATACGTGATCAGTGACCCCAAAAACCCCCACATACCAAATTTTTCGTGAATCGGTTCATTTTGGAAAATCTCATAGGCCATATTGGATCCGCCATCTTGAATTTTAAAAATTTGACTTTGGATTTATGATCAGCAACCCCAAAAATCACCACATACCTACAAAGTCATCAATAAGATCCAAACAGTTTATTTCTTTGATGTTTTGAAGTAAAAACGCCAAAGCCACGTGGTGTTGGAGGCCAATTTTTACCACAAAGATTTCGAAAGCAAAGTTTAAGAACTTTCATTTCGGCCCTTTTTGGCCTTAGTCGGATTCATGCAAGTGGTTTTATAGTCGTTTAAGTAATAAAAGTGGTGAAGGTCACGTGGTTCTAGCTGCCATATTGGATCTCCTATAGTGATTTAGTGTAAGGGCCACTAAGATTTAGAAAGTAGATTTCAAGACCTTTTATTTGAGCCACCTCAAATGGACCTCACCAATTTTGGTTAAGTGGGGGTCGCTCGTTCAGAAAGAATGCCTCATATGTATAATTTTATGTAGATAGGAGGGGCATGTCACACTTCATTTGCGGGACGAAATATCGTCTTTACTTTAATCTGTATCACCTATATCTCCTCCAGATCGCCCGATATAGCCTCAATATCACCTCGATATCTCCTCCCCGATAAACCATAGTTCGGCGGCAGCACTGGTTTCCAAATGGCATATTGGGGCCATAAATCGAGGAAAGTGTATTTTTGAGGGTTTTTGGGGTCCCCGATTACGAATTTCAATTTTAATATTCAAAATACTGGATCCTAGATCGCAGCACATTTTTATTTGAATTTTTTAAAATTTTCTGTATATTGGTAATTTTACTTTGTTTCAGTTGTTAAAAACAAATATTAAAACAAAACTTGAAATGTCATAATGACAGATCTGGAATGTTAGGTATTTTTCAAACTATTTATTTAATATTTCTAAAAATTGGTATTTATGGTCACTTTTTATCGCAATGTATTTAAAATAAAACGTTCGAAATTTTGATTAACAGATTGCAATTAGCAACTTTGGTAGCTATTTCGTTTTTGCACCAATTTCAGTCAAAATATGACAGTTTTGCGTATTTTTAGATTTAGCAACCAAAATTAATTTAAATCGCTATTTAAATCTTAATCATTATACATGGCTAGGCAGTATGTCTGTTATATTCAGAATGACATTTGCAAAAATGATTACCCTCTTTGATTAAGGTAATATAACTTTTTTCTGGTTTCTCCCTCTAGTGTGATTTTTATACAGAATTGTTCCCTGCTATGTATAGATCAACTCATATTTTTAAAGTTGTCCTTAGTTTGTCCAAAAAAAAGATATGAAGAATTTTCTACAAGCTCGCATTGAAAATTGTCGTTTATATGAGATTTTGTCTAATTTATTACACAGTTTTATGTACCGTAGATTTTAAAGCTGTTTTTGAATTTTAGGGCGATGAGTTAGAAGATGAGCCTTGTTTTTGCTTTTCAATTTTGAAAATTTTCAAAATTTCGGAAAGCCTTGTATTCGTGCAATTTTTTTGCGTATTTTTCGTTTCATGACATCCTATGTTGATACAATATTTTTTCACAAAAATTAGAAAATTGCTACATATGGGTTTTTGAGGTTACTGAAATTGAATCTGATAGTAAAAAAAACTATAGCAATTTAATTGTGACATCACATTTCTCTAGACCCCCGTCAAAAAGTGTGACAAACTGCTGGACCCCTTCCCCATAGGCGTGACATGCTTAATGGACATCCCCTAGTCCTGAATATTTGCCACTATTAAAAAGGCAAAATCTTTTAAAATCTTTATTTCTTGCCTCTTTTGCCTCTTCGCTTAATTTGCCATTATTTATTATTTCCCTGACACGCAATAAAATTTAGTGCAAGATGGCATGTAATTCCACTTATTTTTTCGGTATATTAAATGGCAGTCTAAAAAGTATAATTTTTAAATAAATTAATATCTATTTCTCTAACAGATGCCAAACTTTTTAAAATTACAGAAAGACTTTTAATAAAGTTTTCATCAACTAATGCAACTTTTGGATTTTCAAAAAATCGTCTAGCTGTAGCTATTTAATATATTGGCATATCCCAATATACAGCTAAAATCGCATAATCGCATAGTTGATAAATAATAGATTTCACATCCGCTTAAGTAACTAATATACAAGATTTTATACTAAAATACAACCCTTAACTTTAAAGTAGAATGAAAGGATGAATCATGAATAATTCATTACAATTTGGAATTAGATTTTTTTCTAATTATAAATAATATTACTCATATTATGCAATTCTAATGATTACTATTGCTTTGGACTTAATTAGCAAACTTGAATTTGTAAATAACTAGCAAATAAAATAAAAAATAGACAATTAAAAATATAAAATAAATATAATTATTTAAAACCCAAGAAATAAATTAAGAAGAAATAGATTTATTTAATTTGAAACTGTTACTTGAGGTATTTAAATTCAGAAACTCGGCTACATGCAAGTATGATGTCAGGAGCTAGCTGAGATAACCAATAACCAAAACTAAAATATAACGAACAGATAAGATAAAAAAAAAATAGAATATACGGGGGAAGTTTTTGTAATTAAAATTTAATTGTAATTGACAGTCAAATATGGTATAAACTACCTTCAAGTAAGGTCCCAGAACGACTATAAACCAATAAATAAAATAAATAAATAAAATAAATAGATAAAAGCCAGGTTTAAAATAAAAAATAGGCATGTAAAGATATAAAATAAATATAATTATTTAAAACCCAAGAAATAAATTACAAAAAAATAGATTTAATTTGAAACGGTTACTTAAGGTGTTTAAATTCAGAAAATCGGCTACATGCAAGGAGCTTACTGATATGGAACCAAAACTAAAATATAACGAACAGATAAGATAAAAAAAATGATGGATAAAAGCCGGTGTTTTCATTTATATATAATAAGATAAGATAAATTTATTCAGCTAAAAATCTGTTTACAAATATAAAGAAATTAAAGTTTTTAAGTGCACCTGATTTCCCGAAGGAAATCGTGTCGTGCTTAAATAGATTACAAATACAATTATTTGGTTTGCGCGTGTAGGTATATTATATAAAGAAAATAGCAGAGAAAAAAAAAAGAAAATATCTTAAAAAAAAAATAGTTAATAGTATTAAAAATATTATCACAATGCAAAATATTATCACAATATTACTGCAAAATTATCATTTCTAAAAAACATATATTTCTTTTTTTCTTTGGTAAAGGAGCATTAGGAATAACTTGTTGTGAAAACGATTTATATATATACTTATCTGTGTTGGTCTAAAGTAGTGCATTTTCTATATTTTTATTTTGTAAATAATAATATTTCCTACATTGCTTCTTGAAATTTATTTAGGGTTATTTGTGATAAACACTCGGAAATGAAGCAAAACATTGTTGATGGTAAAACGGCCCTGACTTATCACCATTTGGAAACAGGCCACCATTTTAATTTTAATATAGAAAATATAGAAATTTTAGAAAGGGTTACCCTATTGAAAATGACGGATATAAATGTTGAATAGACCGGACTTGAGCGTAATTTCATCAATCAAGTCCGGTTTATGCACCATTTATACCCGCCCAGACCCGTCATTTTCAGCAGGGTAATAATAAAAAAAAGAAGTTTTTTTGAAATGATGCATATAAAAAAAAATCAGAACTCCATTAACTATAAAACTGACACCTGCAATTTAAGTAGTATTTACTTTCTTAATTAAAAATATTAAAAGATATATGTTCTAATTGTGGATTTAAATAATTTACAAAAATATTTAATTAATATATCAAAATATAATTATTTTAAACACTGGAACAACACTTTATCCAAATTTATAGATACATACTTTTTTTAAATTTCTGTAATTGTTTTACAGTATTCTCTTTGTGAAAAATGTCCAGTGTATTTTGTTTGTTGATGTAATGTTTTTGTTTAATTTGTTTGTTTTAATGCATATTTAATAATTTAGGTAAGTTTTTAATTTATTAATTTCTTTTATTTTGGTTTATATACATTTTTTTCCAAAAAATCAGTTTATAATGTCCAAGTTATGTCCAAAAAGTTTTATAATTTTTATGTCTTTTTAGCCCTGAAGAAGCCTAAATATTAGGTGAAATGTTGGCATGATTATGTAATGCAATAAAGTTTTTATTTACTTAATTTCCGAGTGTTTATCACAAATAACCCTAAATAATTTTTGTAAATATAAAGCTTTAGTTTTTTACAAAATAGACTGAAAGATTGAATGCGTTTAAGTTCACGTTGCAAAACATTATATATCGTATATTTAAACACCTACGACTAGCTACGTACTGCTCATACTTGCGTTAAAATTTCCGTCGACGCACTTAAAATTGATGTAGCGCCACTTCTGGAAGCTCCCTATTAAACATTCAGAAAGAAAAATAAAGCCAGATAAATACAAAATGTTTTAATTGGGGTTACGTAAAAAAAAATCCATGTTTTGAAAATTTGACAGCAAAAAAAATATTTTTTTTCAGTGTAAAAAAAATGTGGGTCGATATTTAAAAAAATCTTCCAGTCCTAAAAGCACATCCTTTTTTTATAAGTGACCCGAATTTGATTAAAAAATATTCATAAAAATAAATTCTAGTCATTTGGATTTTTTTTTTCTAAAACACTATATAAAAACTGTGCGGTCTTAGCCTAAATCTGAAAAAAGATTCAGAATCAGGAGAAAAAATGCTTTAAGATAGGTTAGAAAAAAAGTATGCTTCAAAAATTTCGTTTGTGAGATAGATTATAACACAAAACGAAATTTTTGAAGCATACTTTTTTTAACATAACCTATCTAGCAGTTTTTATATACAGTTTTAGAAAAAAAACACCTTTTTCCAAATGAATGTAGAATTTATTCATTCAATCTTTCAGTCTATTTTGTGAAAAACTAAAGCTTATATTTACAAAAATTATTTAGGGTTATTTGTGATAAACATTCGGAAATTACGTAAATAAAAACTTTATTGCATTACACAATCATGCCAACATTTCACCTAATATTTAGGCTTCTTCAGGGCTAAAAAGACATAAAAATTATAAAACTTTTTGGGCATAACTTGGACATTATAAACTGATTTTTTGGAAAAAAATGTATATAAACAAAAATAAAAGAAATTAATAAATTAAAAACTTACCTAAATTATTAAATATGCATTAAAACAAACAAATTAAACAAAAAAATTACATCAACAAACAAAATACACTGGACATTTTTCACAAAGAGAATACTGTAAAACAATTACAAATTTAAAAAAAGTATGTATCTATAAATTTGGATAAAGTGTTGTTCCAGTGTTTAAAATAATTATATTTTGATATATTAATTAAATATTTTAGTAAATTATTTAAATCCACTAATAGAATCTTTTAATATTTTTAATTAAGAAAGTAAATACTACTTAAATTGCAGGTGTCAGTTTTATAGTTTTTTTATATGCAAGATTTCAAGAAAACTTTTTTTTATTATTACTACCCTGCTGAAAATGACGGGTCTGGGCGGGTATAAATGGTGCATAAACCGGACTTGATTTATGAAATTCACCCGCTAAGGTCCGGTCTATTCAACATTTATACCCGCACAGACCCGTCATTTTCAATAGGGTAACCCTCTCTAAAATTTCTATATCTTCTATATTAAAATTAAAATGGTGGCCTGTTTCCAAATGGTGATAAGTCAGGGCCGTCTTACCATCAACAATGTTTTGCTTCATTTCAGAGTGTTTATCACAAATAACCCTAAATAAATTTCAAGAAGCATAATGTAGGAAATGTTATTATTTACAAAATAAAAATATAGAAAATGCACTACTTTAGACCAACACAGATAAGTATATAGATATAAATCGTTTTCACAACAAGTTATTCCTAATGCTCCTTCGCCAAAGAAAAAAAGAAATATATGTTTTTTAGAATTCTTTTCGTAACCCCAATTTGGCTTTATTTTGCTTTTTGAATTTTTAATAGGGAGCTTCCAGAAGTGGCGCTGCATCAATTTTAAGTGCGTCAAGACGGAAATTTTAACACCGGTATGAGCGCTATTCAGCGAGCCGGAGCAGTACGTAGCTAGTCGTAGGTTTTTAGCTGATATCGCTTTTCCATATTCGCAATTTGTTGGTGAAATCTTTCACCTTGCTCCTCACTGACGGAGCCGAGATTAGGTGGAAAGTAATCCAGATGTGAATGTAGAAAATGTATTTTAAGGGACATTCTACATCCCAATCGGTAGTTTCTTATAAGAGATTTTACCCGAGCTACATAATTATATTCCCTTTTATTACCCCAAAACCCAGAGATAACAAGTTTAAATGAATGCCATGCCAACTTCTTTGAAAGTTTTGACTCAAAATTCCTATCCTATCCTAAATTTTTCTGATTTTTGTGGTCACCCGCTTTAATTTTGGCTTCCAACAGCTTCGGGAACTTTTCTTTTAGGTACAAAAATGGTTCTCCTTTCTGTTTCAATGCCTTTACTAAATTTTTCATTAGCCCCATTTTAATATGTAGAGGGGGTCAACTACACAAAAAAAAAACAAGAATATTTAATAAACCCACCTTGTATTCCTAAGAAAATTGCTACCATTTTCAAATTCCCATAAATCTGCCATTTGTGTTCATACTTAATTTCATCCAAAACTATTTTCATATTTTCATATGATTCTTTCATATTTTTAGAATACGCAATAGGAATTGTGCTTCTTGTTTCCATTGTGTAATAAAACAACCTTCAAACTAGATTTTCAAGCATCTGCAAAAAGACGCCACTCGGATGGCCTATTATATGGATGTTTAATCTGCATTTGGTCCATTAATCCTTGTATGTTAGGGCCACTTGCACCAATGCTGGTTTAACTTTAAACTTCGATTAAATTGACGGCTGACCAATCAGAACGCAGCATTTTTAACTTAAACTCGGTTTAGCTGAGATAATCCCGTACCAAAATTTGGTGCAAGTGGCCCTTATTACAATAACAAAGATCGTCCTTCATTTCATAAAACTTAAGCTCTCGTTTACGGTATACTTTGTGTCTTTTTGTAGTAGGTTACTGTTATAGCCTTGAACCCAAAAGTTCAGATTTTTCTTTACATAATCCGAAGTCTCGCACAAAACTATCCAGGTCGTCTTGCTCTAACAAATGAATTTCATTATAGTCAAATGGCAAATCTTGAGATGTCGCAGTCATATACTCCCCCATTTCAATATCTTCAGATTTTTGTTTACATTTTCGTTTATTTCAATATCTTGTTCTTCCATTTCAATATCTTGCTTCAAAACATTTGTGTTATTTTCTTTTAATTTTGCCAACGTTACAGATCTTACATTAGGATAAACGTTACTTTTTCCTTTCCAATTTGGCCCACGTCCAATCTTGGTTAAACAAAAATAGCAATCTTCGTGGTGGTTATAAGGTTTATGCCACAATGAAGAAGTTAAAAACTGAATAGTTATTATTCATTTTTATGTAGCATGAATTACACTTGTCACTTGTTGGGTGTCCAGTCCTTTTCCAAATTAAGAATTCTTCGTCCCGTAAGTATGACTTTTTTATTAATTCTGAAATTGGACGTAAATGTTTATAGCTTTCATAACTTCCACAAACATAGCAGAACTTTTCCGTAGAATTTAAACAAGGCATAATGACATTAAGGCATTAACTAATGAATATACAAGTTATAACTATATATTTTAATTTAACTAATGGTGGGGTTAAAAAAATATCGAAATTACCGAGTTTAAAATAAATGAATTCATTTATTTTAATTCCGGTAATCCCGGTAATTATAATTATTATATAATTGAAATAAAGTTTGTAAGATTAGGCTAGTTAAACGAACTAATTAAATGTAATTACCTGAATTACCTGAAATAAAGTATTAAATATTGGGTATATACCTGTTAGAAATAATTTTTCTAACACAAATAAACACGGCAAAGAAGCGCCATATTTAGTTTTAAGGCATATGTACTGTTACGACACGCTTGAGAGTGCTCCTACCATGCATATTGGTGTTAAACTTTCCTACACGAAGCACTGAAAATTAATGTAGCGCCACTTCTAGAGCTCCCCATAAAAAATTCAAAAAGCAAAATGAAGCCAGATAAATAGAGAATGTTTTAATATGGATAACGTAAAAAAATCCATCTTTTAAAAATTTGACAGCAAAAAAATTTTTTTTTGTTTAAAAAAAAACTGGAGGTGGACATTAAAAAAAAATCTTTCAAAGTCTTAAAAGCACATCCTTTTTTTATAAGTGACCCGACTTTGATTGAAAAAATATTCATAGAAATAAATTCTGCAGTCATTTGGAAAAAGGTGTTTTTTTCCCTAAAACACCCTGTATATAAAAACTGTGCGGTCGTAGCCCAAATCTGAAAACAGATTTGAAATCGGAAGAAAAAATGCTTCAAGATGTCAGAAAAAAAAGTATATTTTCTCTGGGACAGATTATAATCTAAGTTATTGTATTTTTGCAATTTCTACTGATTCTGATGTTTTTATAGGGGAACTTGACTCTTATTTATCAAAAAAATAGCAAAAATGACTAACTTAATAATAAGTGATATAAAACCCCAACCGAAAAAACAAACTCGTATATAAATGTTTTGTTCTTATGGATACCTTTCTTTTATAAATCTCTTACTTCAGGTAAAAAAGTTGCATTGTTTAGTTTAGTTTAGTTTAGTTTAGTTTATTTTTAAAGTCTTTCTCGGACCACCTAATAGGTGGTATTTTATACGATATTCGACTGTATATATAATAATTTAGAATAGATACTCTTCGCTATTAAGAGCTACTCTTCTCCATCGTAAAACAAATCACCAAAAAATTTCAATACATAAATTTCGACACCATTGATCATGCGTTTATTAAAAATAGTAAACGTATAAAACATAGCGACATAACTCCCATTGTATATAGGTCCCATATCAAATAACTATAACCTTTTTATTAATGTAAAAGTAAAACATAAAAACACAACATTTGAAATTAAACAAACTAAAACCATTAACTAAAAAAATTAAATACACTACTACAAAGTGAGAAATGGGAAAGCATTTATAGCGAATCTAACCCAAATAGGGCATACGAACTATTTTTTAACAAATTTAATTTTTTTATAAATACTTGTACCGTATACAATGTCAAAAATAAAAATTATATTAAAGCCGTGGATTTCCGAAGGTATTATTAATTCTATAAAAACCCGTGATAATTTAAAACGTCGATCTCTTAAATAAAAAAATAACATTCAACTGTGAATAAACACAAAAATTATAGGAAATTATCTTACAAAATTACTAAAAAAATCAAAACAGAACTATCATGGGGAAAAAATTAATAACGCCAAAAATAACACAAAAGAAATTTGGAAAATAATAAAAAACACAAATTGTAAGAAACGATGTGACTGAACTGAACTATACCGAAGGCAATATTTTATCACAGCTAAGCGACGTTGCCAATGTTTTTATTAATTACTTTTCCAAAATTGGAGAAAATATGGCTGAAAATATAAAAAGTGATCCATTATCCGATGCCGGTCAAGACCAAACCAAATATAAACTTTAAAAACTGTCTGTCTTTAAAGCCCGTAACCAAAGAAGAACTTTTAAAAGTCTTAAAAAATAATTCATCAATTGACAAAATAAGTACAAAAACAATAAAAAACACTACATAAAAAATAGCAGATATACTTGTCTACATTATTAATTTATCATTTGAAAATGGTTTTTCCTAACCTTTTAAATCCGGTAGTTATTGCCCCCATATATAGTGGAGTGAAAAGTAACCCCTTAAACTATAGACCAATTTCAGTAATATCAATCTTTGCAAAAATTTTCAAATTGTGTATAGTATCTAGGCTAGATGAACACTTGGAAAAAAATAATATACTATCAGAAAATCAGTTTGGGTTTAAAAAAAAGCAAATGATACGGATGACGCCGTTTAGTTTACAAAAAAATTCACAAGTTCTTACGAAGAAAAAAGAAAATTTTGGCAATATTTCTAGATCTGGCAAAGGCTTTCGACAGTATATCACTCAATATTATTAATGAAATTAGAGGCTTATGGTATCCGTGGTATCGTTTTAAAACTGTTCGAAAGCTATTTGTCAGATCGCGAATCGTAAAATTTTTAAACCAATTAAGAATTTCAAAAAAAAAAAATCGGTTACGGCGTCCCCAAGGGACGGTGTTGGGACCCAAACTGTTTTTACTTTACATTCATGAAATGTTAAAAATACCAATTTTTGGGGATATTTTATTTTACGCCGATGATACTGTACAATAACTGTACAATAACAATACTTGGGAAGAAACAAGGAGGGATGCTAAATTTGGTCTATACCCTATAAAGCGTTGGTTAGACAGTAACACTCATCCTTAACTTCACAAAAACTAAATTTATCACTTTTACTAATAGCTCTGCTGTTCAAGTTTAAAACAATTAAATTTCACTCGATGTAATATGAGTGTAAACTGTCTGTACCAAAGGTCAATTGAAAAAACAGTCTATAAAATATTTAGGTTTGGTAATAAACAATACTCTAAAATGGTGACCATTAATACATTAATAATAAATTGAACAACTGGTTTTTACTTTTTATAAACTAAGGGAAATGATTCCAATGAAGGCATTAAAAATGACGTATAATTCTTTGGTTGAACCTGTCATATCTTATGGAATTATTGTGTGGGGTGGTACATACGAAAATCAAGTAAAAAATTTAATAGTAACTGAAAAATCCCGACAACATTGTTTGAAAACACTATAATCGTGAAAGGTCCAAAAATATATAATGTTTTGCAACTTGAACTTAAACGCATTCAATCTTTCAGTCTATTTTGTAAAAAACTAAAGCTTTATATTTACAAAAATTATTTAGGGTTATTTGTGATAAACACTCGGAAATTAAGCAAATAAAAACTTTATTGCATTACATAATCATGCCAACGTTTCACCATATTTAGGCTTCTTCAGGGCTAAAAAGACATAATAATTATAAAACTTTTTCGACATAACGGACATTATAAACTGATTTTTTGGAAAAAAATGTATATAAACAAAAATAAAAGAAATTAATAAATTAAAAACTTACCTAAATTATTAAATATGCATTAAAACAAACAAATTAAACAAAAACATTACATCAACAAACAAAATACACTGGACATTTTTCAACAGGAGAATACTGTAAAACAATTACTGAAATTTAAAAAAAGTATGTTCTATAAATTTGGATAAAGTGTTGTTCCAGTGTTTAAAATAATTATATTTTGATATATTAATTAAATATTTTTGTAAAATTATTTAAATCCACAAATAGAACAAATATCTTTTAATATTTTTAATTAAAAAGTAAATACTACTTAAATTGCAGGTGTCAGTTTTATAGTTAATGGAGTTCGGATTTTTTTTTATATGCACCATTTTAAGAAAACTTCTTTTTTTTTATTAATAATACTAGTAATACTAGCCTGCTGAAAATGACGGGTCTGGGCGAGTACAAATGGTGCATAAATCGGACTTGATTGATGAAACTCACCCGCTCAAGTCCGGTCTATGCAACATTTATACCCGCAGACCCGTCATTTTCAATAGGGTAACCCTCTAAAATTTCTATATCTTCAATATTAAAATTAAAATGGTGGCCTGTTTTCAAATGGTGATAAGTCAGGGCAGAGTGTTTCACAAATAACCCTAAATAAATTTGAAGAAGCATAATTTTTCACAAGTTATTCCTAATGCTCCTTCACCAAAGAAAAAAAATATATGTTTTTTAGAAATGATAATTTTGCAGTAATAAGTTGTGATAATATTTTGTATTGTGTTAATATTTTTAATACTATTAACTAATTTTTTATTTTTTATATTTTCTTTTTTTTTTCTCTGCTATTTGCTTTACATAATATACCTACCTATATCATGCGCAAACCAAATAATTGTATTTGTAATCTATTTAAGCACAACACGATTTCCTTCGGGAAATCAGGTGCACTTAAAAATTTTAATATCTTTATATTTGTAAACAGATTTTGTATATCTTAGCTGAATAAATTTATCTTATCTTATTATATATAATATTATATGAATGAAAACATGGGTTTTTATCTATTTTTTTTATCTTATCTGTTCGTTATATTATCAGCAAGCTCCTTGCATGTAGCCGTTTCTGAATTTAAACACCTCAAATAACCGTTTCAAATGAAATCTATTTTTTCGTAATTTACTTCTGGGTCTTAAATAATTATATTTATTTTATGTTTTTACTTGCCTATTTTTTATTTTAAACACTGGCTGTTATCTATTTATTTTATTTATTTATTTTATTTATTGGTTTATAGTCTTTCTGGGACCTTACTTGAAAGTAGTTTATACCATATTTGACTGTTAATTACAATTAAATTTTAATTACAAAAAATTCCCCCGTATATTCCAAATTTTTTATTTTTTATCTGTTCGTTATATTTTAGTTTTGGTTCCAACTCAGCAAGCTCCTGACATCATACTTGCATGTAGCCGAGTTTCTGAATTTAAATACCTCAAGTAACAGTTTCAAATTAAATCAATTTTTTCTTAATTTATTTCCTGGGTTTTAAATAACTACATTTATTTTATATTTTTACTTGCCTATTTTTTATTTTATTTGCTAGTTATTTACAAATTCAAGTTTGCTAATTAAGTCCAAACCAATAGTAATCATTAGAATTGCATAATATGCGTAATATTAAAAAAGAATAAGGTCAGATGGATCGAGCCCCTCGCCTGCATTTCAGAAGAAGAAGCAAAAATCCATTGCCAAACCCAAGTGGTTACTCTCAGACTGCTGCCAAGCACCTGAAGGTGGCCATCATTGACAAACAGAGCCAACTGGGCAAGCTAACCAGGGGTTAACAAAACAAGTGGATTAAGTTCCCCCACAAATCTCCAGTATGAAGCACACTAGCGAATTCCTGAGGATCACGAGTGAGAACTCCAGTACCCTCACGAGGCTTAAGGGCGCTGTGCCCAGACTGGGAGATTTATGGGAAGGAGCTATTCTAGCAGTGGTCCCTCAAGATGAGCTTCCTGGATCTCGAACGATGGCGATGGTCTGGAGAAGGTCAAGTTGGGCCTTGGTCTTAATGCGTGGCCCAATGTTAAAAAATAGTTTGTCTTCCACAGGGAAGTCAAGAAGGACCCTAAAGGTCAACTTATTGTCTTTGGCATACCAGAGGAAGACGCACAAGCCATAACCAGTAGGGGAGGTAAGGTGAAATCTATTTTCCTCCTTACTGTTAAAAAAAAACAAAAGCCCAATCTCAGGAAGTGGCTGGTGAGGCTGGAGCTTCAACATCAGGCGGGGCACCGGGGAATATGGAGGTTGAAAAAAAGTCTTCACCTCTGAATCCACTGACCTCATCGCCAAGGATGGCCCTCCAAGCAAAAAGGGGGACTTTTGATGTTGAGATCTCAACTCGCCAAATAGTCGTTCCTAATATCTGGACAGTAATGCGGACACAATAACACTAATCCAATCAAAAGTTTCCGGCTTCGGCAGCTTAAAAGGAACTGTTTTTGTAAACAGCTATAGTCAAAAGCCTAGGACGTGTATATACATACCTAAGTAATATGAATACTCTAGTAACAGTTCAGCACAGCTGACCTTACAACTGTGAGAATGAACTATAGTGTAAAGGGTAACCAAGAAGAACTTTTAATAGCATCGGCATACCTCCCACAATATACAGGTACGCAACCTCCATCACAGGAACTTGCCAAACTGATAAACTTTTGCCAAAGGGAGAAAAAAAGCCTTATAGTTGGATGTGACAGTAACTCCCATCACATTGTGTGGGGCAACAAAAACACCGACGGAAGAGACAAATTACTGCTAGAGTTTCTGTTTGGCACAAACCTAGAGATATTAAATCGTGGATGCGGGGTCAGACTGTGATTGACATTACACTGGCCACTTCTGATATCTCAAAACATATAACTGACTGGCGTGTATCATCAGAGGCCTCCTTTTCAGACCACATGGATTCGCTTTAGGTTAAATCTAGATAGAGCTGAGTTAAAACCCTATCGAAATCCAAAGAAAACAGACAAGGAGGTCATCTGAAAAACAGAGTCAAGGAGCCCATAATCTTTAGATCTGTCGCATTTAAAACAGCTCTCATTAACTAAGAAACCCACATAAAACACACCCGTAATTGGATTAAGAGAAATGACTGTAAACATGGAAGAGCAGCCGGTCCCACTCCGTGTGGAAAGACAGCACTCTTTTGTATGCAACTAAGACAGTTTGCGAGCATCGTAACAGGCCACTGCAAACTAAATAACCATCTTAATACCATGGGACTGCTAGTCGACCCCATCTGCACAGGACGCTTCATGGAAGAGGAAACATTGGAAAATGTGTTATGCCACTGTCCAGCGTTAGCCTTAATAAGAGGTTCCATGCTAGAGTACTGGCTCGACATGGCCGGTATAAGCAGCATCACTCCCAGCACCTTCTTAGATATATCCAAAGAATTGGATGGCTGAGAGGCTAATATGCTGCGATCAAAGGGAGGTAGTAGAATGGGCCCAGCTAAGTGCGTGTAGATAGCTACCCTCCACCCTAATAACCATAACCATAACCATTCTTGTCAACTGTATACCGAATGAGAGACTGGTTGTATTCTAAAAAAGTTTTCAAAAAAAATAACAAAAACAATACTGCTGTCAACAAAATAATACTTTCCCCTATAGGCCTAGGTTCATTAAAATCAAAAACACAAAAAATTAAAAAAAAAATAAAAAAAAATTCAAAAAAATTAAAAGAAAAAAATATAGTTTTTCAAAAAATTTTTTTTTCTTTTTTTGTAAAACATAAAATAAATTGAAAAATTTTTTTGAAAAAAATTGTTTTTATCCCATTTTACCCCCTTAACCAACCCGATTTTTACGAAAAACAATCCCAGCCTAGAACTTTGGACCAAAGCGTTCTTGAGATATCGTGGTCACAAATTTCCCGGACACACAGACCGACTGATAGACCGACCGACAGAGAGATTTTTTTATGGAAATCATATTTTTTGGATATAAAACTTCCAGAAACGTAAAAAAGCAATAAAATTTTTTTGAATTTTTGTTACTAACGCAAGATTCTCTTGGGGAAAGTAATACATGTTTTTTGATCTGTTTTGAAAAACAAAAAATTATTGAAAACAAAATTTTTCAAAAAAAAGTTTTCAACAAATTTTTTTATTTTTTTTTATTAAAATTTCTTTTTCCGAAAAACATAAAATTGAAAAAAATAAAAAAAAAATAAAAAAATAAATAAATTTTTTATTTATTTATTTATTTTTTTTGTAGAATTGATCCTTATAATAAAATTAATTATTCCTGAAAAAAAATACTTTAATCGGAATTTTCTTTCAGCTTTTTTCGATTTTTTTGAAAGTTTAACCCCCCATAACTTTTTTGTTTTTGGGAAGATTACTTTCAAAAAGAATATATATCTTCCCCTTGTAGAACAGACAGACAGACGGACGGACGGAAAAATTGCTTATTTTTTCATAAAATAAATTTATATCCAAGATCTGTTTTTCTAGGGCGATTATTGATTTTTTTCCAAACTACCGTATAATATTAATCATTTATATATTTGTGCAAAATTTAATATCATTACCTTTACGCGCAAGCTGTAGATTCAAAGCTCACTACTATAAATCTGGAAGCACATTTTGACATATTAAAAACTATTGGCAAAACTCAACAAAATTAAAAAATGTTTTGCACAAAAAAATTTTCAATAACTTTTTTGGTGGAAAAGTAAAAATACTATATAGGTACTATATTTTGTTATAAAAGCTATTATATTAATAAATGTTTCACATAAAGCTTTTATGACAAAAGATGCCACCTTTCAATGATTTACCTGTTTGATAGTCTAGGACACTACAGTAGTTTAGTTACTGTATCAAAGGGCAAGAATATTTTACAATTATAAATGTTTTATTTAAAATATCTAACTTATTATTTGCTTTTTTAGTTTAGTCTATGGATAGGCCTGGAGAAGAGTCCCTACCAGGTCTGGGCAGCATGTGGGGTATGGAAGCAGGACTGCAGGAAGCAGGACCTGACTGCGATTGCCAGGGGCCTCCTCCCGAATTTATGCTACCTCCGCCCCCTCGACCCCCATTTTTACAACCTGAGGATGCCATGCACTGCACTGAGGACCCTTTACCTATAGAATCATGTGATGCCCGGCAGGTAAGTGTACAAATTCTGTTCTTCATTTCTAAGTCTATAATTGGGTGTTTACGCCTGTTTTTTAAGTAAATAAATAAAAAACAAACCAGATAGTTTTTTGGTATACCTACAGGGTTAATCAGAAATAGGGAAATTAATATTAAGGGGTGATTCTACATAAAAAAATATAAAAAAAGGTTCCTATAAGCATGTGTAAAAGTGTCGTAAGGGAGCTAAGCCCCTTTGAAGTGGCTAAAAAATCGGTTTTTATTTAATAACTGAGAAACTCTTTGAGATACGCCCATCTTCATATGTTATTTTCACCTTCAAATGACCTCATCAAAAACTGTTAATTATAAAGTATTACAACAAAAATACCTTTTTTATGTATTTTGACCTAAGGAATCATTTTTCAATAATAAACATAAAAAATTTACAAAGAAAACGGTTTTGGACAAAAAACTGATAAGGCCCCCAGTTTCGCACACTCCACTCGCATAAGTACATGAAAATAACATACGAAGATGGGCCTTATAAAGATTAGTTTACAATCAAAACCTCGTTGCTCTATCTCAAAGGGTCCCTGTGCTAATAAATAAAAACCGACTTTTTAGCCACTTTCAAAGGGGATTAGCATTACCATGCATTTTTAGACAAGCTTATAGAAACTTTTTTTATATTTTTCTTTGTAGAATCCCCCATTATTTTTTTTTATAGACTTCCAATTTTATTTACAGTCTGTTAAAAAGTATGTAAATTGTCTGATATTATACATGGCATAGTTGGAGTTTGCACAGTAGCATTCCCCTTTAAGTAGGTTTGCGACAGGAGCAAAGAAAATATTAAAATCTATTAAGATCCAAAGGATCATATCCTTTAAGACTTTTAGCTTTGGGTTTATCCAGTAGTGTACTGGCAAATGCATGGGATGCTGCTGTAAGCGATTTTGATTATTGACTAAATACTTCTTGATTTCGCACTTTACAGGTTCTACCTGTAGATCTCGGTGTAATGTGTCATTTGTAATCAAGTGAGAGCTGGGATTTTCTACCCATTAGCCAATACATTTTTGAAAATTTTAGACCGAGCTGTTTACGCTTATTGATTTTGATTAATTTGATTTTATTAGTAGTAGTATTTAAGCAGTTTTCTATTTTGTTTTGTAGATTTTGGGAAGCAATTCTTGAATCTTTGTCTGTAGCAAATGTTGCAACTAAGGTGGCATAAGTTTATGGTAAGTCTGCAGTAAACAATAAATACAAAACTGGCCCAAGAACACTGCCAGAATTTATTGGGAATAGTGTCGTCTCTTCATCCTGGTATTTTACAAACAAGTATCTTTGCGTTAGGCAGGACTTCAGAATTTTAAAAAAGTAATTGCTTTTTTAGTTTGTATAAAGTTTCGTTATGCCACACTTTATCAAGGCTTGCTTTACATCTAAGAAACTGCGGAAAAGTATCTGTCGGTTTCTAGTGCATATCTTAATTTTTTGGCAACTCGGTGCACTTGTTCAATAGTGGAATGACTTTTTCTGAACCCAAACTGATGCTTAGGAATCAGTTCCAGATCCTCCAGTACTGACATCACGTTTACGCTAAAGAAGGGAACTTGCCCACCAGTTCGACCAAATCCCTTAAAATTAATGACTATTTCTGTATAATAATGATAATGATAATGATATGATAATGATAATGATAATGATAATGATAATGATAATGATAATGATAATGATAATGATAACGATAACGATAACGATAACGATAACGATAACGATAACGATAACGATAACGATAACGATAACGATAACGATAACGATAACGATAACGATAACGATAACGATAACGATAACGATAACGATAACGATAACGATAACGATAACGATAACGATAACGATAACGATAACGATAACGATAACGATAACGATAACGATAACGATAACGATAACGATAACGATAACGATAACGATAACGATAACGATAACGATAACGATAACGATAACGATAACGATAACGATAACGATAACGATAACGATAACGATAACGATAACGATAACGATAACGATAACGATAACGATAACGATAACGATAACGATAACGATAACGATAACGATAACGATAACGATAACGATAACGATAACGATAACGATAACGATAACGATAACGATAACGATAACGATAACGATAACGATAACGATAACGATAACGATAACGATAACGATAACGATAACGATAACGATAACGATAACGATAATAATAATAATATTTATTTTAAGGAATATTACAGAATACCATACTATAACTATATCTGAATATATATAAATAGATACAATACACAGCAGTATTAAATAAAATATCGTCAAAATGTTTATTTCTTTATTCCATTATACTAATTTTTTCCATAAATTCACCAATATTGTAAGGTTCTACCTCCATCAAGACTTCAAAAACTTGTTTTTTAAAAATATTTAGGGTCGGTGTATGCTTTATCCTTCTTGGTAACGCATTGTAGAATTTAATAAATTAATAAAAAAGTCCAAACTATAATAGGGGCCTTTTTCAGTCAGAGCCAGCCTATGCCTCGGGTATGAGTAGTTGAAGTCTCTTCTTGGGTATGTATCCTGTGGCTCATCTTTATGAAATAGGTGTTTATTTTTGAATAGGAATAATATACATTCCTGTATGTATATTGCATATGCTGTTAGGGCTTTGTTTATCTTGAATTTTCCTCGACAAGACTCCTTATAACCACATTTACTTAA
This sequence comes from Brachypterus glaber, assembly GCA_958510825.1. Classification (NCBI taxonomy): domain Eukaryota; kingdom Metazoa; phylum Arthropoda; class Insecta; order Coleoptera; family Kateretidae; genus Brachypterus; species Brachypterus glaber. The sequence continues at coordinate 39,396,971 of OY294044.1, forward strand.
TATTCTGTTTTTTTTTTGAATTACAAGGATATTTTCAAGGTCTCTATTTTCTCCATAGAACATTATTCCATATATTTTCTAATCATCGTACAGAGTGATATTGGTAGACTGACAGTTTCGGGCTGCTGGCCCTCTTCAGTACCAAGAGTCAACTCTGCACGCTGATTAAGAAAACGTTTTTAGACTTTACTCGCAAAAGGAATATAGCCATTAGATTGATGTAGACTTGTGCGCCATCTATTTCTAGATGTAGACAACTACTCATACCTCTCCTAATTTGGAGACTTTGAATGGTAGCAAGTTGAAGACTTGTGTGTCTCAAGCACATAGTACCACTAACGGGTGGTTAGACGTAAAATTAGTAAGGACAGAAATTTTTAATTTTAAACAAAATTATAAAAATATTAATTTATTATTCCATCAATCTATTTTCTAATCATCGTACAGAGTGATATTGGTAGACTGACAGTTTGGGGCTGCTGGCCCTCTTCAGTACCAAGAGTCAACTCTGCACGCTGATTAAGAAAACGTTTTTAGACTTTACTCCCAAAGGAATATAGCCATTAGATTGATGTAGACTTGTGCGCCATCTATTTCTAGATGTAGACAACTACTCATACCTCTCCTAATCTGGAGACTTTGAATGGTAGCAAGTTGAAGACTTGTGTGTCTCAAGCACATAGTACCACTAACGGGTGGTTAGACGTAAAATTAGTAAGGACAGAAATTTTTAATTTTAAACAAAATTATAAAAATATTAATTTATTATTCCATCAATCTATTTTCTAATCATCGTACAGAGTGATATTGGTAGACTGACAGTTTCGGGCTGCTGGCCCTCTTCAGTACCAATATCACTCTGTACGATGATAGATAGATTGATAGAATAATAAATTAATATTTTTATAATTTTGTTTAAAATTAAAAATTTCTGTCCTTATTATTCCATATCTTATGTGGGATTCTAGGTACGAGTGGTTGGTTAACAGTTTTTAATGTGCTGTGGTTTACATTGATATAACTTTTAGGCTATAGAGTGCCCTATTGATTTTCTGGCATACACATTCTACATGAGGTCCCCAACTTAGATTGTTATCAATTTGCATGCCTATGGTTGTGTCTATTATGTTAGTTTGATTGTTAATTTGAATTGTTGTTGGAATTTCTAAGTTTGATCTATTTGTGGTGAATATCATAACGTTTGTTTTGTTTTCATTTTGTATTTGTTTGTTCTTTAGAAACCACCTATTTATAATCTGTATTGTTATATTCGCTTTCCTCACTAGTGCCGTAAAGTCGCTAGCTTTTATTAACATTAGTATCATCTGCATAGTTTGACATGTCAACATCCTCTTCTTCTGTTATATTTAGGAATTCTGTTAGCTCTACAAATATACCGTGATATCATTCATGTAAATTATGAACAGGATCGGCCCTGCTATACTCCCTTGGGCGATTCCAAGCAAAAGTGTTACTATATCTGATATTTCGTCCTCTTCTGTTTTTATATTTACTTGTTGTTTTTGGTTTGATAAACGACCTAAACCATTCCAAAGCTGGTCCCCGAATAACTAATTTTTCTAGTTTAAATAGTAGTATTTCATGTAATAGGCATTCATAGGCTTTGGTCATGTCGAGCAATAAACCTAGTTTAATGTATTTTTTCCTATCTATAGCCTTCAGAATATTTTCTACAAATTGAAATATTGCCGTTTGTGTAGATCGTCCCTTTTGGAACCCGTGTTGTTTGTTATTCAATATTTTACACTTTTCTAAAAAGGCCATCAGCCTAATACACATTACGCTCTCAAAGAGCTTAGAGAATGAAGATATTACTTATAGGTCGGTAGTTCTCTAGTTTCGTCGGGTCATTTTTTTATGTATTGGCTTTACTATTATAATTATTTATAATATAGACCAGAGGTTCAATAATTTCGTGTTTACATTTTTTTATGATGGTAACCGGAATTTCGTCATACCCACTACTATGTTTGTTTCTTAGATTTTGAATAATTTTTAGTAGTTCGGCCCTATCAGTGGGTTTTGTAAACATAGACTATTTGATTTAATTCTACTTGAGAAAGGTATATTTTCTAGCTGATTTGTTAGCTGCATTGGTGCCGTACTTAAAAGATTATTAAATTCATTCGCAATATTTTTAGCTTTTCCTGGTACCTGGATCAGTTTCGTATTTTTCTGTCCTCTTATTTCTTTTATGATTTCCCATACAGTTTTACTTTTATTTTCCGAGTTTTGAATTTTTCTTTGGTATTTTCTTGAGCGTACTTTTATTAGTATGTCATTGTATTGTTTTTTGGTTTCCTTGTATTTTTCTTTGAAGGTGTTGTTTATAGAGCTTGCTACATAAAGGGCATCTAAACGCTTTTTAGTTTCTATAATTTCTATATTTCTATAATTTTTTTTTTATTTGAAATTTTAATTTTTTTGGATGGAAAACAGTAATTAAAGTGATGTAGAATAGTTTGTAAATGCATTCGTTTACGTCTCTTTTGTCTATATTATATAAAAAATCCCAGTTACATTTTTTATTTTATCAACAAATTCCTTAGTTTTTTCCTCATTAAAACATTTTTTTATGATGAACTTGTCTTGTTTTATTAGTTTTAAACTTATTTTCTGGGCAGTATGGTCGCCAATCTGGGTGTGAATTACTTGTGTACTATAGTCTTCTAGGTTTGTTAGTATATTGTCTATACATGACTGTTTTTTACTTGTTATTCTTGTTGGGTCCTTTATTGTATGTTTAATATTAAATTCATTTATTGACATACAGAATTCTTTTTTATCTTTTCCATCTTCATCAAAATAGATATTAAAATCACCAGCTATGATTATATTTACCATTTCACTGCCTATTTTGAGCAGAATTTGTTGAAATATGTCTGAATTCTTCCATATTTCCTTTTGGTGGTCTGTACACCAATATTATTTTAATTTTTTGATTGTTTATTTTAATTATACATCCACAACACTCAATCACCTCTTCTTTTGCCATAGCTGCTACTTCTTTAATTTCTGTGATTTGAATTCCCTGTTACATATATTGCACTGCCTCCATGTCGATTTTCCTAGTCTCTGCAAAAACTCGTTGCTAAATAGAATTTATTTATGCCATATGCTTGAATTTGATGACTGGTTTTCCAGTGTTCTGTAATACAGATGCATTCACGATGTTTGTTTGTCGATAAAAGCTTGTAGTTGATCTATACTGTTACCGATTGATTGTAAGTTATGGTGTATCACAGAAACTTCTTCTATTTTTGGCATTATTTTAGCTGGCTCGGGGCTACTTATACGATAACGATAACGATGATGATAATGATGATGATAATAATAATAATAATAATAATAATAATAATCTGGAAAATTGCAAATATGTCGCCTACTTCTGATGTTGATGAATATTTACCCTTAAGATATTTAAATCCCCCATTCCCTAATTTTAGAGAAATAATTAAACATTGGAAAATATCAAGTCAAGATATTCATGAAGCTGGTGCTTCAAATGCTACTAAACATTGCACAAGGCGTGGTTTATCCATTCAAAACAAACCCAATTCGTTGGAGAAACATCTTTCTTTTAGGAATAACAAAAAACAGGTGAATCGACAGTACCACCGTTAATAATTATTGTCGCGTTCAGGAACTAGGTAGAGGATCTTGTTCGCTAAGTGAATGCGCCTCTCCCTCGATTAGCGGAGTATGCAGCGTAATATCGAGTAGGGCTTCTGCAGAAATAATCAATAGTGATGATAACACTTCACAACTAGATTTTGTTGTTTCAAAGGAGACACTAGTCGATAATCCCAAGACCACAAAATCTGGAAAGCTAAGAAAACGTATGAAATGGACGACAGATTTAAATATATTTATTATGCGTTCTTATTATAAAATAACAAAATATGAAAGAATTAAGTAATTATCGTTATCCCCTGCATCAAGAATTTATAAAAAAGTTTCCACAATTTAAGCATTTAACAGAACAGCGCATAGCAGATCAAAGAAGAGCTATTATTAAAAATAACTATATCCCTGCCACTATTTTACATCAGATCCGTCGAGAAATAGAATGTGAAAATCAATTAGAAGAAAATGACATTACTTTATCAAATAATATTCTACAAGAAAACAGTACCACTAATATTACTACACAAAATAATATTAATGAATCTATATTAGCAGAATTTAATAAATCATTAGCGGAATTTGATGGTACAGATCCAACATGCAGACCTTGTTTACCAAAATTAAAAAGTAATAGAAACACAGATAAAATCATCGATATTAATAACCTGATAAATATTTATAAAAAAGAATACGATTCATTAGAAAGGATACATTGTCTCGCGTATTGCAGTGCTGTTACAGTGTTAAGATTGCATAACCAAAATGTTTATGTTAAAATAAAACAAAAAGAAAAAAGGCAACAAATAAAAGTTCTGAACAAAAACCTCCATGGCAACGTAGATTAGAAAAAAATATTAAAGATATTAGATGCGAATTAGGTAGGCTTACTTCATATAAATCAAATAAACAAGTATCAAAGAAACTTAAAAAAAAGTGAAACATTTTTAAGAAAATTGGAAAAAACTGTAATAATAATCAAAATCAATACTTAGAATACATGGATAATTTAAGACAAACTTTAAAAGCTAAATCTAAACGTTTCAGACGTTATATAAAATGTACCAAAAGAAAACAAGAAAATAAATCTTTTAAAAACAATGAAAAGTTATTTTACAGAAATCTTAAAACAAATGAAAATATCAACCTTAAAACTTCTCCTTCAAAAGAAAGTTACGATAACGATAACGATAACGATAACGATAACGATAACGATAACGATAACGATAACGATAACGATAACGATAACGATAACGATAACGATAACGATAACGATAACGATAACGATAACGATAACGATAACGATAACGATAACGATAACGATAACGATAACGATAACGATAACGATAACGATAACGATAACGATAACGATAACGATAACGATAACGATAACGATAACGATAACGATAACGATAACGATAACGATAACGATAACGATAACGATAACGATAACGATAACGATAACGATAACGATAACGATAACGATAACGATAACGATAACGATAACGATAACGATAACGATAACGATAACGATAACGATAACGATAACGATAACGATAACGATAACGATAACGATAACGATAACGATAACGATAACGATAACGATAACGATAACGATAACGATAACGATAACGATAACGATAACGATAACGATAACGATAACGATAATAATAATAATATTTATTTTAAGGAATATTACAGAATACCATACTATAACTATATCTGAATATATATAAATAGATACAATACACAGCAGTATTAAATAAAATATCGTCAAAATGTTTATTTCTTTATTCCATTATACTAATTTTTTCCATAAATTCACCAATATTGTAAGGTTCTACCTCCATCAAGACTTCAAAAACTTGTTTTTTAAAAATATTTAGGGTCGGTGTATGCTTTATCCTTCTTGGTAACGCATTGTAGAATTTAATAAATTAATAAAAAAGTCCAAACTATAATAGGGGCCTTTTTCAGTCAGAGCCAGCCTATGCCTCGGGTATGAGTAGTTGAAGTCTCTTCTTGGGTATGTATCCTGTGGCTCATCTTTATGAAATAGGTGTTTATTTTTGAATAGGAATAATATACATTCCTGTATGTATATTGCATATGCTGTTAGGGCTTTGTTTATCTTGAATTTTCCTCGACAATCCTTATAACCACATTTACTTAATATTCTGTTTTTTTTTTGAATTACAAGGATATTTTCAAGGTCTCTATTTTCTCCATAGAACATTATTCCATATATTTTCTAATCATCGTACAGAGTGATATTGGTAGACTGACAGTTTCGGGCTGCTGGCCCTCTTCAGTACCAAGAGTCAACTCTGCACGCTGATTAAGAAAACGTTTTTAGACTTTACTCGCAAAAGGAATATAGCCATTAGATTGATGTAGACTTGTGCGCCATCTATTTCTAGATGTAGACAACTACTCATACCTCTCCTAATCTGGAGACTTTGAATGGTAGCAAGTTGAAGACTTGTGTGTCTCAAGCACATAGTACCACTAACGGGTGGTTAGACGTAAAATTAGTAAGGACAGAAATTTTTAATTTTAAACAAAATTATAAAAATATTAATTTATTATTCCATCAATCTATTTTCTAATCATCGTACAGAGTGATATTGGTAGACTGACAGTTTGGGGCTGCTGGCCCTCTTCAGTACCAAGAGTCAACTCTGCACGCTGATTAAGAAAACGTTTTTAGACTTTACTCCCAAAGGAATATAGCCATTAGATTGATGTAGACTTGTGCGCCATCTATTTCTAGATGTAGACAACTACTCATACCTCTCCTAATCTGGAGACTTTGAATGGTAGCAAGTTGAAGACTTGTGTGTCTCAAGCACATAGTACCACTAACGGGTGGTTAGACGTAAAATTAGTAAGGACAGAAATTTTTAATTTTAAACAAAATTATAAAAATATTAATTTATTATTCCATCAATCTATTTTCTAATCATCGTACAGAGTGATATTGGTAGACTGACAGTTTCGGGCTGCTGGCCCTCTTCAGTACCAATATCACTCTGTACGATGATAGATAGATTGATAGAATAATAAATTAATATTTTTATAATTTTGTTTAAAATTAAAAATTTCTGTCCTTATTATTCCATATCTTATGTGGGATTCTAGGTACGAGTGGTTGGTTAACAGTTTTTAATGTGCTGTGGTTTACATTGATATAACTTTTAGGCTATAGAGTGCCCTATTGATTTTCTGGCATACACATTCTACATGAGGTCCCCAACTTAGATTGTTATCAATTTGCATGCCTATGGTTGTGTCTATTATGTTAGTTTGATTGTTAATTTGAATTGTTGTTGGAATTTCTAAGTTTGATCTATTTGTGGTGAATATCATAACGTTTGTTTTGTTTTCATTTTGTATTTGTTTGTTCTTTAGAAACCACCTATTTATAATCTGTATTGTTATATTCGCTTTCCTCACTAGTGCCGTAAAGTCGCTAGCTTTTATTAACATTAGTATCATCTGCATAGTTTGACATGTCAACATCCTCTTCTTCTGTTATATTTAGGAATTCTGTTAGCTCTACAAATATACCGTGATATCATTCATGTAAATTATGAACAGGATCGGCCCTGCTATACTCCCTTGGGCGATTCCAAGCAAAAGTGTTACTATATCTGATATTTCGTCCTCTTCTGTTTTTATATTTACTTGTTGTTTTTGGTTTGATAAACGACCTAAACCATTCCAAAGCTGGTCCCCGAATAACTAATTTTTCTAGTTTAAATAGTAGTATTTCATGTAATAGGCATTCATAGGCTTTGGTCATGTCGAGCAATAAACCTAGTTTAATGTATTTTTTCCTATCTATAGCCTTCAGAATATTTTCTACAAATTGAAATATTGCCGTTTGTGTAGATCGTCCCTTTTGGAACCCGTGTTGTTTGTTATTCAATATTTTACACTTTTCTAAAAAGGCCATCAGCCTAATACACATTACGCTCTCAAAGAGCTTAGAGAATGAAGATATTACTTATAGGTCGGTAGTTCTCTAGTTTCGTCGGGTCATTTTTTTATGTATTGGCTTTACTATTATAATTATTTATAATATAGACCAGAGGTTCAATAATTTCGTGTTTACATTTTTTTATGATGGTAACCGGAATTTCGTCATACCCACTACTATGTTTGTTTCTTAGATTTTGAATAATTTTTAGTAGTTCGGCCCTATCAGTGGGTTTTGTAAACATAGACTATTTGATTTAATTCTACTTGAGAAAGGTATATTTTCTAGCTGATTTGTTAGCTGCATTGGTGCCGTACTTAAAAGATTATTAAATTCATTCGCAATATTTTTAGCTTTTCCTGGTACCTGGATCAGTTTCGTATTTTTCTGTCCTCTTATTTCTTTTATGATTTCCCATACAGTTTTACTTTTATTTTCCGAGTTTTGAATTTTTCTTTGGTATTTTCTTGAGCGTACTTTTATTAGTATGTCATTGTATTGTTTTTTGGTTTCCTTGTATTTTTCTTTGAAGGTGTTGTTTATAGAGCTTGCTACATAAAGGGCATCTAAACGCTTTTTAGTTTCTATAATTTCTATATTTCTATAATTTTTTTTTTATTTGAAATTTTAATTTTTTTGGATGGAAAACAGTAATTAAAGTGATGTAGAATAGTTTGTAAATGCATTCGTTTACGTCTCTTTTGTCTATATTATATAAAAAATCCCAGTTACATTTTTTATTTTATCAACAAATTCCTTAGTTTTTTCCTCATTAAAACATTTTTTTATGATGAACTTGTCTTGTTTTATTAGTTTTAAACTTATTTTCTGGGCAGTATGGTCGCCAATCTGGGTGTGAATTACTTGTGTACTATAGTCTTCTAGGTTTGTTAGTATATTGTCTATACATGACTGTTTTTTACTTGTTATTCTTGTTGGGTCCTTTATTGTATGTTTAATATTAAATTCATTTATTGACATACAGAATTCTTTTTTATCTTTTCCATCTTCATCAAAATAGATATTAAAATCACCAGCTATGATTATATTTACCATTTCACTGCCTATTTTGAGCAGAATTTGTTGAAATATGTCTGAATTCTTCCATATTTCCTTTTGGTGGTCTGTACACCAATATTATTTTAATTTTTTGATTGTTTATTTTAATTATACATCCACAACACTCAATCACCTCTTCTTTTGCCATAGCTGCTACTTCTTTAATTTCTGTGATTTGAATTCCCTGTTACATATATTGCACTGCCTCCATGTCGATTTTCCTAGTCTCTGCAAAAACTCGTTGCTAAATAGAATTTATTTATGCCATATGCTTGAATTTGATGACTGGTTTTCCAGTGTTCTGTAATACAGATGCATTCACGATGTTTGTTTGTCGATAAAAGCTTGTAGTTGATCTATACTGTTACCGATTGATTGTAAGTTATGGTGTATCACAGAAACTTCTTCTATTTTTGGCATTATTTTAGCTGGCTCGGGGCTACTTATACGATAACGATAACGATGATGATAATGATGATGATAATAATAATAATAATAATAATAATAATAATCTGGAAAATTGCAAATATGTCGCCTACTTCTGATGTTGATGAATATTTACCCTTAAGATATTTAAATCCCCCATTCCCTAATTTTAGAGAAATAATTAAACATTGGAAAATATCAAGTCAAGATATTCATGAAGCTGGTGCTTCAAATGCTACTAAACATTGCACAAGGCGTGGTTTATCCATTCAAAACAAACCCAATTCGTTGGAGAAACATCTTTCTTTTAGGAATAACAAAAAACAGGTGAATCGACAGTACCACCGTTAATAATTATTGTCGCGTTCAGGAACTAGGTAGAGGATCTTGTTCGCTAAGTGAATGCGCCTCTCCCTCGATTAGCGGAGTATGCAGCGTAATATCGAGTAGGGCTTCTGCAGAAATAATCAATAGTGATGATAACACTTCACAACTAGATTTTGTTGTTTCAAAGGAGACACTAGTCGATAATCCCAAGACCACAAAATCTGGAAAGCTAAGAAAACGTATGAAATGGACGACAGATTTAAATATATTTATTATGCGTTCTTATTATAAAATAACAAAATATGAAAGAATTAAGTAATTATCGTTATCCCCTGCATCAAGAATTTATAAAAAAGTTTCCACAATTTAAGCATTTAACAGAACAGCGCATAGCAGATCAAAGAAGAGCTATTATTAAAAATAACTATATCCCTGCCACTATTTTACATCAGATCCGTCGAGAAATAGAATGTGAAAATCAATTAGAAGAAAATGACATTACTTTATCAAATAATATTCTACAAGAAAACAGTACCACTAATATTACTACACAAAATAATATTAATGAATCTATATTAGCAGAATTTAATAAATCATTAGCGGAATTTGATGGTACAGATCCAACATGCAGACCTTGTTTACCAAAATTAAAAAGTAATAGAAACACAGATAAAATCATCGATATTAATAACCTGATAAATATTTATAAAAAAGAATACGATTCATTAGAAAGGATACATTGTCTCGCGTATTGCAGTGCTGTTACAGTGTTAAGATTGCATAACCAAAATGTTTATGTTAAAATAAAACAAAAAGAAAAAAGGCAACAAATAAAAGTTCTGAACAAAAACCTCCATGGCAACGTAGATTAGAAAAAAATATTAAAGATATTAGATGCGAATTAGGTAGGCTTACTTCATATAAATCAAATAAACAAGTATCAAAGAAACTTAAAAAAAAGTGAAACATTTTTAAGAAAATTGGAAAAAACTGTAATAATAATCAAAATCAATACTTAGAATACATGGATAATTTAAGACAAACTTTAAAAGCTAAATCTAAACGTTTCAGACGTTATATAAAATGTACCAAAAGAAAACAAGAAAATAAATCTTTTAAAAACAATGAAAAGTTATTTTACAGAAATCTTAAAACAAATGAAAATATCAACCTTAAAACTTCTCCTTCAAAAGAAAGTTACGATAACGATAACGATAACGATAACGATAACGATAACGATAACGATAACGATAACGATAACGATAACGATAACGATAACGATAACGATAACGATAACGATAACGATAACGATAACGATAACGATAACGATAACGATAACGATAACGATAACGATAACGATAACGATAACGATAACGATAACGATAACGATAACGATAACGATAACGATAACGATAACGATAACGATAACGATAACGATAACGATAACGATAACGATAACGATAACGATAACGATAACGATAACGATAACGATAACGATAACGATAACGATAACGATAACGATAACGATAACGATAACGATAACGATAACGATAACGATAACGATAACGATAACGATAACGATAACGATAACGATAACGATAATAATAATAATATTTATTTTAAGGAATATTACAGAATACCATACTATAACTATATCTGAATATATATAAATAGATACAATACACAGCAGTATTAAATAAAATATCGTCAAAATGTTTATTTCTTTATTCCATTATACTAATTTTTTCCATAAATTCACCAATATTGTAAGGTTCTACCTCCATCAAGACTTCAAAAACTTGTTTTTTAAAAATATTTAGGGTCGGTGTATGCTTTATCCTTCTTGGTAACGCATTGTAGAATTTAATAAATTAATAAAAAAGTCCAAACTATAATAGGGGCCTTTTTCAGTCAGAGCCAGCCTATGCCTCGGGTATGAGTAGTTGAAGTCTCTTCTTGGGTATGTATCCTGTGGCTCATCTTTATGAAATAGGTGTTTATTTTTGAATAGGAATAATATACATTCCTGTATGTATATTGCATATGCTGTTAGGGCTTTGTTTATCTTGAATTTTCCTCGACAATCCTTATAACCACATTTACTTAATATTCTGTTTTTTTTTTGAATTACAAGGATATTTTCAAGGTCTCTATTTTCTCCATAGAACATTATTCCATATATTTTCTAATCATCGTACAGAGTGATATTGGTAGACTGACAGTTTCGGGCTGCTGGCCCTCTTCAGTACCAAGAGTCAACTCTGCACGCTGATTAAGAAAACGTTTTTAGACTTTACTCGCAAAAGGAATATAGCCATTAGATTGATGTAGACTTGTGCGCCATCTATTTCTAGATGTAGACAACTACTCATACCTCTCCTAATCTGGAGACTTTGAATGGTAGCAAGTTGAAGACTTGTGTGTCTCAAGCACATAGTACCACTAACGGGTGGTTAGACGTAAAATTAGTAAGGACAGAAATTTTTAATTTTAAACAAAATTATAAAAATATTAATTTATTATTCCAATAATCTATTTTCTAATCATCGTACAGAGTGATATTGGTAGACTGACAGTTTGGGGCTGCTGGCCCTCTTCAGTACCAAGAGTCAACTCTGCACGCTGATTAAGAAAACGTTTTTAGACTTTACTCCCAAAGGAATATAGCCATTAGATTGATGTAGACTTGTGCGCCATCTATTTCTAGATGTAGACAACTACTCATACCTCTCCTAATCTGGAGACTTTGAATGGTAGCAAGTTGAAGACTTGTGTGTCTCAAGCACATAGTACCACTAACGGGTGGTTAGACGTAAAATTAGTAAGGACAGAAATTTTTAATTTTAAACAAAATTATAAAAATATTAATTTATTATTCCATCAATCTATTTTCTAATCATCGTACAGAGTGATATTGGTAGACTGACAGTTTCGGGCTGCTGGCCCTCTTCAGTACCAATATCACTCTGTACGATGATAGATAGATTGATAGAATAATAAATTAATATTTTTATAATTTTGTTTAAAATTAAAAATTTCTGTCCTTATTATTCCATATCTTATGTGGGATTCTAGGTACGAGTGGTTGGTTAACAGTTTTTAATGTGCTGTGGTTTACATTGATATAACTTTTAGGCTATAGAGTGCCCTATTGATTTTCTGGCATACACATTCTACATGAGGTCCCCAACTTAGATTGTTATCAATTTGCATGCCTATGGTTGTGTCTATTATGTTAGTTTGATTGTTAATTTGAATTGTTGTTGGAATTTCTAAGTTTGATCTATTTGTGGTGAATATCATAACGTTTGTTTTGTTTTCATTTTGTATTTGTTTGTTCTTTAGAAACCACCTATTTATAATCTGTATTGTTATATTCGCTTTCCTCACTAGTGCCGTAAAGTCGCTAGCTTTTATTAACATTAGTATCATCTGCATAGTTTGACATGTCAACATCCTCTTCTTCTGTTATATTTAGGAATTCTGTTAGCTCTACAAATATACCGTGATATCATTCATGTAAATTATGAACAGGATCGGCCCTGCTATACTCCCTTGGGCGATTCCAAGCAAAAGTGTTACTATATCTGATATTTCGTCCTCTTCTGTTTTTATATTTACTTGTTGTTTTTGGTTTGATAAACGACCTAAACCATTCCAAAGCTGGTCCCCGAATAACTAATTTTTCTAGTTTAAATAGTAGTATTTCATGTAATAGGCATTCATAGGCTTTGGTCATGTCGAGCAATAAACCTAGTTTAATGTATTTTTTCCTATCTATAGCCTTCAGAATATTTTCTACAAATTGAAATATTGCCGTTTGTGTAGATCGTCCCTTTTGGAACCCGTGTTGTTTGTTATTCAATATTTTACACTTTTCTAAAAAGGCCATCAGCCTAATACACATTACGCTCTCAAAGAGCTTAGAGAATGAAGATATTACTTATAGGTCGGTAGTTCTCTAGTTTCGTCGGGTCATTTTTTTATGTATTGGCTTTACTATTATAATTATTTATAATATAGACCAGAGGTTCAATAATTTCGTGTTTACATTTTTTTATGATGGTAACCGGAATTTCGTCATACCCACTACTATGTTTGTTTCTTAGATTTTGAATAATTTTTAGTAGTTCGGCCCTATCAGTGGGTTTTGTAAACATAGACTATTTGATTTAATTCTACTTGAGAAAGGTATATTTTCTAGCTGATTTGTTAGCTGCATTGGTGCCGTACTTAAAAGATTATTAAATTCATTCGCAATATTTTTAGCTTTTCCTGGTACCTGGATCAGTTTCGTATTTTTCTGTCCTCTTATTTCTTTTATGATTTCCCATACAGTTTTACTTTTATTTTCCGAGTTTTGAATTTTTCTTTGGTATTTTCTTGAGCGTACTTTTATTAGTATGTCATTGTATTGTTTTTTGGTTTCCTTGTATTTTTCTTTGAAGGTGTTGTTTATAGAGCTTGCTACATAAAGGGCATCTAAACGCTTTTTAGTTTCTATAATTTCTATATTTCTATAATTTTTTTTTTATTTGAAATTTTAATTTTTTTGGATGGAAAACAGTAATTAAAGTGATGTAGAATAGTTTGTAAATGCATTCGTTTACGTCTCTTTTGTCTATATTATATAAAAAATCCCAGTTACATTTTTTATTTTATCAACAAATTCCTTAGTTTTTTCCTCATTAAAACATTTTTTTATGATGAACTTGTCTTGTTTTATTAGTTTTAAACTTATTTTCTGGGCAGTATGGTCGCCAATCTGGGTGTGAATTACTTGTGTACTATAGTCTTCTAGGTTTGTTAGTATATTGTCTATACATGACTGTTTTTTACTTGTTATTCTTGTTGGGTCCTTTATTGTATGTTTAATATTAAATTCATTTATTGACATACAGAATTCTTTTTTATCTTTTCCATCTTCATCAAAATAGATATTAAAATCACCAGCTATGATTATATTTACCATTTCACTGCCTATTTTGAGCAGAATTTGTTGAAATATGTCTGAATTCTTCCATATTTCCTTTTGGTGGTCTGTACACCAATATTATTTTAATTTTTTGATTGTTTATTTTAATTATACATCCACAACACTCAATCACCTCTTCTTTTGCCATAGCTGCTACTTCTTTTGTGATTTGAATTCCCTGTTACATATATTGCACTGCCTCCATGTCGATTTTCCTAGTCTCTGCAAAAACTCGTTGCTAAATAGAATTTATTTATGCCATATGCTTGAATTTGATGACTGGTTTTCCAGTGTTCTGTAATACAGATGCATTCACGATGTTTGTTTGTCGATAAAAGCTTGTAGTTGATCTATACTGTTACCGATTGATTGTAAGTTATGGTGTATCACAGAAACTTCTTCTATTTTTGGCATTATTTTAGCTGGCTCGGGGCTACTTATACGATAACGATAACGATGATGATAATGATGATGATAATAATAATAATAATAATAATAATAATAATCTGGAAAATTGCAAATATGTCGCCTACTTCTGATGTTGATGAATATTTACCCTTAAGATATTTAAATCCCCCATTCCCTAATTTTAGAGAAATAATTAAACATTGGAAAATATCAAGTCAAGATATTCATGAAGCTGGTGCTTCAAATGCTACTAAACATTGCACAAGGCGTGGTTTATCCATTCAAAACAAACCCAATTCGTTGGAGAAACATCTTTCTTTTAGGAATAACAAAAAACAGGTGAATCGACAGTACCACCGTTAATAATTATTGTCGCGTTCAGGAACTAGGTAGAGGATCTTGTTCGCTAAGTGAATGCGCCTCTCCCTCGATTAGCGGAGTATGCAGCGTAATATCGAGTAGGGCTTCTGCAGAAATAATCAATAGTGATGATAACACTTCACAACTAGATTTTGTTGTTTCAAAGGAGACACTAGTCGATAATCCCAAGACCACAAAATCTGGAAAGCTAAGAAAACGTATGAAATGGACGACAGATTTAAATATATTTATTATGCGTTCTTATTATAAAATAACAAAATATGAAAGAATTAAGTAATTATCGTTATCCCCTGCATCAAGAATTTATAAAAAAGTTTCCACAATTTAAGCATTTAACAGAACAGCGCATAGCAGATCAAAGAAGAGCTATTATTAAAAATAACTATATCCCTGCCACTATTTTACATCAGATCCGTCGAGAAATAGAATGTGAAAATCAATTAGAAGAAAATGACATTACTTTATCAAATAATATTCTACAAGAAAACAGTACCACTAATATTACTACACAAAATAATATTAATGAATCTATATTAGCAGAATTTAATAAATCATTAGCGGAATTTGATGGTACAGATCCAACATGCAGACCTTGTTTACCAAAATTAAAAAGTAATAGAAACACAGATAAAATCATCGATATTAATAACCTGATAAATATTTATAAAAAAGAATACGATTCATTAGAAAGGATACATTGTCTCGCGTATTGCAGTGCTGTTACAGTGTTAAGATTGCATAACCAAAATGTTTATGTTAAAATAAAACAAAAAGAAAAAAGGCAACAAATAAAAGTTCTGAACAAAAACCTCCATGGCAACGTAGATTAGAAAAAAATATTAAAGATATTAGATGCGAATTAGGTAGGCTTACTTCATATAAATCAAATAAACAAGTATCAAAGAAACTTAAAAAAAAGTGAAACATTTTTAAGAAAATTGGAAAAAACTGTAATAATAATCAAAATCAATACTTAGAATACATGGATAATTTAAGACAAACTTTAAAAGCTAAATCTAAACGTTTCAGACGTTATATAAAATGTACCAAAAGAAAACAAGAAAATAAATCTTTTAAAAACAATGAAAAGTTATTTTACAGAAATCTTAAAACAAATGAAAATATCAACCTTAAAACTTCTCCTTCAAAAGAAAGTTTAACTGATTATTGGTCTTCTTTATGGTCAGTTAAAAAACATAACGAAAATGCCGAATGGTTTGGACTTTTTGGCCGAACTTTGATCAAATAGAAACTGATATTCCCATAATGAATTTCATTGGTATTGAAATAACCGACGTAACTGCAGTTATTAATGCTACAAGTAGTTGGAAAGCACCAGTTGACAACATTCAGAATTTTTGGTATAAAAAGTTTTACTCGTTACATGAAAATTTAGCAAATCATTTTAACCATATTTTAAATAATCCTGAAGATACACCGATGTTTTTAACACTTGG
>OY294044.1:39413830-39441538 GCA_958510825.1 Brachypterus glaber
GTATGTAAAATCTGTGTGATAGAGTAAATTATTATAAGGAAATTGTATACACATTATACGATTTCCAATGGATAGGGGGCTCTGCCGGACGGACACGGATTAAAGGAATATATTCTCCGCTTAATCTGCAATTTCGTATTTAGAATCTATCTGTTTCAATCTGTGATTGTTTCAATTACTGATTGATTTTAAAACCGATTTATTTTATAGGGTTATAGCGTTTTTAATGGTTTTAATTCAAACCCTGTTAACCGTCTATTATGCCAATGTACATTCGCTTTTATCATACAACATTATAGTTTGGGGCCAATCTGTGGATATGGAAGATTTACTAATCATTCAGAAAAGACTGTTAAGAATTATTTTTAAATTAGGTTTCAATGTGTCTTGTCGTGAATATTTTAAAAACTATCGTATTTTAACTGTCGTGTCCATATATTTATTTAAGTTATTAATTTTTATTAAAAAAAAATGCAGTTCATTAAATACTCACAAAAGTTTTCATGAGTATCCCACTCGAAACAGTAATCTTCTGGTTATTAAAAGATATAATTTGGCAATGCATAAAAAATCTCCTTATCATGCAGGCCAGTTTTATTATAATCTATTGCCAGAGTCTATAAAAATATTACCATTTAAAGCATTTAAAGCAAAAGTTAAAAAATTGCTCCTACAGGAAACAATTTACGGTTATAGAGAATTTGAAACCTTTGTCAAAACATGGAATTAAATTATTTTATATTGTTTCGTATTTTAACCCCTATATTTAATCGACATCATGTATATGTATGTGAATATGTATTTATGTATATATATATCTTTATGTTTATATTTATGTTTATGTTTATATTTATTCATCTTATGTATACGCTTACCTTAATGTAAAATTATTTATCTTTGACGATGTCTATCTATGTAAAATAGCCTACGACAATAAAGTATATTATTATTATTATTATTATTATTATTATTATTAATTTAGAAAAAGCTAGAATATTATTTAAATATTAAAGTACCAGTAACGGTATCCATAAGATATTAGATATAATAGGAATGTGGATTTATGATGTCACAAACACGTTATTTTCGGGATGTCATTGTGTGATGTTATTAGGGGCGGACTTAGGACATCCCCACCATGCTACATTCTTGTTAAATGAGACTACAATCTTAACATCACATGTCACATATTAACGTGACTTTCACGTGAATGTCATGTTATTTTGCTACCTGGGAGCTCTATGTGCAGAAGTTTGTTTTGGTTTTTTCTTGGTTTGGACTTTTTTTTAATGATGGGCGTTGGTTTACGTTAACGTTGTTTTGGCGTCTGTTTGTTTTTTTTTTGTAAAAAATGTTTTTTATTTAAAATAACATATTGAAAAACGGTTAGCGCATGCGCAGTTTATCCAAACGCTGCATAAAGACGATTCACTCACCGCAGTAATGAGGAGAATCCAGCGCATGCGCACTGATTTTCTTATTTTTGTTTTAACGTATGTCAAAAATTATTTTAAGCTTATGTAACATTCTTTTGCAGAATTTTACAAAAATATCTACTTTTTTCTTATGCATATTGTTACACCAGGCGAGCATTTATTTTTTAATTAGCTAAAGCTAAATTATTTAGCCTAAATATCCTATTTGATTCCTAAAATATATCTGTATCTGAAAAATGCCTCCAATTAAAAAAAACACCAAACCAGCAAATTACCAAACCATTATTAAAGTAAACCAACGCGTTCCATTTAAAAAAAAAAACACCAAACCAGCAAACTACCAAACCAAACCATTGTTAACTTAAACCAACGCCTCCCATTAAAAAAAGAACACACCAAACCAGCAAACTACCAAACCAAACTATTGTTAACGTAAACCAACGCCTCCCATTAAAAAAAACACCAAACCAGCAAACTACCAAACTACTACTACCAGTACACTAGTTTTTTTGTTAGAATATTTAGCAAAATATTGTTAAAATACTCAAGAATTTCTGTTAGATTTTTTTAGTGGTTTGCTGTTTTGATGTTTGTTTTTTAATGGGAGGCGTTGGTTTACGTTAACAATGGTTTGGTTTGGTGTTTTTTTTTTTTAATGGGAGGCGTTGGTTAACGTTAATAATGGTTTGGTTTGGTAGTTTGCTGGTTTGGTGTTTTTTTTTTTTAATGGGAGGCATTTTTCAGATACGATAATAGATATGAGGAGAATCCAGCGCACGCGCACTGATTTTCTTATTTTTGTTTTAACGTATGCCAAAAATTATTTTAAGCTTATGTAACATTCTTTTGCAGAATTTTACAAAAATATCTACTTTTTTCTTATGCATATTGTTACACCAGGCGAGCATTTATTTTTCAATTAGCTAAAGCTAAATTATTTAGCCTAAATATCCCATTTGATTCCTAAAATATATCTGTATCTGAAAAATGCCTCCAATGAAAAAATAAAAAACACCAAACCAGCAAACTACCAAACCATTATTAACGTAAACCAACGCCTTCCATAAAAAAAAAAACACCAAACCAGCAAACTACCAAACCAAACCATTGTAACGTAAACCAACGCCTCCCATTAAAAAAAAAACACACCAAACCAGCAAACTACCAAACCAAACCATTGTTAACGTAAACCAACGCCTCCCTAATGAAACAAACTAGTAGAAACTAGTTAAAACTCGTAAAACCTTTACAAGTTTTTATTAGGCTTTAACGAGTAAATGTATTTACTAATAAAAATTCTACGAGTTTGAGCGAGTAAATTCATTTAACGCGTTTCTACGAGTATTTTAACTATATTTTTTACTATTTTTATACTTTTTTTACAATTATTTACTAGTTTTCTACGAGGAAATTTATTTACTTGTTTTAGCGAGTATTAATACACTTTCATTTTACGAGTTTTTACTAGTTTTCTACGAGGAAATGTTTTTACTCGTCCCAGCGAGTAATATTAGATTTAATTTTTACGAGTATTTACTAGTTTTCTACGAGAAAATTTATTTACTTGTTTCGGTGAGTATTAATAGACTTTCATTTTACGAGTTTTTGCTAGTTTTCTACAAGGATTTTTTTTACTCGTCCCAGCGAGTAATATTAGATTTTATTTTTACGAGTATTTACTAGTTTTCTACGAGGAAAAGTATTTACTTATTTTAGCGAGTATTAATACACTTTCATTTTACGAGTTTTTACTAGTTTTCTACTAGGAACTGTTTTTACTCGTCCCAGCGAGTAATATTAGATTTTATTTTTACGAGTATTTACTAGTTTTCTACGAGAAAATTTATTTACTTGTTTCGGCGAGTATTAATAGACTTTCATTTTACGAGTTTTTACTAGTTTTCTACAAGGATTTTTTTTACTCGTCCCAGCGAGTAATATTAGATTTAATTTTTACGAGTATTTACTAGTTTTCTACGAGGACATTTATTTACTTGTTTTAGAGACTATTAATAAACTTTCATTTTACGAGTTTTTACTAGTTTTATACGAGGACATTTTTTTACTTGTCCCAGCGAGTAATATTAGATTTTATTTTTACGAGTATTTAATAGTTTTCTACGAAGAAATTTATTTCCTTGTTTTAGCGAGTATTTATATACTTTCATTTTACGAGTTTTTACTAGTTTTCTACGAGGAAATTTTTTTACTCGTCACAGCGAGTAATATTAGATTTTATTTTTACGAGTATTTAATAGTTTTCTACGAGGAAATTTATTCCCTTGTTTCAGCGAGTATTAATATACTTTCAATTTACGAGTTTTTACTAGTTCTCTACGAGGAATTTTTTTTACTCGTCCCAGCGAGTAATATTAGATTTTATTTTTACGAGTATTTAATAGTTTTCTACGAGTAAATTTATTTACTTGTTTCAGCGAGTATTAATACAC
Organism: Brachypterus glaber; assembly: GCA_958510825.1. Lineage (NCBI taxonomy): Eukaryota > Metazoa > Arthropoda > Insecta > Coleoptera > Kateretidae > Brachypterus > Brachypterus glaber. Next base: position 39,417,717 of record OY294044.1, read on the forward strand.
TTTCATTTTACGAGTTTGGTCAATTAGAGAATTGTATTTGCTTTAAAATGATGTATCACACGACCCCCCTTTCCATTAAAAAAACTAACCCCCGCCCCTCGAGGTGGAGTTGGAATTTTTTTATTATCATATTTACTTTACCTCAAAAACCCCTATATCGTCAGGTCAGAGTTAGAAGATTCTATAATTTTTTTTTTGTTTTTGAGATTTAGGTGTTTTTAGGTTTGTATCTTTTATGAAATATACATTGTATATCTTTTGGATATTTTATAAGGAGCGCTTATGTGCAGCTCTATATGCAGCGTTTTGATAAACTGCGCATGCGCACGCTCATGCGCATGCGCTGTCCGTTTTTCAATATGCTATTTTAAATTAAAAAAAAAAATTATAAAAAAAAACACCAAACAGACGCCAAACCAACGTAAACGTAAACATTAAAAAAAAAGTCCAAACCAAGAGAAACCAAAATAAATTCCTGCACAGAGAGCTGCAACTAGGCGCTTGTATTTCATAAGATATCCATTTTATATTTAAAATGAGAATCCCCTGGATATCTATAAGATATCCGTTATAGATGAGACATCCTGTGGATACAGGGCTATAGCCCTGTACAGCTATAGCCCAGTAAACTGGATGTCCAGTGGATAGTGTCGCCTGGGGGTGTTCTGCGCATGTCGGTCTCGACGCTCGTGCGCCGTTGCGATCACGTGACGGATCGTCTCTGTACAGTTGGATCCGAAAAAAAAACAAGATTGAAAATTTAGTTGCGTAAATTCAACAATTACAATACAAACAAAGACGTTGTCATGTTGACAATATTTGTCAAAATTACTTATAATAATTATAAAGTAATTAGAAATGCGTTAAGAAATGTTAAGAAATTTCAAACTATTAGTATATTGGAAGCAGGATGTACGGAAGTGATTGTGGCTAGTGATCTTTATAGAGACCTTTAATTGTTGCAGGGTTATTTAATGTTTCGGAGAGTTGTGTTAAGATCATAGATAAAAGAATAATGGTTAAGATTGAAGAAAAAATAGATGGGGGAGGAAAGGGCGTGCAGACTCGGAAAGAAAGAAGATATCAAATGAAATACAGGGTGAAAATTTACTTAATTATTTGAGAGAATACCATTTACAAGAAGCGGTGCATGCTATAAAAAATACAAATTTTCCTGGGTCAATAAACATCGCCCGTCGCCGCATCGATAGTTCCAAGATTAAAAAGCGAAAAAAAAAACCTCCGGAAAAACTGGAAAAACTTTTTTTTAAACGAAAATCATAATTTTCATAAATTATATTTGGTTAGTAAAGTTAAAATTTTTATTTTTTCATAAGATTTACTAAATATTGTGTTTTAATTTTTGATTTGATTAAATATTCTAAATGTTTTTTCAGTTTATTATTTATTATTAAAAAAATAATAATTATTATTTTTTTAATATTCGACATTATTCGCATGCATTTTCTGTAATAAACTTTGAAAAAACTGACAATTAATTGTCAAATTAACCTAACCTATTTCTTAAAATCTTACTTAAACTATAAAATAATTAGTAAAATTGACATTTTAGCATATTTAAATCTTGCGTTTTTTGTAAGTCCGGGGCCGGTGCGCATAAGGTCCACACTAGTACGACTTTTTTTTTTAATTAGCTAAAAGTACTCACTTTTACAAGTATTTTCGTGAAAAAAAATTTTGCGGAATATTCGTAAATAAACCAGAAATTATTTTTTTAAAAGTGCAAAAATCAAACGAATTTAACCTTAAAAAGTACGTAATGAGGTGCGATGTTGCCAGATTGGGCAAATTTTCCACATTTCAATGTATTATTGTTATAGTATTAATTTTACCACCTCCACCGCTTTTTGTAGAGTTCCAGTCAAGTATATACGTAGTACGTTACTGCAGTTAGGGCCACTTGCACCAATGATGATTTAACTTTAAACTTGGATTAAATTGACGGCCGACCAATCATAACGCAGCATTTTTAACTTAAACTCGGTTTGGCTGAGATAATCCCGTACCAAAAGTTGGTGCAAGTGGCCCTTAGTGCATCTACTTGACTGGGTTAATAGAATCAATACTTCTGCTTCGCTCTATAATTATTGTAAATAAAACCTAATTTCATAAAAAAAAGTAGGCACAAAACAAACGTTAAGGTAAACCAACGTTGCCGATTAAAAAAAAACACACAAACCAGCAAACTACCAAACTAAACCATTGTTAACGTAAACCAACGCCTCCCATTAAAAAAAAACACCAAACCAGCAAACTACCAAACCAAACCTTTGTTAACGTAAACCAACCCCTCCCATTAAAAAAAAACATCTAACCAGCAAACTACCAAACAAACCAACGTTAAGGTAAACCAGTGTTGCCGATTAAAAAAAAACACCAAACCAGCAAACTACCAATAAACCAACTTTAACGTAAACCAACGTTTCCCATTAATAGCTACCAAATCAAACAAAAAAAACAACCTTACAAATAAAAAATATATTCTTAATAGTTAAAAAAGTATAAATAAACTTAAAAACAATATTTTAAAAAAATAATTAAACAACATTCTTAGTACATAATAAAAAAAAACAAATATTCTTAATAAAAAATAAAAAAAATCACAAAATAAAACATAAAAGGAAAAACATAAATTTAAATAATAATGGATATAAATAAATAAATAAATAAATAAAGTTTAAAACAAAACAACATTCTTAATATATAATAAAAAAACAAATATTCTTAATAAAAAATAAAAAAAGTCACAAAATTTGACGAAAGGAAAAAAAACTATTAATACCTCTCACTAATGTGTACAAGTAAATTTTTAAAGCGATCAAGGGCTGTCCTTCCAAAAAATTACCTCCACATAAATTGATCTATGTATTCACTTAAAAAAGGTGAGGACATTACCCCCAATCTCCTTAAGTACGTTTTAAGGGAGGACCAATAGCCCTCTACATGATTGGTGCGCATACCAGTATCTCGGTCCCAAAAATGTCTGGAATGGTTTACCCTCTGATGTGTATAGCCCAAACGATTTAACGTATTATACGCCCGCCACTCGTCTGTCCATATTTCAGATCCCTCCGAATTATGGGAATTAAAACCCTTCGTGAACGATTGGGCACAAAACAAACAAACCCTTTTTTTTCGGCAACATCGTATATTCCCAATACCCACTGCTGCGGAACTAAACGACCCCTATTATATTTTCTCTTGACTAAAACTGATTCGTCAATTTGAACGTTTCTGCCCGGCCCACCTAAAAATGAATTAAAATTTAAAAAACTTGATGAATGCATTAAAAATTAAAAATTACCCAAAAGGAATGTTAGGATAAGTCCTGCGCCGGTCAAGAGTGCGTACTCTAACCCCCAAGGGGTTAGAATTTTGTTTGAATGTGGAAACTAGTAGGGCCAGAAGCCAAAAGATGACTAATCAAACGGAAGAAGAAGTTCATGTGATCCAGAAATCTGCAGTTTTGAGTAATAAACCAGCCAATTTTAATCAGCGTAAACAGCAAAAGGGGAAAATGTACCATCAACAGCCCAAGAGATGTTCCAGATGTGGTTATGAACACCAGTACAACAAATGTCCAGCTTTTGGAAAGACCTGTAAAATGTAAAAATCGCAACCACTTAGCAAAAATGTGCAAGGTAAAAGTAAATAATTACGATAAAAAGTCAATTTATAAAAAAAATTATACACATGAGGATAAAAAAAATGTAAACGAACTTAATCTTTTTGATAACCCTGAAACTAATTTTTTATCAACTGATTTTTATAGAAATTTTGAAAACGAAAACGAAAATAATTTTATGTTTATGGCACCTATCACCTATCAGTAAACAAGGGAGTCATGGGGAATCAGGGACACAGGAGATGACAATACAAGGACAACAAATCAACATCAAGCTGGATACGGGGGCTATGGCAAATGTTCTACCTAGAAAATTTCTTAAGGTAATAAATTTTCGTATTTCTGATTTAAATAAAACTGATATTAAATTAAATAGTTATTCTTTAAATAATATTCCAGTCATTGGCAATTGTTATTTAAATTGTAGGGTAAAAAATGTTTTCAAAAAAGTTTTATTCTACGTGGTTGATGTAGATAGTGTACCTCTTTTGGGTTTGCAATCTTGTATAGATTTTAATTTAATTAAAAGGTTAGATTTGGTGACTAGTCAGAATAAGTTGGGTGACATTTTGCTCAAATATGATAAACTATTTAAGGGAATTGGTTGTTTAGAAAAGCCTTATCATATAGATTTAAAAGAAAATGCAAAGCCTGTTGCTTATCCCGCTAGAAAAATTCCATTTGCTATTAAAAATAAATTAAAAGAAGCGTTAGATAGTTTAGAAAGTCAGGGTATAATTGAAAAGTCAGATGATAGTGATGAATGGAGTCATCCTGTAGTTTTGGTTAGAAAGCCAGATAATAGTATTCGTATTTGTCTAGATCCAAAAGAACTCAATTTAAATATAAAAAGGCATTTGTTTCACATTCCTACCTTGGAGGAGTTAACAAACAAAATGTCAGGTTGTAAATATTTTTCAAAGTTAGATGCTACTCAGGGTTTCATGCAAATACAGTTAGATAAAGAAAGTGCTAAGTTGTGTACATTTTCAACCATTTTTGGGAGATATAGGTTTCGCAGGTTAGCTTATGGTCTAAGTTGTAGCCCTGAGGCATTTCAAGAGCGCATGTTTGAAATTTTTAGTGACATTGAGGGAGTTAGTTTTTATATAGATGATATTATTGTTGGTGGTAACTCAATAGAACAACATAATGAGAGATAAAGAACTTTCACTTTCGGGTTTAGACCGTGTTAATGGATTTTCACTTTCCGACGTTTCGTCTCTTACTACTAGAGACATCTTCAGGGATTAATCTGAAACTAAGGTTCGAATCAACTTGTGTCACTATTTATGACGAGTTGTGGTTATTCACCCGTGACGAGGTTTTTCCTATCAAAGACTTCCATATTGCAGGTAAGTGGTAACCAGTGTCCCGATTGATATTGTTAGGATGCTTGATGATTTCTATCGATTCCCGTATCTTCCTTGGCATTTTTCTGTTTTCTGTTAATATTTGTTTTGTTTCAGACAAATTGATTTTATGACCTGTTTCATGTACATGTTCGGCTACTGCCGATAAGGAAATTTGTTTCTTTCTTATATTGCGCTCATGCTCTTGAAGTCTTGTAGAAATTTTTCTCTTAGTTTCACCTATGTAAACCGTACCACAGGAGCAGGGTATTTTATATACGCCTTCTGAACTCAGGGGTATTTTGTCTTTTGTTGAAGTCAAACATTGACCTAATTTTTGGTTGGACCGAAATATAGGCTTAATATTTGACTTCTTCAAAAGTTTACCTATTTTATCCGTGATACCGCTTACATAGGGAAGTATAATTTGTGTCTGTCTGTCATTGTCACTATTGCCCTGTTGTTTGGGTCTGGGATTTCTGTATTTGTATATGGTCTTATTAATGTCTTTTTTGGTATAACCGTTCATGGTCAAGGCTTTGGTTAGTTTAAGGAGTTCTGTGTCTAGGGAATTCTTGTCTGAAATCATGAAAGCCCTATGAACAAGTGAATTAACTACCGAGCGTTTTTGAGAGGGATGGTGATGTGAAAATGCGTTTAGGTATCTGTCAGTGTGGGTTTTCTTCCTGTGTACCGAGTGTCCTATTGAGCCATTTTCCGTTTTGTAAACCAAAACGTCCAAAAAGGGAAGTGATCCGTTGTTCTCAATTTCCATCGTAAACCGTATAGATTTATGTTGGGAATTGAGGTGATTTAGAAAACCTTGAAGGCTTTCCATGCCATGGGGCCAAATAGCATAGACATCGTCTACGTATCTGCGCCAAATTTTAGGTTTTAATGGAAATGACTCAATAGCTTTTTTCTCGAAGTATTCCATGAAAGCATTTACGGTACGGTTTACATAGGTGAAACTAAGAGAAAAATTTCTACAAGACTTCAAGAGCATGAGCGCAATATAAGAAAGAAACAAATTTCCTTATCGGCAGTAGCCGAACATGTACATGAAACAGGTCATAAAATCAATTTGTCTGAAACAAAACAAATATTAACAGAAAACAGAAAAATGCCAAGGAAGATACGGGAATCGATAGAAATCATCAAGCATCCTAACAATATCAATCGGGACACTGGTTACCAATTACCTGCAATATGGAAGTCTTTGATAGGAAAAACCTCGTCACGGGTGAATAACCACAACTCGTCATAAATAGTGACACAAGTTGATTCGAAACTTAGTTTCAGATTAATCCCTGAAGATGTCTCTAGTAGTAAGAGACGAAACGTCGGAAAGTGAAAATCCATTAACACGGTCTAAACCCGAAATTAAAAGTTCTTTATATCTTAATGGCCGTGAAAGCTTAAAATCTAAAACATAATGAGAGACTTATACAAGTTTTTAGATAGAGCTAAAAAATATAATTTGAGATTTAATAGGAATAAATGTGAGTTTGGGGTAAAAGAAGTTAAGTATATGGGACATTTTTTGTCAGAATCTGGTTTAAAACCCGATAATAGTAAAATAGAAGCTATTTTAAATATGCCCAGTCCCAAAAATATTACCGATTTACAAAGGTTTATAGGTCTTGCCACTTATTTGAGTAAATTCGTTCATAATTTGTCTGATAAAACTAAATCTATGAGAGTTTTACTTAAAAAAGATATTATATTTAAATGGGAAGAAATTCATGAAAAAGAGTTTAAAGTTTTAAAAGAAACTATTACTAAAAGTCCGTGTCTTAAGTTTTTTGATGAAAATGAACATTGTGTTATCAGTGTAGATGCTAGTTCTGAGGGTATGGCCTGTACGTTGCTTCAACAGGGTAGGCCTTGTGCTTATTTTTCACGTTCTTTTACTTCTACACAAAAAACATATTCTCAGATCGAAAAGGAACTTTTTAAGTGTACTTTTTGGTTGTGAAAAATTTTACCAATTTGTTTTTGCTAAAGTTTTTACTGTAGAGACAGACCACCGGCCTTTAGTGTCAATTTTGAAAAAACCGCTTCATGCTTGTCCCGCTTGACTGCAAAGAATGTTATTACAATTAAAAAAGTTTGATTTTAATCTAGTTTGGAAGCCTGGTAAATCTTTAGTTGTAGCAGATACTCTTTCTCGAGCTTTTGAAAATAAGCATTTTGATGAAAATATTGATTTTGAGTTAGAAGCTCAAGTTTGCTTAGTAGGAATGAATTTAAATGTAACAGAGGGAAAATTAAAGCAAATAAAAGAATTAGTTAAAGCGGACCAAGATTTGCAAATTTTGAAGGAGTATGCGTTAAAGGGTTGGCCTCGTAGTAAATGTAAAATTTTATTTTAAGTTTCAAGATGAAATTACAATTGCCAACGATTTATTATATAAAGGTCAAAATATAATAGTTCCTAAAGCTTTAAGATCAGAAATATTAGAAAAATTGCATTATGGTCATTTAGGTACCAAAAAATGCGTAGAAACTGCGAAAAATTTTTCTGACCTTTTATGATCAAAGAAATTTCTGATATGATAGAAAATTGCTATACCTGCCAAAAACACAGTAGATCTCAGTCCAGTGAAACTATGATTTCTCATGATACTCCGAAGATTCCTTGGCATAAGGTTGGTGTTGATATTTTTCATTTTATGGGCAGGTCTTATTTAATACTGGTGGATTATTATTCAAAATTTGTTGATTTAGTTGATCTAAATGGGGACAAGACTTCAGAAAATGTCATAGAAAATTTAAAAATAATCTATAGTCGTTTTGGAATTCCATAAACTGGATAGTAAGTGATAATGGTCCAGAATTTAATTCCATTTTATTTAAAAATTTTGCTAAAACTTGGGAATTTACCCATTTAACTATTTCTCCTAGACATAGCCAAAGTAATGGTATGATTGAACGTACTATTGCTACGATAAAGAAAATACTTTTAAAATAGCATTATGACGGAAACGACCCCCATTTGGCTTTACTGAACTATAGAAATAGTAATATAAGTTCAAATGCCAATTTGATATAATGTTTAATAGAAAAATACGCGACTGTCTGCCTAAAAATAATTTAAATTTCAAAGTCAATTTTAAAAATAAAAATAAATATAATAACTATATAAATAATAATCAAAAATATCAAAGAAAATATGATAATAAAAAAGGTATACAAAGTCTGTCTGAGTTACGAAAAAAAAGCGATATTTTATTTCAATATAAATTAGGGGAGAAGTGGCACGAAGGCAAAATTATTTTTAAGGTTGGCATAAGGTAAATAAAAACGATATACGGTTCAACAATAATAAGAAATCGAAGGTTTATTAAAATTTAAAAGAAAAAAGTTGAACAAAAAATTAATGTTAGTGTAGGCGATAATGACGAAAATACAGAGTATTTTGCTATTTTTTTTTATGGTAATAAAAATCATTATAATGTAAATAATAGTAATTTAATTAATGACAATTTAAGTAACATTGAAAATATTTTAGAGGAAAATTTAGGAAATAGGGAAAATGTAAGTGACGAAAATTTTCGAGAAAATAGCGAGAGTTTTCACGGCGAGAGTTCTCAAAATGTTGAAAATTCTAATGGTGAAAATTCCAGTCAAAGTCTCGTAAATTCTAGTGACGAAAAATCCAGACATAGTTTTGAAAATTCTAGTGACGAAAATTCCAGTAAAAGTTTTGAAAATTTAGTTGACAAAAAGTCAAATACTAGTCAAGATTCGATAGATTCTGATTTGTATGTTAGTACTCATGAAAAAAGTAATGTTAGTGAAAATAGTAATAGTAGTCAAAATAGTAAAAAGTCTGTTACACTCTCATGGGTAAAGGGGCATAATGGAAATGTAGGCAATGAAGAAGCTGATAGATTGGCACGAGCAGGCTCAGGCTCTGTACCTATTGGTCCAGAGCCCATAATCCCTGTATCTGTCGCTTTTAAAACAGCTCTCATTAATCAAAAAACCCACATAAAACACACCCGTAATTGGATTACGAGAAACGACTGTAAACATGCAAGAGCAGCCCTTCCCACTCCGTGTGAAAAGACAGCACGCTTTTGTATGCAACTAAAAAGGGATAACCTAAGACAGTTTGCAAGCATCGTAACAGGTCACTGCAAATAAAAATAAGCATCTTAACATCATGGGGAAGCCAGTCGACCCCATCTGTAGAGGTTGCTACATGGAAGAGGAAACAATGGAACATGTGTTATGTCACTGTCCAGCGTTAGCCTTAATAAGAGGGTCCATGCTAGACAAGTACTGGCTCGACATGGCCGGTATAAGCAGCATCACTCCCAGACATCTTCTTAGATATATTCAAAGAATTGGATGGCTGAGAGGCTAAATTGCTGTGACCAAAGGGAGGTAGTACAATGGGCCCAGCTAAGTGGCCTAAATGCGTGTAGATAGCTACCCTCCACCCTAATAACCATAACCATAGTAAAAAGTCTAAAAAATAGCATAGAAACAAAATCTAGGGCTGGTAGAATTGTTAAAATTCCAACAAAGTTAAAAAATTTTGTACTAGATTAAATATTTTTTTTACAGTGTACAAAACACAAAGATTTTTTTTTTAGGTTTTTTCGATTTTTTTTTTTCGTAAAAAATAGCATAGAAACAAAATCTAGGGCTGGTAGAATTGTTAAAATTCCAACAAAGTTAAAAAATTTTGTACTAGATTAAATATTTTTTTTACAGTGTACAAAAGACAAAGATTTTTTTTTTAGGTTTTTTCGATTTTTTTTTTCGTACATCATAATTTATTTAGAAAAATACAAATTTTTCTAAGACTCTGCCTATTATTTTGTTAAAATAAAACTAGTATTTATAAGTTTTTTTTTACCTTTTTTTTAAAAAAAGGAGGTAAACATTAAAAAAAAATAATACAAATTAAAAAATTGTTTATTTAGATAAATTAATTTAAAATATTATACACACGTAAGTGTTGGCGAAAAAAGCGTAAGAATTGATAAACCTGAAAAAGAAATTAGTATTTTTACAATAAAATAAATTCAAGAAATTTTCACTAATACTTTTCTATTAATATATAGAAAATATTTTTTAATAAATTTTACATAAAATTTATTTTTAAGCTAGTCGGTCATTTTTTAAATTACAAAAAATTAGTTAAAATAATTTAAGTAGGTTCAGATTTAACTATAAGTGTTGTGAAATTTTGTTTGTAAAATTTTATTTGTTATATACATATATTTGTTAGTTAAGTCCCTATACACATTTGTTTGTTTATTAATATTTTTTATTGTAATTTTTTATATTTTGAAAGAGAAGGATGTTAGGATAAGTCCTGCGCCGGTCAAGAGTGCGTACTCCCACCTATAGGGTCAGAATGTATACTGTGATATTTAATTAATTAATCTGAACTCTGCCTTTTAATGTACTACCTGATCTAAACAAATACGTCTTTAAATATAAATCGTCATTTTGCAGCAGCTTCCAGGACAAAACATCTCTAAAGTATCTAAATATTTGAATTACAGAATTTTTTCTGTAATTCCTTAAGAGACCGGCCGGACCACTACGTACTTCGCATGCCCAAAACCACATAAGAAATAAAACATCTCTTAAAGGAAATTTAATTTTTGAAAAAAATGATCCTTTAGAAATAGAACAATCTCTTCTGCAGTGATTGCAATAAAAAGATTTATTCAAAGAATTTATGCAATTTTTTGTCCTAATAACATATAACCTCCTGCAATTTCTTGTTTTTTTGCATCTAAATTGTCTCTTTATTAGCCCATTATCTCGCAAAAAAATTGTTATAATATGTGGTTTTGTTATAATTTTGCTGTTATATGTTTATTAATATTATACTTTACTATGGGAGCTTCTTGATATAAATGGTTAGCCGTTATATATTATATATCTTGATACCACATATCATAATTTATTTTATTATATTATGGGTTCGTGTTACTCATTCTTGGAAAAATTATACAAACATTTGGTTAAATATTTTAACTACATTATTTATTTATTATTGTTCGACTTACAACAGTTCATCTTCTTAAATTGCACTTAATTGCACTATTAATTATGTATATAAAAAAATAACTAACTGACTAACAAATATATAAATAATGATTACTGAATACTGAATAACTAATGCATACTGAATATCTGAGGACTAATGAATGAATAATGAATCCCTTGCTAGCGAGTGACTTCCTTTTATATTATTTGCCAAAATAATAAAAATAGGTTTCACTCAACAACTAATAAAAAGAATAATAAAAATTTGACAGTAATTAGTTTTAACTTTTAATGACTTGAAAATTAATTGCTTTTTTGGACCCTTTCATAGTTACCGGTATACTTATAAATTACAATTATATATGAGTAAAAATAAGAAACTAATTAGAGCTGTAAAGGGTCATGTCATTCACACCTAAATAATTGAATTCTGCAACAAGTAATTTTTATAGATACTAAAAGTTAAAACTTGACCTAATTAAATGATTTATAACTAGTCAAAAGTGTAAAAGATTTTATTGCTATTTTAATTACTTAAGTACTTAAATTTTTATGAACTGTTAATTAGATCTTTTAACTATCTAATTAACAAATACACGTGGATAATCTTTTGACTAACTGTGTATTGTGATTTAGCAAAAACTTCATATTTGAACATCTTATAACAAAATAAATAAATCTTCATCACTTGATTGTAATAATCTCCAGATATCATTACTATTATTAATATCCATTATATCGAAAAAAGGAAACAAACATAAAGATAATAAAAATACCCGCCAAACTATATCTAACTTCAAAATAAACGTGACAACGCAGCAGTATAAGTTTAACCCAATACGCCATCTGTTGGAATTTTTCGTAAAGACTGTAATAAATTACAGTCAACCAGTTATATACTGAATAGAAATAAGAAAAGCTAACGTTATACACATAACAAACTTTTTTTGGTCAACTGCAAACATATACTATCATAGAAATTCGTGAGTATTTTAACAATTATTGCTTATAAACATTTTAACCAAAAAAACTGGATTTTCCGCACCTAATTATATTCAAAATAGTCAGTTTTAGTAATAAAACCCTAAATCAGTGCAAAAATATTGTTAATTTTTGTGGACCTTATGCGCACCGTAACCTATATTGTGTTGTATATGGTGTATTTTTTTATTTTGAGTAGCTAAGTAACTTTATTGCTTCCTTGGTTGTTGTAGCGGGGTGTATTATAATATTATTACAGTGGATGTTTAGGTTAACCTAAAATTTTACACTAGTAGGTAATGTTTTACCGGCTTTGGGCTATAGTTTGTTTTTGTTTAATATTCACGTGTTTAGGCTTAAACAATACTGCACTGCTTAAAGTAATTTCTGGTTTTTGTTGACTTCTCATATAACTTCTCACGTAAACCAAAATAGATATCTACACAGAAAGTTATATTTTTTAAGGAAACTATCCCATATATCGGACACTTAAGTGTCCGGGTAAATTTACCCTGTTAAAAAAAACAAGTAGAGACCAGTAGAAAACGAATCGAAATCTTCTGGATCCTACTGGTCTCTAGTTGTTTTTTTTTGACAATTTCGGACTCTGATGATGTTTTAAAATTATTTCTATTGTAGGTTACTTGTGTTTTTATAGGTACTGATATTTTAAATGATTACAGAAGCCGCCGTGACAAGTCCAAATGCTACAGCTTTTACAGAGCAGGATAAAATCGTAGCTTTAAAAAATTAGTTAAGGCATGTCTTTACCAGACTATGGCAGCCATAGTAAACAACAGCCAGTAAATATTAGTTATGTTTTATATCCTGAACCAAATACACTTCTAAATAAAAATGTAACAATATTTTCTGTATCATCGCGATGATATCGACAATATCGTTGTATTTATTAAAGAAAAATGTATCAGTCAGTTTTATTAATGTAAAATTTTTTAACTTTATTTGTCTAGTTGTATTATTGTAAACATTATCAAATAATGTTTTACTTACTTCTTTCACGTCTAATTCTTGTATTTTTTCTTTTACAGAAATAAGAACAAATAAAACACTGATGATAATTAGTAACTGTGTTTATCATACCTATGTATAATAATAATTATTAATATATTATTTTGGATTTATTGAAAGAATAAAATATTATTATAGTACACTTTTGTAAATGCTGTCTACCCTTCAGTCAAGTACATTTCCCAAAATAATTGTTATTATTGTAATTTTAGGCAGTGACTTACGTGGGTGTTACACAGCCACACAAAAAAGTTTGATCTCCGACGGACTCGACTAGTCAATTCCTATGTATTTTGAGCCGCTGAATCTGAATCTGAGGTTGGTATTTGAAAATTAGCTCCCATTTTCAACTTAACCTCAAAAAAAAACATATTTTTTTGTACTTCGATTTTCTCGAAAACGGCTTGACCGATTTTGATAAAATTTTATGAGGTTAGACAATACTTAGTAAAGTTTATGCTCATAAAATTTTATTAAAATCGTTGAAGCCGTTTTGGAGAAAATCGAATTTTTCGATTTTTGCCCTTCAGCAAACTACCCTTATTTTAACGGATAGAAAACAAAACAAACAAATGCAAAGTCCGTCCGTCTGGAGCCCTACAGGCTAAATATCCCACTGGTTATCTATTTAGATATCCAGTGGGTGTCTGCTATATCTTGGATATAGGCGGACATTTGGATATCTATGGCATATCCCAATGGATATCTATGTGGATATCCACTGGACATCTGCTATATCCTGGATATAGGCGGACATTTGGATATCCATGGGATATCTAATGTCAATCCAGGATATCCACTGGATATACTGGATATCCAGAAAGTATATCCCCTGGATATCTACTGGATATTATGTGCTGTCTGGGTCTGACCTTACGGTATACCAGTTTTCACAAAAACTACTCCCCACCCCTTAGGGTCTGGAATTGGAAAAATTTTATTATCAAATTTAGTTTTGTCGTCCCCAAAAACAACCATATTAACCAATTTTGACGAAAATATTTTAAAATATTTACCCCCTCACGCCCGTGGGGTGGAGTTAGAAATTTTTTATTATCATGTTCAATTTCAGCAACCTTAAAAACCCCTATATGGTGAAGCTGGAGCTAAAGTGGTCTAACTAACATTTTTGGTCAAAATTAGTTACAGCCATATTTCAATAATAGACATTATATATTTATAGTTTAAACGCATTTTTGGGTCTATAAACCTGCCCAAACCCCTTAATTTAAACGATAACATTTAGGAACTCTACATTTATTTATTTTTTAAAGGACATGGCACAATTTATAGGGAGTTTTGGCCCTCGGTGAAATTCGCTAAATTTTTTATATGTTTTAGTTTATACTTTTTTAAAAGGAATTAGGAACGTTTCAAGCACTTTGTATGTACAGTTTTTTTTCTATAAGGAAAATAAAAAAATATTTTTGCCCTACACTCCTCATAAAAATATTTTTCTAGTAGGCATTGTTTCGTTTGACAACTTGTCAGTGAAGGATATTCTGACGTATTTTTGAAGTTTTTTAGACTAAATTGTCAGTTTTATTGGGAAAAAGTAATGAAATACATATTGAAATTGGACAGAATAATTAAATAAGATGAAGAAAAGTGCAACAGAAATACTTCTTAAGGATTAAATTAGTGAAATACGTGAAATAAGTTATTTGCTAACCTGGTAAAAAGTACTAAAACGTATATAAAATTGAACTAAAGAATGAAATAAGAAGAAAAGCAGAATATAAATACGTTTTAAGGGAATCGTTTGTAAAATAATAAGCGATTTTAATGCCGAAAGTGTATCCCTTATTTTTTGTACGGCAAAAAAAAACAATTATTTCCAAAATTCTACATAGAAGAAATTGAATATGTGTTTTTGTAATATAATGTACTGGAACCCATGTTAAAACTCCAGAACTTAATAAAATAATAAAATAAGAAGTAAAACAGAACAGAAAAACTAAGTTGAAAGTGTAATACTGTGTTTCTACATAGAATAAATTATCCAATATAACTATCATACCGAGGGCTTCATAACAGGGCTGTATCAACCGTGTTAACATGTAGCAGATATGCCCCTATGTTATGAAGCCCTCGATATGATTTAAAATATGACACTAAAAAAAAGGATCAAGAATCAAGAAAATGCATCTTTCGATTATATTTTAAGCCAAATTCTCTTATTTTTGGACTAGCATTTCTTATGAACCTAATAACTGGCGCGGGTCTTTAAATGGAAATCCGCGCTCTTCATTTAAGATGTTAGCCATAAAATAAGAGAATATGGTGTTGTACTTATCAAAAGACATAATATAATTATAATTTTTTAACAAGATATAAATTATAAAAATTATTAACAAAACTTAGGTGTTTATCTTTTTAAAATATCAAATTACGCATTCCATATACTATTACACAGTAAATGGTATATAAATAGTACATTGATTTTCCCAAATAATTTTAAAAAATCAAAAAAACAAAAAAAAATCAAAAAACAAAAAAAAAATTAAAAAAATGTATTTATGAATGCCAGAATTTACATTCCTGCCCCGAATGGGAGGAAATGAAAACAAACAACAGATAGTTTTAGCAAGAAGGGATAATAATAATTTGCCTAATATGCAAATACAAAACAATGTAAGAATTTGCTTTAATTGCAATCAATCTATTATAGATGAAACTGCAGCAGTTGAGGCAGATCCTACTCGCCTCAGGTTAAATGCGAACTTGCAGCTACTGCAACGTCACATATTTGTTCGGGGAATATCTGCATTTCTGGTCCTCGGATAATATAGGGCTTATTGATAAAACGTAGCCCAGGTATTAATTATTTATTAAGGAAGCCTCTATGGTCCAAATGTAATGGACAACATCTTACATTTTCAGGAATGTAAATTCTAGCGTGAATAAATACATTGGCTCTGCATGCAAGCGATGCACATTATTTTCAGCATTACAAACAAGGCATGCCCGACTTCCTCTCTGATTCACTACATGTAACCTGAGGCGAGTAGGATTTGCGATTTGCTGCAATTTCATCTATAATGGATTGATTGCAATTAAAGCAAATTCTTACATCGTTTTGTATTTGCATATTAGGCAAGTTATTATTATCCCTTCTTGCTAAAGCTATCTGCTGTTTGTTTTCATTTCCTCCCATTCGGGGCATCTGCTGTTGACCACCTTGACGGTTGCATACAAAGCAATTTACTTGAAAAAAGGCTCTAAAAGCCATGCTAAATTAATTTTATATTACTAATAATATATAAAAAAATTGACAGACATCAGTTTGACTTATACCAATCAAGCTTTTTTCTTAATCATTAAGCTAATTAAACTTATTTTTATGAGGAGTTTGGGGCAAAAATATTTTTTTATTTTCGTTATAGAAAAAAAACTGTACATACAAAGTGCTTGAAACGTTCCTAATTCCTTTTTAAAAAGCATAAACTAAAACATATAAAAAATTTAGCGAATTTCACCGAGGGCCAAAATTCCCTATAAATTGTGCCATGTCCTTTGTTAAAAACGGTTTAACTCATTGTATTTTAAATATGAATTTTCCTATTTCTAAATAATGTTTGCAAAAAAATATATATAAGCGAGCTTTATATAATATAATAAAATTATTTTTGGGTGTACCCAAGTATTATGCAACAATTTTTGGGGTATACTAAATAAGCCTGTTTTTTACAAAAAAAAAGGTCACAATATGAATAATTTTAGCTAAAAACGCAGAAGAAACGTAATATAGAACATAAAAAGACCCACCAAATAAGATTATAATTAATTTAATATCATTTTAAAGCTATTTCACACATAAATTTTAGAAATTGCTATTTTTGCCAAAATTGAAAAAGCTAAAGTGGTCTAACTAACATTGTTTTCAACACTCGTTATTTCCCAAACAAAAACAACTATTGCAACAACTATGCATTAAATGCTGTAGTACTACCTTTATACTATACTATAAAATTATTTTTGGGTGTGTCCAAGTATTACGTAACACCTTTTGGGGTAATCCTAATAAGCCTGTTTTTACAAAAAAAAAACATTTTTTTGTAAAAACTAACGAGTGTTGAAAACAATGTTAGTTAGACCACTTTAGCTTTTTCACTTTTGGCGAAAATAGCAATTTCTAAAATTTATGTGTAAAATAGCTTAAAAGTGGCATAAAACTAATTAAAATTTTATTTGTGGATCTTTTTATGTTCTATACAACATTTTTTGTGCGTTTTTAGCAAAAATTATTTATATTGTGACCTTTTTTTTTGTCAAAACAGGCTCATTTAGTATACCCTAAAAAGTGTTACGTAATACTTGGACAAACCCAAAAATAATTTTATAGTATAGTTTAAGGTAGTACTACACTATTTCATGTATAACTGTTGCAATAGTTGCTTTTGTTTGGGAAATAACGAGTGTTGAAAACAATGTTAGTTAGACCACTTTAGCTTTTTCACTTTTGGCGAAGATAGCAATTTCTAAAATTTATGCGTAAAATAGCTTAAAAGTGGCATAAAACTAATTAAAATTTTATATGTGTATCTTTTTATGTTCTATACAACATTTTTTGTGCGTTTTTAGCTAAAATTATTTATATTGTGACCTTTTTTTTTGTAAAAAATTATTTATATTGTGACCTTTTTTTTTGTAAAAACAGGCTCATTTAGTATACCCTAAAAAGTGTTACGTAATACTTGGACACACCCAAAATAATTTTATAGTATAGTTTAAAGGTAGTACTACACTATTTCATCTATAACTGTTACAATAGTTGGTTTTGTTTGGGAAATAATGAGTGTTGAAAACAATGTTAGTTAGACCACTTTAGCTTTTTTAATTTTGGCGAAAATAGCAATTTCTAAAATTTATGTATGAAATAGCTTTAAAATGGCATTAAAATAGTTAAAATTATATTATATGGTTAGGTTTATGTATTATTTTACACCTGCTGTGCAAATTACCCAAAAAAAATAAACTTTTGTGTGAAAAGAGACTATGAGTTTTTTTCCTAAAAAGTGTCGCGTAATAATTGAAGGCACCCAAAACTAAAGTTATTTTAATGAGATAAGTTTTTTTATATTTTAAGCTACCATATACCCAAAAAGTTTTTTTTTAAGGTAAAGGTGATTAAATTATAAGTCAAAACGCGTTTTCTTCATTTTCTCCATATTTACATTTTGTTAGTTAGACCACTTTAGCTCCAGCTTCACCATATAGCAGTTTTAAATTTTTTGTGAAAAATTACTGTATTCGACCCCCTTGCCCACCCCAATGTTTACCAAAAACAATCCAAAGCGAGAACTTTTGGTAACATAATTGTATGCCAAAGCGTTCTTAAGTTATCTTGTCCACAAGATTTCCCGGACAGAACGACCGAATATATATATATATATATATATATATATATATTTTTTTTTATTAACTCCCTTTTTTTTAATACAATCTATCCTAGGACAATAAGTATTTTTTATGTACAATAAAAATAGACATGGGAGTAGGATGCCAGTGCATTCTCTCCATTATGCATTACAATATATTTGTGTGACAATGGAAACTAAAATAAATAAAAAATATCACATAAATCTAGTGGGTAAGTCGTTTGGCCTAAATAGCTTCAAACGTTTAGGTTCATTAATGGGCTCCATTAACTTATTAGCTAGTTTATTTGGGTGGTCACTTATTCTGTCTTTGTATTTAGAACTAAAGTTTTGTATTTCATCTTTTACTAAAGGGACACCTAAATCACGATGTAATACTTTGTTTGGTACATACCATGGCGCATTTACTATTAAGCGCAACACTTTGCTTTGAAATCTTTGGATAATTTCAATGTTTGAGTTACTGGCTGTCCCCCAGAGTTGTATTCCGTAGGTCCAGATTGGTTTAAGAGATACCTTGTATATAAGTAATTTGTTTTCAGTGGATAGCTGAGACTTTCTACCAATCATCCAGTAGAGTTTTTGTAAAGTTATATATATATATATATTTTTTTTTTTTTTGTCGAAATTGATTTATATCGACATAATGCAAAAATACGCAAAAAAAATCATAAAAAAAATTGTGCACGAATACAAGGCTTTCCAAAATTTTCAGAATGGGAAAGCAAAACTACGGTTTTTACTCGCTGAAAACTCTTTAATCCTTGTAAATACTCGTTAAATACTGGTAAATACTAGGAAATTTTCATTGAAATTTCCTCATAAAACTTGTAAAAACTACGGTTTTTTACTCGCTGAAAACTCGTTAATCCTTGTAGAAAAATACTCGTTCAATACTGGTAAATACTAGTAAATTTTCATGGGAATTTCCTCATAAAACACTCGTAGAAACTTGTAAAAATCTAGGATTTTATGAAAATATTTTTACGAGTTTGAGCGAGTTTCTACTAGTTTTTTACTCGCTGAAAACTAGTTAATACTGTTTCACTAAACTCGCTAAAACTCGTAAAATATTTACTACGGTTTTTTACTCCCTGAAAACTCGTCAATCCTTGTAGAAAAATACTCGTTCAATACTGGTAAATACTAGTAAATTTTCATGGGAATTTCCTCATAAAACACTCGTAGAAACTTGTAAAAATCTAGGATTTTTTGAAAATATTTTTACGAGTTTGAGCGAGTTTCTACTAGTTTTTTACTCGCTGAAAACTAGTTAATACTGTTTCACTAAACTCACTAAAACTCGTAAAATATTTACTACGGTTTTTTACTCGCTGAAAACTCGTTAATCCTTGTAGAAAAATACTCGTTTAATACTGGTAAATACTAGTAAATTTTCATGGGAATTTCCTCATAAAACACTCGTAGAAACTTGTAAAAATCTAGGATTTTATGAAAATATTTTTACGAGTTTGAGCGAGTTTCTACTAGTTTTTTACTTACTGAAAACTAGTTAATACTGTTTCACTAAACTCGCTAAAACTCGTAAAATATTTACTACGGTTTTTTACTCGCTGAAAACTCGTTAATCCTTGTAGAAAAATACTCGTTCAATACCCGTAAATACTAGTAAATTTTCATGGGAATTTCCTCATAAAATACTCGTAGAAACTTGTAAAAATCTACGGCTTTTTACTCGCTGAAAACTCGTTAATACTCGTAAAAATACTCGTTCGATACTGGTAAATACTCGTAAATTTTCATTGGATTTTCCTCATAAAATTTACCCCCTCAGCCCCGTGGGGTGGGGTTAGATTTTTTTTATTATGTTTAATTTCAGCAACCTCAAAAACCCCTATATAGCAATTTTCAAATTTTTGGGAAAAATTACTGTATTTACTCCATTGCCCACCCCAATGTTTAAAAATTTTTGCACGAATATAAGGCTTTCCGAAACTTTCAGAATGGGAAAGCAAAACTGCGGTTTTTTACTCGATGAAAACTCGTTAATCCTTGTAGAAAAATACTCGTTCGATACTGGTAAATACTAGTAAATTTTCATGGGAATTTCCTCATAAAATACTCGTAGAAACTTGTAAAAATCTAGGATTTTTTGAAAATATTTTTACGAGTTTGAGCGAGTTTCTACTAGTTTTTTACGCGCTGAAAACCAGTTAATACTGTTTCACTAAACTCGCTAAAACTCGTAAAATATTTTTACGAGTTTGATCGAGTTTTCTACTAGTTTTTTTCGCTAGGGCTACCATTTAAAAAAGTCCAAACCAAACCAGCAAACTACCAAACTACTACTACCAGTACACTAGTTTTTTGTTAGAATATATAGCAAAATATTGTTAAAATACTCAAGAATTTCTGTTTGATTTTTTTAATGGGGGCATTGGTTTACGTTAACAATGGTTTGGTTTGGTAGTTTGCTGGTTTGGTGTTTTTTTTTTAATAGGAGGCGTTGGTTTACGTTAACATTGGTTTGGTTTGGTGTTTTTTTTTTTAATGGGAGGCGTTGGTTGACGTTAATAATGGTTTGGTTTGGTAGTTTGCTGGTTTGGTGTTTTTTTTTAATTGGAGGCATTTTTCAGATACGATATTTCAGAATTTAGAAGGCGATATATTTTAAGAATTAAATAGGATTATATCTAGGCTAAATAATTTAGCTTTAGCTAATTAAAAAATAAATGCTTGACTGGTGTGACAATATGCATAAAAAAAAGTAGATATTTTTGTACAATTCTGCAAAAGAATGTTTAATAACCTTAAAATAATTTTAAGCATACGTCAAAACCATAGAGATGGAAAGAGAATCATTAGTCCAGCCTGCGCAAGATTATTTTGTGACAGAACGGGGCAGCGAAATGACGTAACGCAATATATCTGACCTTGCGCAGTACTCTCTATCAGCTGTGAAATGCTGTCGGTCGTAAAACAATTCATTACGCCAGTATCCATTTGTCTTATCTCCAAAAATCCCCCAGTAAAAATCTTAAAATGTCCAAAAATAGAGATATAGCAAACCAATACTGGGGTGACGAATTATTAGTAATTTATACTGTCAGATCGTCGTTTGTTTCTGTTAATTTTTCGACTTCTACTGTGTTTTAATTGTTTTTTGCTGCATTTATTATTAACTTTAAACCTAACCTGTATTGTTGCTTTATGACAGGGGCGGATTTATTTCACTTTAAGGGGGGGGGGCATCCATAGGGAAAAAAATTGCGCCTTCGCCAAAAATATAATTTTGAAGATATTTCTATGCTAATATATCTCGCTGGGGGGGGGTCATGGCCCCCCCTAAATCCGACCATGCTTTATGAAGAGCAAAGGGTCAATCCCTGGTGTACTCAAAGTAGGTGTACAAAATCCCGAAATTCAAACATTCTTATAAAATAATAAAAGAAAAACTATTTCGACGTTTCTTCGTAGATAATTATTGTTTTTTGTTGAATTTTTTACAATTTTTATTTGACACACAAAAATAAGGTTAAAAAATACTCGTCAGAAACAACAATAGTAGTGCGCACGTGCAAGTTTATCTCAGATGTGCTAGGCACATTTATCACAGTATTCCGCAACGGCTTTGGAGGTCTTTCCTTGTCTATGGTCAAAACAGAATCAGTGCGCATGTGCTGGATTCTCCTTATTACTGCGGTGAGTGAATCGTGTCTAAAGACATCTATTCCTTATAATTTTAGCTTTTATTTTATACCAAATTTTAAATAGTCCATCGATGAAAAAAAATTTTTCTACTTTTTATTTTACCCGCGTCATAAGTCCGCCCAAATCCGCCTAGACCTGCAAATCTATACCGGTCCAAGTCTGCATAAATATGTTATTTACCTGCAAATAGTTATACCGGCCCAAGTCTGCACAACACCGCACATGCCAAATCCGCACAAGTCTGTTTTAATACGTTTTAAGTCCGGTCTTTGCATCCGCGTCATAAGTCCGCCCAAATCCGCCTAGACCTGCAAATTTATACCGTCCCAAGTCTGCATAAATATGTTATTTACCTGCAAATAGTTATACCGGCCCAAATCTGCACAACACCGCACATGCCAAATCCGCACCAGTCTGTTTTAATACGTTTTAAGTCCGGTCTTTGCACCCGCGTCATAAGTCCGCCCAAATCCGCCTAGACCTGCAAATCTATACGGGCCCAAGTCTGCATAAATATGTTATTTACCTGCAAATAGTCATACCGGCCCAAGTCTGCACAACACCGCACAAGCCAAATCCGCACAAGTCTGTTTTAATACGTTTTAAGTCCGGTCTTTGCACCCGCGTCATGTCCGCCCAAATCCGCCTAGAGCTGCAAATCTATACCGGCCCAAGTCGTAGTAAACATTGGAAAAAACGGTTAAAAAAAACGCGTCGTTCAATCGGTTTGGACTTTTGCGTTCTGTGATTGTGATTGTGCAGTTTGTAAAGTAAGGAATATGATTTATTTATGGAACATAAGTACATGTCCCAGGTAGCAAGGGATGTTATATTACAAGAAATTAACATCACTTTTGGGTGTATTTTTAAACTAAATCATAACATCACATAATATTGAAAAATAACATTGATTTTAAGAATCAACCTCCAGCCACCCCTCAGGAAGTTAATCTAAATAAAAAATATCTAGTCTTATGGCCAGAGGAGAATTCGTATGTGTATTATGCCATAATTCTATACATAGCGGGTAAGTGTTCACTCATGATACTACAGTAAATAAATGAGTTTTTTGCATGGCTGGGACTTAAATGTTATTTTATTCTTTCCTTTGTGAGATTAAACCTACTGTTTTACTCCTGCATCTGTATCATGTTATGCACGATAGCTGTACACTTTCAACTTAATATTTGTATGTTAATAAATTTAAAATAGCCTTAGCTGTGTTTCTCAGTGCCCACCTTGGGGTCAATTTTGATAGGCTGCAGCATTATTAATAAGATAATATATAATTCCTGAATTCGCACATACTGAAGAACCAAACCAAGAACTCTTTGGAAAAAGTTCATTTTTTTCTAGCTTTTATTAACTACGTGTCAATTTTTAGCATTTTTATCCCATCCCATGTTTTAAAAAAATAAAACCCTTCACATGATTTTCTATTCAAAAAAGCACCGGGCGCGACTTTTAAGGGGTGGGACCCAAACAATTGTGTAGGTGCTGGGTACCCTAATAAGCATCCATAACCACAACTTTTAACACCTAGCCCCATATAGATTTCGAAGGAAGTGTTTTTCGCTTCACTCTATTGTATATTTCATTGATCCAAAACAAAAGTTGTATATTTTATGGATTCATAATAGAAAAGTTGTATATTTTTTGGAGGTGAGGACCGTTTTTTTTTTGTCATTCCCTTTTTTGTCGAAGAAAAAAGTTGTATTTTTAGGCTAAAAAAAAGTTATG
>OY294044.1:39441738-39470486 GCA_958510825.1 Brachypterus glaber
TGGGCGGTTTTGCTTTATTAAGTAAATTTATAAAAAAAATGTTATTTTTTTCGTTTTACAAAAAAAAAAGAAACTTTTTTGAAAAATTTCTTTTTTGAAAAAACTTTGGTTTCGTTTTTTTTTTCGCTCATCCTGCGCCGCCTATCAAACTTTTTTATTTATTTTTTCACTAAACTATGCATTTTACCATTGTCCAACATGTACATACTCAGCTCTTTAAAAAAAATTAATAGTTTTTCCTCTAAATGTTCTGGTCGATTCCAGGAGCTGGGCGGTTTTGCTTTATTAAGTAAATTTATATAAAAAAAAATTGTTATTTTTTTCGTTTTACAAAAAGAGAAACTGTTTTGAAAAAATTTCTTTTTTGAAAAAACTTCGTTTGGTTTCGTTTTTTTTTTTCGCTCATCCTGCCCCCCTATCTAACTTTTTTCAATTTTTTTTTTACTAAAATATGCATTTTACCATTGTCCAACATGTACATACTCTGGTCGATTCCAGGAACTGGGCGGTTTTGCTTTATTAAGTAAATTTATAAAATAAAATTGTTATTTTTTTCGTTTTACAAAAAAAGAAATTTTTTTGAAAAAATTTCTTTTTTGAAAAAACTTCGTTTGGTTTCGTTTTTTTTTTCGCTCATTCTGCCCCCCCCCCCCCCCCCCCCTATCTAACTTTTTAAATTTTTTTTTCACTAAAATATGAATTTTACCATTGTCCAACATGTACATACTCAGCTCTTTAAAAAAAATTAATGGTTTTTTCTCTAAATGTTCTGGTCGATTCCAGGAGCTGGGCGGTTTTGCTTTATTAAGTAAATTTATACAAAAAAAAATTGTTATTTTTTTCGTTTTACAAAAAAAAGAAACTTTTGAAAAAATTTCTTTTTTGAAAAAACTTCCTTTGGTTTCGTTTTTTTTTCGCCATCCTGCGCCTATCAAACTTTTTTGTTTATTTTTTCACTAAAATATGCATTTTACCATTGTCCAACATGTACATACACAGCTCCTTAAAAAAAATTAATAGTTTTTCCTCTAAATGTTCTGGTCGATTCCAGGAGCTGGGCGGATTTGCTTTATTAAGTAAATTTATAAACTAAAAATTGTTATTTTTTTCGTTTTACAAAAAAAAAGAAACTTTTTTGAAAAAATTTATTTTTTGAAAAAACTTCGTTTGGTTTCGTTTTTTTTTTTTTTCGCTCATCCTGCGCCGCCTATCAAACTTTTTTAATTTTTTTTTTCTCTAAAATATGCATTTTACCATTGTCCAACATGTACATACTCAGCTCCTTAAAAAAAATGAATAGTTTTTCCTCTAAATGTTCTGGTCGATTCCAGGAGCTGGGCGGTTTTGCTTTATTAAGTAAATTTATAAAAAAAATTATAAAAAATTGTTATTTTTTTCGTTTTACAAAAAACAAACTTTTTTGAAAAAATTTCTTTTTTGAAAAAACTTCTTTTGGTTTCGTTTATTTTTTCGCTCATCCTGCGCAGCCTATCAAACTTTTTTAATTTTTTTTTCACTAAAATATGCATATACATACTCAGCTCCTTAAAAAAAATGAATAATAAAGCAAAACCGCCCAGCTCCTAGAATCGACCAGAACATTTAGAGGAAAAACTATTCATTTTTTTTAAGGAGCTGAGTATGTAACGTTTTCAAAAAAAAAAAATTGTTGAAAAAACTTCGTTTGGTTTCGTTTTTTTTTTCGCTCATCCTGCGCCGCCTATCAAGCTTTTTTAATTTTTTTTCACTAAAATATGCATATACATACTCAGCTCCTTAAAAAAAAAGAATAATAAAGCAAAACCGCCCAGCTCCTAGAATCGACCAGAACATTTAGAGGAAAAACTATTTATTTTTTTTCAAGGAGCTGAGTATGTACATGTTGAACAATGGTAAAATGCATATTTTAGTTAAAAAAAAATTGAAAAAAGTTTGATAGGGGGCAGGATGCAAGTTTTTTTTTCAAAAAAGTTTCTTTTTTCGTAAAACGAAAAAAAAATTAAAAAAAAAACTAAAAAAATAAAACTTTAATAAAGCAAAACCAGCTCCTGGAATCGACCAGAACATTTAGAGGAAAAACCATTAATTTTTTTAAGGAGCTGAGTATGTACATGTTGGACAATAGTAAAATGCATATTTTAGTGAAAAAAAAATTGAAAAAAGTTTGATAGGGGCGAAGGATGAGCAAAAAAACGAAACCAAACGAAATGTTTGGATACCCTCCTTGAAAAAATTGAATGGTTTTTCATTTAAATGCTCTGGTTCATTCCAGGAGCTGGGCGGTTTTTTTTTTGAATTTTTGAACATTACTCGAATAATATAATAACATTAAAATTCAAGTAACTATACCTAAAAATCTATAAGCTTAAAATGTTTTGCTTAAACGCGACGACTATATTAATAATATTGTCCTGGAACTAGTTCCAAGACACTAAATGTCCCGAAACTATTTCCAAGACAGTCCTGGAACTATGCGTTATACATATAGGACTTCCAAGACTGTCTTGGAAAACGATAAATGTCTCGGAACAAGGGGTTAGGCCACAAAAAATGTCTCGGGACTCGAGGTTTGTCATATATATATATATATATATATATATATATATATATATATATATATATATATAGCCTGTTCCAGAACTCGCGTACCGAAAGAGCTTAGCGGAGTAGAAGTGGAAAAAGTGCCCCAGCTCGGAATGAGCTTATATTTATAAAAAAGGTAGCTAATCTAAAGGTTAATCATTTCCCAGAGTCTTAGCCCCAAACAACCCCCAGGGGGGTAAGAAAATATTTTTTTACCCCAAAACGTTTTATTGTTTTTCTCCGGTTTTTCTGATCCGATCAATTTGAAATTTAGAATACGAATAATGGGAAAGAAAGAACATTTTGCAAAAAAATTATCATACATTTGCGATCATTCTAACCTATGAAAAAAAATACTTCTTTTTTTCGAAGTGGTCAAAAGGGCCATTTTTGGAATATCATCCCCGCCATTTTTTTATATGTTATGTATTCGTAACTGATCTTAATCATATCCAAAATTCAATTTTTTTCATGTGGTAAAACAGTGTCAAAAACACTAAAAACTGCGTCAGATGCGCATTTGGTTGCATTTAAATACAATTTGGTTTTTTTTGAAAATATCTTATTACTTTTTTAAGTTTAAGCTGTAATAAAGCAACAAAAATAAATAACAAAAAATATATATTCTAAGTAAACAAATAAAAATAAAAATTGGATTCAGTTTATAATCTTAAACAACTTACTAATGCACTTCTATTGAGGAGTGATTCTACATAAAAAATATAAAAAAAGTTCCTAAAAATGTATATCCAAAAACTGTTTCTAAGGGATCTTCGCCCCTTAAAAAGTTGCTCTAAAAATTCGGTTTTTATTTTATAACTTAACCTTGGAAACCGTTTTTGGATATATATTTATATTAACTTTTTTATACTTTTTTACGTAGAATCACGCCTTAAAAGGAAGTGCGTTAGTTCTGAAACACAATGTATTAATAAAAACAAAAATACATCAGGGTCTTGGTCACAAAAATTAAAATTTTCAGGAAAGATAAAAAACTGATTTAAAATGCCGACCGCATGCTAAATCCACTATAACTAAATTTTTCCAAAAACTGTGACATCCGCCCTTTGAGAACCAAGCCGCTGATATTTTCTGCTTAAGCATATAATAAAATCAGATTTAGCTTATTATGTCATTTTAACAGTGGTTAAAAAACCGCCGAAAAAGTAGTAATTTAATTGTTTGTTGTTAATATCAAGTTATGTCCAACATTACATTTACAAAGGTAAATATCTACTCAATTCTTTACTTTTCAAACTTTTTTTTCCACTGTCATAATGTAAAAAAATACGACGTTCCGAGACAGACAGGGCGATATTCTCAGCAAAGATAAAAATAGAGTTTAGTTTAATAATTAAAATTATATGTACTACTCCCAATTAGACCAAAAAGTCTAATCCTCATCACAGTCTTCCTCAATTACGGGAAAAGTCTCAGAATCAAATATGTGTTAATATATTAGCTGGCCTTATTATCCTGGATTTATATCTAGCATTGGAAAGAAAGTATACCACAGCTGCTATATGCGAACAGCAGCCTACTGTTCTAGTGCCATTGGGGCAGGTACAATAGTAACTCTGAATACCGGTTATGTCATTTACATTAGGATTGTACTTAATAAATATGTGGTATACTTTCTTTCCAATGTGTCTAGATTTTATATGGAACCTTAAAATTACAGGTGTCTCTTTACAGTATTCGATGTTTATTGTATCGTTTGGTTGAATAAGCTCCGCTAAATAGCAAACTGATTGAGTGAGCTGGTATGTTCCTCCGAAAAAAAATTTTAAATTGTTTTCATCCAATTCTGGAAAGTCCATTATATCTTCGCTGGATAATAGTTTAAAATTAATTTTTTTTCTTATCCAGCCCTCTTCCTCAACTTGTTTTTGCATCTCATTTTCGGTATTTTTTGATTTTAACTTAAGTTGAGCCACAATTTCAGTTTTAAGTTCGCGATCACTTAAAAAGCGCTTCCCATATAAGTTGTTTAAAAAACAAGCGATTCGAATTAAATTCCCAATTTTGTTGTCAACTTTGTGGTCCAACAATTTGTATTTTTGTTTTAAGACACCGTGTACCACTTCCACCGGCCATCGTATTTTTGTCACAAGGCGTGAAGTGTTGGCTTCCTCAACCGAAAGTTGATTTTTATTTCCTTTTAGGGCTGGCATCAAAACTCTGTACTGACTTAGTTGGGGAAGTACATCTCGAAAGCCACGGTCTACGACAATAATATCTCCTGGCTTTAATAGTTTGGACAATCCATTTGGATCCGACATAATTTGAGACATTATCGTCGCATCGTTTACATTCGCATTGAAAGGGCCCAACATGTCTATTACGTACCCATCTGGTACAAATGGTAAAAGGTTTACATAAGGGAACCTTTTTCTGTCCCGAATATGATTTTTTTTTGGTAGTTGTTTTGGCTTTTCTGATGTCTGATATACGTGCCATCGCAAATAATCATTATTTGATCATCCTTCACATCAAAAAGAGATATGGCTATTTCACTGGTGTGAAATTGAATAAATTCTCTGCTGAGATTTTGAATATCAAACTTCGTAGATAAAATGTCCTTTTCGAAGGAATGAATTACAGAGGTCATGTACTCAGAAACAGATTGTTCGTGTTCTATTCCTAATATAGATGCAATTAGTTTGTTGCTTTCCCGTTCGTAACGAAAAGAAATACAATTAGGGCTTGCCTAATATAACGGGATGACGAGTTACGAATACTTTTAAGTAAGGGTTCTATTTCATACAGATTTTCATAGTATAATCCTGTAAAAACTTTTAATTGATCTTCAGTAATTAAATCATTTGGTTTTAATAAATTGGTTGTTTTTGATACATTTTCAAGAATGTGAACTAGGTCTGATTTTGGGATGGTACTATTGTAGTGAAGTTGAAAATTCGATCACTAATTTAGTGATGTCGAATTCTTCACTGTTTTAGTGATAGTGGTATATAATTATAAATCACTTTATTCGGGAGCGGGTA
Source organism: Brachypterus glaber (assembly GCA_958510825.1). Taxonomy (NCBI): domain Eukaryota; kingdom Metazoa; phylum Arthropoda; class Insecta; order Coleoptera; family Kateretidae; genus Brachypterus; species Brachypterus glaber. The sequence continues at coordinate 39,447,327 of OY294044.1, forward strand.
TTCTAGGAGACGGCGCTTTGGAAACAGATAAAACGATTTCTTTTTAACTTAAGAATAATATATTAAATAAATGTGAATAAATTATTCAAGAACATAAAGATCAATTCTTACTTCTAAGTCCTATTTCTATGAAAAGCCCTTAAATTCTAATTTCCATTAAATATTAGTTTTCCATTAAATACTTCTAACTTAAAACATTCTATGTTTGAAATCCCAACTATTCGCAATCATTTTCAAATCCCAATGTATTGTCCACATTTTACTTAGTGTATATTATAACTGGTTCGTATAAGTCATTTAAATTATTTTACAAAATATTTTTCAAAGTTAATTAATATTCGTCAAAATTTCTATCAGTGTTCATACTATCAATATTTATAAGGGTCCAAAATTATTTTTATGTCTGATACCACGAGTCTCAAAATTTTTCTAAGTTTAAAAACTATTTTTTAATTCAAGAATAAATCTCAAAATTAATTCTCACAGAAACTAAATTTTCACTTTTGAATTTTACATAGTGACACCCTGAATAAAACTGAATAATTATGAATCTTTTCATGAGTTTATATACCCAATAAGAAGGTCACTAGTTAAATTTATTTGACAATGCTATTAGCGCAAAATATCTACAAAGATACCGCGCATATTTAATTACCCCGACAAAAGAGTTTCAGTCTCATCAATTTGCAAGCTAATTGCTATTTCTGACATCTAAAACGATCATTTTGACTATAAATTAAATTTGTATAAACAATTTAGATTACTAGACAACTTTTAAGTTATACCGACAAGAATTACCGAGGAGGGGTCCGAACAAATGTAGGTCAAACCGAACTTTACCGAAGCCGAATCTAGTGAAGCCAGATTGTATCATAGCGCAATATTAAAGAAATATTATTTTAAAATTTTAACTACATATAAAATATTCGGATCATAACACTATGATTGGAGTACGGTCTTATATGTAAAATATCTTCTTCAAACAAACGTTTTTTAATTAATTGTTACAGCACCGATTTTCTTTAGGTATATATATTTTTTTTTGAACGTAACACTGAAGCCGCAGTTCTTTGGGTATAACAGTTAAGTTTTTTTCACTTCCACATAGACAGCAATATCGGTGCGTACTTACAAGTCTTTGAATTGGCAACTCCACCATTTCTTCCTCTTCCTTTTTCTTTTTGGATGGGGAAGGAGGTTCAAAAAGCTCATTCGATTTAGCACTTGAACTCTCACCATCACACTCACTATCTTTATTAAAGTTAATTTGGCAGCTATTACACAAAACACTATTTAGTTCTACAACTTTACCTAAAATTGTGGATAATCTTTCAGCCTCCAAATTGTCTGTAATAATTTTATATTTTCTATTAATTTTACTGGTCCATTTTTTACAACTAATACTTTTGTAGGACATTTTAATAATTAAATAACGCGTCGTACAAATTAAAAACTGAGACTACCAATAAAAATAAATGAGTTCTAAAATAAAAAGTAAAAAAGTATCTACCTACATATTTTAATTTCGTGAATTTATATAGAAGTACTTTTTTAGTGTTTTTAATAAAAAATGCAAAATAAGAAAAAAAAAATTGTATTAATATCTTTACTTGAAATTAAATTATCTAGGTTTTATAGTATTAAAGGCATTTAAAAAAACCAATTTAAAAACAAATCTAGTTACAAAAATTAAAATCAATGAAATTGACATGTAAATAATTTACTTAAAAATGTATTGGTATTTTTATTTATTTAGTTTTAAACCGACCCAACAAACAATGTCCCGGCGGCCGACTGGCGATAAAGTGATGGCAAATGATCATCGGCGGCGGCGGCCGCAGAAGCATTATTTATTGGGCATTCACCTTTTTTTTTAAAGGCATAAACATCTCTGCTCCAGAACATCTCTAGTCCAGAGCAGCTTTACTTTGTGGTGTGACGCAATCCATTTTAGTTAAAAAACTGTTTATTTTCTATATGGATTGCTAAACATTATTTGTTTCCGAAAATGTAAGAATTAGTTGAAAGAGCCGAATTACAATTTTTATAACACCCTGTAGTAGCGGCATAGTTAAGTACTTCATAAATCACGTATGGCGGAATGATTATTGTTACACTACTGAAGAGAGCGCTTTTTAATTTAATGCGCTGACTGATCTAGTTGCGGTGATCTCTTTGTGATTCATGCTTTTCAACATTAAATCAATGCCAAAGAAATGTCCAGTTTGGTTATTAATGTTGACGTGAATTATAACGAATTGCTCTCGATTTGTTTGTCGGTGTAGTTACTAAAAGGTTTTGGCAATTAAATTTATATTTATGCGAATATATTATATACCCTATAGGGTATAAAAGCTCAGATTTTTAGATGAAAAGGAACAGATATTTCGCGAGTACGGTCACGATAGTTTACTCCGCTAATATTAAAATATTTAAAATAATAAATTCAGTGAGTGAACCAATGTTTAAAAAATGTAAGTGTAATTATGGACATATAATAACTTGCATTTTTTATCGGGATAGAAATTTAATGGAACTTTAAAATTCGAACTTAGACTTTTTATCGGGGTGATTTTAATTTAATTAACTTTTATTAAACTTTTAATAAATCTTAAATAAACTTTGAAATAATCATGGACTAAAATTAAATGGAACTTTTATGGTATCGCGAAGGTTTTTTTTTATACAATTGAAATAGTTGGAAATTTCTATATTGGAGATGTCGCTGAAAATCTATTGGTTATAGTTAGGCTAAAATTATGTAAATTAGATTAGGAATTAGAAAGGAAAGCTGCAGGATTACTTTGACTCTCGTTACCGAACAAAAGCTTCCTAAAAACTGGTAAATATGATTTTTATTTATTACCCGATGGTATATAGATCTAAACAGATTGTAGTTACCAGTCATTAGTGTCAAGTGGTTAAGGCCATAAAACACTTGTCGAAGTGCTACCATTCAGGCGGCACCAGCTGGTAAATTAAGATTTGGCAGAGAAATAATATATTAAACAAAGGAATTATATTATAAGAAAAGTTATATTACCACAATGCTGTCAGGTTACTAACGGGTTGGGAGGCAGAAAGTAGTAATTTATAGATTTTTATAGATTTTTTTTTATCGATATATTTTATATATTTTTAAAAAAAAAAAAAAAAAAAAAAGAGGAAGATTTTTTTTTGGAAAGAGAAACAAGGATTGGTTTTATTGATTTTATGTCTTCTAGTAACGACATCGGCTATTTTCCGATTATTCAAAGAAAAAGTAGCTAAATAAAAGTAAAAATGACGGAACAAAATCCTGCAGCTACAACCTCGACTGAACAAGTCATCAAGGTGGAGTGGCCCCCCAATTTTATTGAATCCCAAATGAATTTAGCTAATATCGCCGCGATTAATGAATTCGATGGGACGGGGAACGTGAATGATTTTTTGAATTTTATTGAAGAAATGGGTACACTTTGTAAGTGGTCAGATTCAACCCAGATAGCAACCGCTAAATTAAAAATGATAGGTCAGGCAAAAAGATTTGTTCAATCTAGTGTTGAAATTAAAGGAGCGGATGTTTGGCAAAATTTTAAAAAATTATTACACGACCAGTATCGGACACATAGATACTATTCGGAAGTTTTAAGTAGCTTTACAGCATGTAAGCAAAGAGTTGGGGAAAAATGTAAAGACTTTTTAGTAAGAGTAAAATTGGCTGCAAGTCAAACAATTACTACTCCTTTAGATGATTCTTTACAGAGAAAGTTAGACCAGGACACCTTGTCAATATTTATGGCCGGACTTTCTATGCCCATCAAGCAGCGCGTTCTTTCGGCTGCCCCAGATCAATTATCCGACGCGGTAATTATTGCTACTCGCGAAGAGGTGATACACAACATGACTAATTCGAACAGAGAATGCCGTTCGGTAAATCAACGGTTAACAGTAAATGATTACAATAGCCAAGAACGTAGAGCACCCTTTAGAAATGATTTTCAAAATAATGGTTATAATAATCAGGAACGCCGCGCACCGTATAAGACTATTTTTCAAAATAATCAGGAACGACGCGCACCCTTTAGAAATGATTTTCAAAATAATGATTATAGTAATCAGGAACGCCGCGCACGATATAAGAATAATGGGCAAACTAATGTACAGGGATGGCGCGCACCAAATAATAGTAACTATCAAAAGAATATGAAATGTTTTGCTTGTCAAAAAGTGGAACATTTTCAAAGGGATTGTCCAACAAAGAAAATAGTATGTTTCCGTTGTGGTAAACGAGGGCATTTCTCCCGAAACTGTAGGGACTATAGTTGTGACCTATGTGGAAGAGTAGGTCACAATAAAAGACAATGCAGGGTTGGAATGAGAAAAGATTTAAACGGTCAAGCAGTACCCTCCGAACCAAGGCGTACTGCCGAAACAAGGGCTTTCAGAAATTAAAAGGAAAAATTTATTACTGCCACGAGTATACGGGATTAGAGCCTCAATCGATAATAAAATTAAATATAAATGGGGAAATTTTACCCTGTTTAACTGACTCGGGCGCAGTGATATCCATTGTGAAGCCAGCGTTTGCAAAAAGGTTCACGATTAATAATAGTTTTATAGAATTAAAGGATGTTCAAGGAAACAATATTCCTTGCGAAGGCGTAATTTCGGCGGAAATTACTATAGGGAACAAAAAAGTTTCTCACGAATTTTTTGTATCCGAAGTTAGTGGTTTAAAATCACCTATATTACTAGGTGTCGATTTTTTACAAAAGTTTAAAGTGACAATAGACTGGGGAACAAATAATCTTACAATAGGAAATAATATTTTCCAATTACACCCAGAAAAAGAAATGATTGAGATTAATGGGATGGTGGATTTAAAAAAAGAAATAAGAGAATTGCAAGTAACAATTCAAGAATTAAAAGAACAAATGGTTAAAATTATTTCGGGAAAGTCTCTTGAAAATATTCAAGTCCAAACGAGAACACAAATGCGCAGTGTTGTCGGCGTTACTACTGAAAATAAATATCGATCAAATTCTGAAAATTCGAAATTTGTTACAAAGCAAGGAAAAAAGGCTAAAAATATTGGGAAAATTAAGCAGGAAGGAAAAAAAATGAAGAAAAATAACACGTGTAAAGAAAATATCAGTTCTAGCGAAGGAACTCAGACTAAAGATAATCAAGGTAGGAAAATCCGGAATTTCTACCCAGATTGTCCATTTTTGTCAGGGAGTCCCAGTTAGGATAGCGAATACAATTAATAACCCGCATTTGTCGACAATGTTCGTACGTTAAATACAAAAAGTTTAATTATTGAACAGAACAGATTTTCAAGATTGTTTAAATGTAGGTAGAGTTTTATGTAAAAACTCGAAATATGTCCCAGTAAGAATTTTAAATGCAGCAGATAGTTCGTTTAAAATCAACAAACGTGACGTCATAGGTACAGCTTTCGAGGTAGATAAAGACAGGCCTAGCCTAAAACCACCCGTCGTTCTCAATGAAGACACTTGTTGCATTTTAAAATCATTAAAGTTGGACCATGTCGCCTGTGGCGGCGAAGAAAAATTACAGAAATTAATAAAAAAATACATAGATGTATTTAAGGCCCCATCTCAGAAACTTTCTTCTGCTAGAATTATTACTGAAAATGTACACCCAATTTGTCTACGACCATACAGGGTACCGTTTAGTAAGATGAAAATATTAGATGAACAAATTAAAGATCTGTTGGACAATGACATAATAACAGAATCTTCTTCTCCTTGGTCATCAAACTGCATACTGGTAGAAAAACGCACAGCCGCAGGAAGTGCCAGAATATAGATTATGCATTGATTACAGGAAGCTAAATCAGATTACCAAAACTGATTATTTCCCACTTCCAAATATACAAGAATCCTTGGAACAGCTAGCAGGGATGGAATTGTTTAGTACTATGGATCTCCAAAGTGGATACTACCAAATTGAACTAGACCCTAGAGATAGAGAAAAAAGTGCTTTTTCAACTCCAGATAATCATTATGAATTCAAGCGGCTACCGATGGGCTTGCGTAATTCTAGTTCGACCTTCTGCCGTCGATTGGCAGCAGTGTTCTCATCAATTAATAAAAAACAAATGCTAATTTATTTGGATGACATAGTTGTTTTTAGTAATTCTGATATTGATGAGCATTTGACTAGACTAGAAAACGTTTTTAAACTGGCCAGAGATGCAAATTTAAAATTCAAACCATCCAAATGTCATTTCATGCAAAAAGAAATCACTTATTTAGGGCATAAGATATCTGCAGCTGGGTGCATGGTCGATAATGAGAAAACAAAAGTTCTAAGAAACTATCCAAAGACAGTTAAAGAGGTACGTTCATTCATCGGATTCTGCTCCTTTTACCGGCGTTTTGTAGACAAGTTCGAGTCAATAGCACAACCCTTAATTCTACTTACCAAGAAAGATCAGCCTTTTATTTGGACAGATAAGCAAGAAAAAGCGTTTCAAACGTTAAAAGAAGCATTAATATCTCCACCTATTTTAAAACACGCTGATATGTCAAAGCGTTTTATCCTTTTAACGGACAGTAGCGGGTTTTCTATAAGTGCAATCCTTGCTCAAGAACATAACGGGGTAGAGTATCCTGTAAGCTACGCTAGCAGGAACTTAAATAAAAGCGAAATCAATTATTCTACTATAGAGAGAGAACTCCTCGGACTGGTGTTTGGAATAAAAAAATATAGATTATGGTTGACAGGGAGGCAGTTTACCTGTGTCACTGATCATGCTCCATTAAAATATTTAATCTCATTCCGTGGTGAATATTCATGTCGTCTTGCACGATGGGCCATGTTTCTGCTGTCATTCGATATTGAAGTGGTCTATAGAAAAGGATCAAAAAATGTGGCAGATGCCTTATCCAGGTGCAAATGGCCGGAAGATATCGAAAACCAATCAGAAAATATTGAGGACAATAATTATGTAAGTTCGGAAGAAATCGACGCCACTGGATAGCCTAATTGCAAAGATAAGCAAAGACACGCCAGAGTTTGAGATTTGTCCTATGATCGACGTAATATGGTCTAGGCAGACCCTTTTTAAAATGCAAAGTGAAGATAGTTTTATTGCAGCAATTAAAGATAATTTAAATATTGAAACAGATTACTATGTGAGCTCCGATGGATTGTGTTATAAAACAAGGAACGATAATAATAAAACCGATGTATTAGTAGCACCGAAATGTATACAACACGATATCATGGTTATGTGTCACGCCTCAAAATTATTCTGTCATAATGGCATTACAAAAACGCAAGATATCGTTAAAAATTACTTTTATTGGCGTGGAATGGACAGCGATATCAAAGCATTTTGCGAAAGCTGCTATTCATGTAGTATCGAAATCTTCAAGATTACTTAAAGCTCATTTGCAAAATGTAGCTATGCCTAATGCAGTATTTGGGAGGGTAGCTATCGACATTACAGGGCCTTTAAATGTTACATTGACAGGACAGAGATATATTTTGACATGTATTGATTATGCAACCCGATATGCAGAAGCGATTCCGCTAAAAGACATAACTGCAGCTACTGTAGCTAGAGCCTTTGTTGAAAATGTTATTCTTAGGCACGGAACCCCAGCACAACTTCTCACAGACAATGGTACACAGTTTGTCTCAGCACTGTTTAAAAATGTTTGCGAACTGTTAAATATATCCAGACTTTATACCACCCCTTATCATGCCCAGGCTAACGGATTGGTAGAAAAATTGAATGGGACGCTAAAACAAATGCTAAAACACTTTGTTAACGAGAAAGACCGTGAATGGGATCTGATGTTACCGTACGTTCTAGTTCTAGTTATTATACACCGTGTATTTGAAATAGAGTCGGAAAAAAAATCCACACATATGGTATAACTAACATTTTCCGTGAAAATTAAAAAAATATGTGCAGCAGTTTCAGAATGGGATTTTTTTGAAAAAAATGTACCTTTTAGCCGTACGTCAATGTCACGCTGTGAAATTCTCTAAATTAATGGTGACCTTGTAGCAAATATGTATGAAATCTTCCCAACGTTGCCAGATTCACTCGATGAGAAAAGTTTTTTTAAACTTACCTACCGTAGTAAAATAGGGGCATGTTTTCATGAAGTAAACATATCATTATCACCTAGGTAATAATAATATTTAAGTTATCCGCTGGATGTCATCGAATTATTTCCCCAACCCTTGTTTTTATCTTAACAAGAAGTTTTCACTGATTTTTTTATATTATCAACCACAGCGATTGAATCACTATAAGATTTATTAAATAATAAAGTAAAAAAATGTACACAACACTTTGAAACACTTTTTTGCATTAGAATGGTCGGGATAAGTATTAAACTTGAAATATTAAACAAAAATTGTCTAATCACTACAGGAAAATAACGCACATAAACCACTGCAATGATTTTTAACTATTGAAACTACGATTTATTGCAAAAAATACTGGTCAAATTAATTTTCTGAGAATCGAATTAGAAAAGTCGTAGCTCTCTCTCTCTCTCTCTCACTTCAGATCTGTGGTTTGAGCTGCCAGGGCTATCCAACCAGCCCTCGTCGGTTACACTTAAACGAAATGGACCGTCTGGTTTGTACCATGCCTTTCCGTCTGTTGCAACGAAGTTATCCTCTTGCTGTGAAAAGTCTTCTCTGATGATTTCTTTCTTTTAAAACACAATCACAATATACTTTTTATAGTCACTAAAGTTTAATGTTTGATTTATTAAAAAAAAGTCGTACCTCCATAAAGCAAAGCCAGTTTTTATATTTCTACAGTTGGCTACACTTTGTTTGGTATTTTTAGGTTAGATCATTTATTTTTTCGTATTCTTTGGACTGTAGCAAAACTGTTGTTTTCCCTTAAAATTTCTATAATTTTTGGTCGTTAGTCTTATACATCTGGCTCTCACTACTCCTAGTTACTGATGTAACCACCATGCAACCCGATGGCTGAAATGTAAAATACAAAGCCAAAAATCGAAGAAGAAGAAGAAGAAGAAGAAGAAGAAGAAGAAGAAGAAGAAGAAGAAGAAGAAGAAGAAGAAGAAGAAGAAGAAGAAGAAGAAGAAGAAAACTGTTGTTTACATCCCATCAGGGGGCTATTTTTACGTGCAATGGGAAATTTGGATTTGTGCTGTATAAAATACTGATCAAAATGTAAAGTGAATCGCTCAAAGATTTTCAACAAATTTAAAGTTAAATATCTCCGAATATAATAAAAGGTACACATTTTGAATAGATTACATGTTGTCAAAAACTTTACACTACTAGTGATATGGTATTTTTTCTACTAAAAAATCTGCAAGTGTGAGTTAAAGTTGTGTGAGTGAAAGTTAACCCGTTAAGTTTCAGCATCTGTTAAAAACAACATCTGTTAAATAGTTTGTAGGTGAAGATTAGGCAAGTACATCTTTGGTTATTATTTTAACATTTTTTACGGTACTTTATAATTATTGTTGATAAAATTCTATGATGATTAAAAGAAGATAAAAGTTATTTTGTCAAACAGTAAATACGGAATCGACAAAATCTGACAACCTTGCATTTTGCAAATTTGAAGCGCGATGATAAAGCTTACAGATGCGTCGTCTGTAGGCTGGATTTAAGGTTTTCTAAAGATTTTTTTTAGATTTTTTTTTCCAATTTTTTTCGTTCTGAATCGATTTTTGGGGTCACAAAGATGATCTGGTTTTTTTTCCGACGCTATTTAAAATACACCGTGTATATAAATAAATAAACCAATAAAAAGAGTCATGAGAATTTTTCACTAAATATATACAAAAATAAATAAAAATAAGCTGAGTGGAAACATAAATATAAATAAATAAAACTAACGAAAAACATTTTGAAGTAACTAAATAAATAAAAGTGTCTTATAAATAAAGTGTTGTATTGAAAAACTAAAACGTATTACCGGTTAAGTTAATGAACAACAAAAAAGTTCGAAAAGACTAAAGAATATAAACATTTTAGCGGTCGAATCGAATCTCGATATACTGTACTTTATGTAAATGGAGGTGTTGGCAGACGAAATGTTCAGCTCAGCCTGTAAGACTAAAAGTCATCAGTCAACTGCGATAGGAGTCTTATCCTGAGACCTCCGTGACTTCCCGAATGCTGAGGTGGATGAAATAATATCCAGAACATAGACAGGGGGAGATCATGCAGTCTAAGAAGGGGACAACATCAAGGTACCACCTACGCACTGGAAGGGCGTGAGTAAAGCTTTCAGAATATTATGAAGGCACACAGACTTTATACGATGCCGTCAAATTTCATTCAAGTGACGCGGTATAGATCTGCAAATGAAACTATGTACTTAAGTTTAGTGTGGTGTTAAGTTAGTTAAAAATTAGAATAAGTTAATTTTGTTAGTTTTAGTTAGTTTCTTCACTTGGTTCATGCATGTGCAACCTAACAGAAAAAATGTTTCTCAACATTTTTTTTTTAAGAAATCTTTGTTTTTACAAAAAAGGATTTCTTCTTTGTTAGGGGGAAGCTATGTGGTGTGACGCAATCCATTTTAGTTAAAAAACTGTTTATTTTCTATATGGATTGCTAAACATTATTTGTTTCCGAAAATGTAAGAATTAGTTGAAAGCGCCGAATTACAATTTTTATAGTAGTAGCGGCATAGTTAAGTACTTCATAAATCACGTATGGCGGAATGATTATTGTGACACTACTGAAGAGAGCGCTTTTTAATTTAATGCGCTGACTGATCTAGTTGCGGTGATCTCTTTGTGATTCATGCTTTTCAACATTAAATCAATGCCAAAGAAATGTCCAGTTTGGTTATTAATGTTTGTCGGTGTAGTTAAACTAAAAGGTTTTGGCAATTAAATTTATATTTATGCGAATATAGGGTATAAAAGCTCAGATTTTTAGATGAAAAGGAACAGATATTTCGCGAGTACGGTCACGATAGTTTACTCCGCTAATATTAAAATATTTAAAATAATAAATTCAGTGAGTGAACCAATGTTTAAAAAATGTAAGTGTAATTATGGACATATAAAAACTTACATTTTTTATAGGGATAGAAATTTAATGGAACTTTAAAATTCGAACTTAGACTTTTTATCGGGGTGATTTTAATTTAATGAACTTTTATTAAACTAAATAAATCTTAAATAAACTTTGAAATAATCATGGACTAAAATTAAATGGAACTTTTATGGTATCTATTGGTTATAGTTAGGCTAAAATTATGTAAATTAGATTAGGAATTAGAAAGGAAAGCTGCAGGATCGAAGGATCGATTGATCGAAATTATGGAATTTAATTATATTTTAATAAAACTTTATTAGCTTACAAAATCTTACTTTTACTTTGACTCTCGTTACCGAACAAAAGCTCCCTAAAAACTGGTTAATATGATTTTTATTTATTACCCGATGGTATATAGATCTAAACAGATTGTAGTTACCAGTCATTAGTGTCAAGTGGTTAAGGCCATAAAACACTTGTCGAAGTGCTACCATTCAGGCGGCACCAGCTGGTAAATTAAGATTTGGCAGAGAAATAATATATTAAACAAAGGAATTATATTATAAGAAAAGTCATATTACCACAACTTCTTAGCATCTTTACAAAAAAATAACTATACTCAAAAACATAATAATAATAAGAACATAACATAACATAACTTAATAATTTAACATAATAATAAATAAGCAATTATGTTTTTTTTTTCTAAGTTTTAAGATTTTAAGTTAAATCTAATGCCGTTATTTGGTTAGAAAATATGCATTTTTGTTTCTATTATTTTATATTAAACCTATTTATGTAATAATTAAAACATAACATAACATAAAATGTTATATATTAATATATAACATATTATGTTTTATTTAATTTTTAACTTTGTAAGTTAAATCTAATTTCGTTATTTAAGATTACAAATTGATTCCAATTTTTATTTATTTATTTAGAATATATATTTTTGAATATTTATTTATTGATCATTGTAATTTATTTACTATAGTTTAAAAATAATAATTTAAAAAAAAAACAAATTGATTTTAAATGCAACCAAATGCGCATCTGACGCAGTTTTTAGTGTTTTTGACACTGTTTTACCACATGAAAAAAATTGAATTTTGGATATGATTAAGATCAGTTACGAATACATAACATATAAAAAAATGGCGGGGATGATATTCCAAAAATGGCCCTTTTGACCACTTCGAAAAAAAAGAAGTATTTTTTTTTCATAGGTTAGAATGATCGCAAATGTATGATATTTTTTTTGCAAGATGTTCTTATTGCCCTTTATTCGTATTCTAAATTTCAAATTGATCGGATCACAAAAACCGGAGAAAAACAATAAAACGTTTTTTTTTAATAATAAAAGGACTATTCAGAAACAAAAATCATAATTACATTAAATAAGATTTAACAACTGTATGAAAGGGCGAGATTCAGCTTGTCCCGAAGTACACAAACCGCATACTCGTAGTTTAAATTTTTATAATTGTACCCATAATTATGAGCATGCGTCCTGCATACCCAAGACAGCTGTTCTTCCATCTAACCCAAAAATCATTTATTATATAATAATAAGAAAGAGTAGAAAATTAGGACGCTTGCTAATAGGATTAAATTATTATAATTAGTATTACTATTTTAACAATAATTTTTTGAATCAAACAAAATATTGAAATAAGTACACTATAATATATTGCATGTGTACATTTTAAGCTAAATTAAACAATCACTAGGTTACTTTAAAATCTCTAGGTTACATCTCCAAACATATTAAGTAATTCTTGTTTTAGGCAATTTTTTGATAAATTATGAAATTTTTCAGCATTTACTTATCTGATAAGAAAAGGATCTTTCAAAAATCGGAGTTTTATGCAGAGGCGGAGATATAAGTTTTTTAGGTCTTAGTGTTTTATCTACATTAGAGCGAAATTGAACTTTATTATATAAATATGGGGGAGATTTTGTGCGAAGAATATTATAATAAAGCATGATAGTATTTATTTTTCTAATATTTTCCATATCAGGCCAATGTAACCATGAAAGAGTGTGAGAAATAGGATCATCTTATTCCAAAAATTAGTCTAAGGCAGGAGTTTTGTAATTTCTGTATTTTATTTTTATCTTCAACTTTTAAACAAGGACCATAGAGCGACACAATAACTTGTCTGCGACAGAACTAGGGACCTACAAAGAAGTGACTTAATATTAGCAGTTAAAACATACCTATTTTCATAAGGACATATAGCCTTTTTGTATGCATTTATTAATATGGTCAGTAAATCTTAAATCTCTATCTATGTAAACACGTAGATTTTTTACGGTATCACTAATGATAATGCTTTCATTGTCAAAAATCCATTGCTATTATTTTTAAATACTTGAACATGTTTTTTATTTCCAAAAATAATTGGAGTAAAAAAATATTTTCCCACTCCCCTGGGGGTTGTTTGGGGCTAAGACTCTGGGAAATAATTAGTCTTTATGTTAGCTACCTTTTGCATAAATATAAGCTCATTCCGAGCTGGGGCACTTTTTCCACTACTATTCCGCTAAGCTCTTTGAGCTCTGGAAAATATGAAAAAAAATTTAAAAAAATCCATCTTCAATACTAATTAAAGGAAGCTATTTAATCTGAACAATCCTGTTGCTGATGTTAAATTACCTAAAAATTAGTTTTCCCTACTTATTAGTAACTATGGTTGCATTTTAATGGTTGACTCGTGCATTGTTTAAGACTTTCAACTTTAGAATCTTTTTAGATTATTATTTTTTGACAAAACCGACAGAGCCTATCAAATATTCTATTTTTATAGGGTCACTCCATCCGGCGGTGGTTTTATGATACCCGTCTTAGAGGGCAGCAACAAACTGCCGCTGCAACTCCATTCAGCGCGCTGAATGTAGTGTTTTTTTATTAGAAACTCAGATCTTTTACTGGCTATAAATTCTTAATACAAATTAATAAAATAAAAATACAATAACTGAATTTTATTTATTTATTTCAAAGTAATGAACATCGGAAAAAATTTTATCGGTGTTCCGAAAAGAGAACATTCTAGCTAGAATGTAATTTTAAGATTGGTGCAGAGGGCAAGGAATTTTGGAAGTTTAAACGCAAACAGAAAAGTGGTTGGAGACACTTAGCGAAATGCAAAAACTGTTGATAATACAGAAGCTGTCATTTAGACTTTTGAAGAATAATCTGGAATAAGCACGGTGTCCTTGGCGTCAATGGCATCTCAAAAAAAAAAATTCTAATTTTCTTCGTTTTTCACCAGTCCAACGATGGGTAGCCAAAATTATGTAGCAAAGCCTTAGGTTCGATGCTAATAAGTACACTCGGGGTTGAAAAGGTTGACTGGTGAAGAGGAAAAAACCAATTTTCCTTGGACCCTTATTTATTGTTTGAACATTCACATAGATTATATAAATATAATTTAAAATATAATAATTTACCTGTTGCTAGGAGCGAGCCATGTCACAGATACTTCTGGTACAGACGGGAAAATGAAATGGCCGATGCTATGCGTTTCGTGTCGAGGAGTCCGCGAACAAGGCGGGCTCCCCATCAGTAACTGACAATAACGTTGGTTTAAAATTAACCGCGAAAAATTAATGTAAAATAAATAAGCACCTTCGCCAAATTTATAACGAAGGAACTCTGTGACAGTATATGCCAGGTCTGCTGTCCTGTAAGCTGCTTTAAACTCTTGCAGTTTGGCGACATCAGCCTGTGCATTTTGCGCAAAATTGTATATCCGTTTTAAACGGTCTACCTGGGCCTGACGTTTATACGTTAGACAGAAAAATGGTAGCGATAATATTCTCTGTAAAAAAATAAACAGAAAAATGTAGCGAAAATATTTTTTTTTGTAAAAAAACAAAAAAAAAGACAGAAAAATGGTAGCGAAAAATATTTTCTGTAAAAACAGAAAAATGTAATGTGGATTTCCTCTGCCTGAAAAATCAAACTTCAGAGGACACCTGGAATTTCCCTCAAAGCACGTATAAGGCAGACCCTGTATGATGTTAATCTTTAAAAATTACAATGCTAAATAAATTTAAAATAAATTGTTCTTTTCACAGCTCTTTCGAATATAAAAATACGGTAAAACTCTGAATTTACTGATGTCGATATGTATAAATTTTATTAAAACAAAATTTTTCCTTAATATTTTGTTTCAGTTCAGTTCAGATTTTAACACCAAATTTGTAAAAATAACTAATAAAAAATAGGATTATTTATTAAACAAGCAAAAAAAATTTTTTTGGCAAATATTTTTATTTAAAAGGCGAAAATGTTCAGGTAAATGTAATTTTGTCTTTCTTTCCCTCTCCGATTTTGCTAAAATATTAGGGTAGGTAATTTTTGCCTTTTTCAAAATCGGAAAATAACCATGTAATAAATTCGTAATAACTTAACTTCTATTGAAGATATGTAAAGTTGTTTATTATTATTTAAATAAAATCAAGTAATTAGAATATCTGTGCCTATTTTATTGGTATCAACTTATTTTATAATAAATATTTGTGACGTACATGTCACGACTAGAATGTGAACTAAAAATAGGTAACTACAATAATTACAGAATAGGTTTCTGCACTTGGTATAATTTATACATGTAGAATACTGTTTACAACATATTTAAAAACATATGTAACCTATTATACATTGATGTATAAAGTATTGCATGACATCTTCCTTTTTATAAAAGAATAGAAAGAATGCAACTTAGAAGTTTCCTAACATTTTCATTTTATTATTTTGAAGTTTTCGGCCGAGTACGGGTTTGCCAGCCTAGCGTAGGCGAGGCGGGCAAATGTGCGAGGCCGAAAACAACTTTTTGTCCGTGTATTTTTTATTCGAATGTAAACAATTAAAAAACACCTTTTATTATTAAAAACCTTTAATTTAGTGATCTACAAGCGCATTTTATATAAAAAAAACAATTGAATGGTGCTTTAAATGTCAGTTTGAAATTTCTGGTAAACGACGCGTTAGTTTTCTAGAATAGAGATAGTTTTGCTGTTAAATAGTCTAAAAATGGACGGTAGTGACGAATATACAATGGGAACGCCGCCGGAGGTGAGAGAAGCGGCTAATTTGGCTACTTTAGATTTATTGCCGACGAAATCAAAAGATTTATATGAAAGGCAATACCGAAAATTTTTAAAATATACAAAAAAAAAATATTCATGTGATTACAGAAAATGTAATGCTTGGCAGATCTCTCTGAAAAACAAAGCTTCCACTGTGGTCAATTTATTCTATGCTTAACACAACATTAAACAAAACATTAATATATCAAGATACATGAAAGTGCGTGCTTTTTTAAAGAAAAAGAAGGGTACCAATTTCAAAAAATTTTAACAGAAGCACCAGATGAAAAATATACATAAGGTGGGTAATATCAAATTATATAATAAATTTATTTAACCAAAGAAAATTGGTTTTTGTTCTAGGTTGTATATATTTTTGGAATCGCAGGCCCGTGCCGTCGCGAGGAGCTAGCGCACTTAAAAATTGATGACATTGAGGATCTAGGTACAGCCTTACTTATTAGAATACCGGAAAATAGGACAAATAAACCGCGGTCTTTCACTGTAACTGGGCAATATTTAAAATATTATCACAAATATGCTCTTCTTTGTTCAAACGATCTTAATGACAGAAGGTTTTTTGCTTTATACAGAGATGGAAAGTGTCACAGGCAAGTTGTAGGAGTTCACAAAGTTGGGGCAATACCCTTTGAAATTGCTACATACCTTAAAATACCAAATACCAAGGAATATACTGGGCATTGCTTTCGTAGGACCTCAGCAACACTACTTGTATATGCAGGGGCTAATTTAACTGCACTAAAGCGCCATGGGGGATGGAAGTCCTCAACTGTAGCTGAGAGCTACATAGATGATTCTCTTCAAAATAAAATTGAAATAGCAAATAAAATTTTACAAAATGAAGAACATACATCCGTATCTAGAAATACATCATTAAAGCCGCACACTATAACTTCACAAGACAGTTCTACTAATCTGCCAAACAAAAATGCTGAAATAGAATTAGTAGACATTTTTAATGCACAAAATATACCACAAACTTTTATAGCACCCCAAACCCAGACCAATGCGACAGAAAATTTTGCTTTAGATTTAAAAAGTCTTAACCGACCAATAATAATACAAAATTGTACAAATTGTACATTTAATATAAACGATTCAAACTAGCTTTAATGTTTATTTATTAAGTATAATGGTAAAGTTAATAATTTTGTCAGAAACAAAAACTTATTTAAAATAAAAAACTATAATAATAAACACGTTGTTCACAATTTTTTGTGGTAACGCCGGTTAACCTGTATGTATCTAATTCTCTGTTTAGTTGATGAGTTAAAAAAGAAAGAAACATATTACACTAAATTGGTTACTTAACCGCTGCACCACGAAAAAATCAGCTTATGTATGTAAGTTGCATACTTTTCAAGTCAACGTAAAATATTGCAATGTTGCTTCAGAAGTTATGCAACACATTATACCACTTATAATTTTTTTAGAATGAAAAATATTCTCTATAATTAGTCTAATACTATTATTTTTAACTTCTACAATTATAAATTTACTCAAAATTTAATTAATTTAAAATATTAGTGTTATAAACGGTTAAGTTTTGACAGCTGTCAGCTGACAGCAGAATTAGTTTTAAAACTTTTTTAGGTTAAAAATAGGATAAAAATTAAAAAATGTAATCGAAAATGTGTAAAAAAAAGGGGGGCGGTAAGTGCTATCAATGATACGTTTTAAATATAAACTCAGAAAACGCAATTAATTAAAAATAGATAAATTTTTTAAATTTAGCGGCCGCAAAAAATTTTTGGGGCCTAGGCCGAAAAAAAGCAAAAGAAAAGAAAAGTCTTTCTTTATGAGAATGTTTTCTAACTGAAAAACGTTACTTCTTAATACATTCGAATAAAAAAACTGTTATGAACAAATGTTAAAATACTTCTGTAAGAAAATATCAAATCATTGTAATATAAATATTAATTATTTAAATGCAATAGTAAAAACAATTACACGGTTCACCTGGGCGATTTTAAATAAAAATTTCGTGGACCCCTACATTTTTTGGACTAAAACATAACTGATGACATCAGAAATCAATTCCCATTTGAAAGAAAATCGTAAAAGATACACTTTTTTAGATAGATAAAAAAAACGTTTTTTTGAGTAATAAGGTGTGTCAAAAAATCGCGATTTTCAAAATCAAAAACGCTCTCTGGCTTAAAAGTTGCCCTTAGTAAAAAACAGTGGCCACTCAAAAATGAGCCAAATCGATAAATGTTTAGAGGTAGCTGAAAGCACTCAAACTTAAAAAAAATCGGTACCTGTTTTTCGGATAAAAACTGATACCGATAAAAATTGAGGAAATTTTGAGGGTTTCTTTGGTAATATTTAGAAACAATACTAAATGTAAGAACTAAAACAATTATATCCCCCCCTCCCCTTAGGTTAGAACATGAAAAAATTGCCAATTATTTGAAGATTTCGCCAAAATTTTAAAAGTGCATAAAAAAAAGTTTTAAATAAAAAATCTGCAAAATTATATATTAGTATATAAGCATATATACATGTTAACCTACATGAGTATACAGAAAACATCATTTTATTCCTCAAGTTGAGTAAAAATAATTAATTTCGATTAGAAACCGGGTGGATTTTCTGTTTTTTGACTAAAACTTTTTTAAATTTACTTTATTTTTGATTTTTTGATTGGAATACTTTTTTATGTAAAAATACACAAAAAAAGTTTCTGTGGTTTAACATAGCAGGTTTAACCGTTTTAAAGATAAATGCATTTAAAACTAAATTTTTACGCATGAAGAACCAAAAATAAATAAATTAAAAAATATAAAGCAAAAAACAAATAGTTTAGTAATGAGTGGTTTTTAACATTAAAAACATAGAAAAAGTTTATATTCACCTTGGTCAAAAAATAATTCCTAAGGAGGTTATGTCCTTTTAAATATGCCCATTTTCAATAAATTTTCGCAAAATCTTCAACTTATTGGCGATTTTTTTATGTTCTAACAGGGAAGGGAAGGGAAGGGGAAATATATCTTTTTTAGTTTTCTCACAATTAGTATTGTTTCTAAATATTACCAAAGAAACCCTCCAAAAATTTCCTTAATTTTATATAAAATCATTTTTGATCCGAAAAACAGGTACCGATATTTTTCAAAGTTTGAGTGCTTTGAGCTCCCTCTAAACATTAATCGATTTGGCTCATTTTTGAGTGACCACAGTTTTTTACTAAGGAGCAACTTTTGAGCCAGTGAGCGTTTTCGATTTCGCAAATCGGATTTTTTTGACACACCCTATTACTCAAAAAACTTTTTTTTATCTTTCTAAAAAAGTGTATCTTTTACGATTTTCTTTCAAATGGAAATTGATTTCTTATGTCAGGTATGATTTAGTCCAAAAAATGTAGGGGTCCACGAAATTTTTATTTAAAAGCCCAGGTGAACCGTGATTAATTTTTAAATGTAAAAATATTTTATGAACAATAAAAATGAAAATAATTTTATAAAAAAAATTTAAAGTATTATGTAATTATTTGTGCAATATTTTTGTAATAAGAAATTTAAACTCTTATTTATTTTATCTCTACCTTCCTTCAAAAGAAAGTACTTCAAATGAAAATTATAGAATATGTATGTATATGTATATTCTTTAATTAAAGAGAAAAAATATTGCTTTCAACAAATTATTCAAAAAAAAATCCTTTTTTTTTAAACATTAAAAAAAATTCTTTGTAGAAAACCAATTAAATTTTATAGAAAAATATGCATAGTAAAATAATTTAATTAAATTTTGTAAATTGAGCTTATACTTTTTTCGAATTTTTATTTCTTCCAAAACTAGAAGTTTTATTGGAAACATTTTTTAAAAATGTGTTTAAATTACTAGGGCCTGAATAAGACTAGTGTTAAAATTTGTTCTAGAATTAAAACTTTGTCTATTATGTACATCTGAAGCTAAATTTATATTATTGTCATTACTTAGTTTAACATTACTGTCTGTCGTTACATTTTTATTTAAAATTTTGTTTTTAATTATGGTGGTATTTATACGATTAGTATTTTCATTAATCGTAGTCAATTTGATTAGGATTTTCATTAATCGTACTACCATTATTAATAATAAAATTTTCTTTACATACGTTGACATCTAGGACATTATTTACATTGTTTCTGACATTTACAGGACTTTCACTCACATTTGACTCGAAACTCTCACAGACTTTAATCACTTTTTTGTTACAAATATTAATTACATGACTTCTGTCACTAGAAATTTTACTATTACTGAATGATCTTTTTGGACAAATTTTCTATTTCTTATGATAATAGAACCATTTTCCATTTTTAACTTATTGCCTAGATTTTTCAAAATAATGCCTTTTTGGCTCTCGTTGAACATAAACTTGAGTGTTTATTGGCAATTCAGAAATAGGTCTTTAGTTTTTGTCGTGATAGAATTTTTTTGGGAATTTTCAATAAAAATATTATATTTTTTATAATTTGTGATTTTTGGCTTAAAGTTTTTTGTATTTCTAGGAAGGGTATCTCTTCGGTTATTTAAAATTTGAGCAGGGGTATTTTCTCCGTCTATGGGGGTGTTTCGAAAATGTAACAAAGCTAGATAAAGATCTTTGTTATCTTTGGTACATTTTTTTTATTATATTTTTTACCGATTGAACCTGTCTCTCAATATGGCCATTAGAGGGCGCATATCTGGGAGAAGATGTAATATGCTCAAATTCCCATTCTTGAGAAAAACTTTTAAATAGTGAACTAGAAAATTCTGGACCACAGTCACTATTCAAAATACATGGAATTCCGTTTCTAGAAAACACATTTTTTAAACCAAAAATTACATTTTCACTAGTGAGATTTTTTTTAAATCAACTTCAACAAATTTTGAGTAATAATCTCGGTAATAATCAGAGATAAGTAAATATGAGTTTTGAAAACAGTGAAAAATGTCACAACCAACCTTATACCATAGCAGTTTTACAATTTCGTGCGGAATCATTGGTTCTGCTGGTCTGGACTTTTGATAAGACTGACATATATGACATGACATGACCTTGTCCTCAATTTGTTTATTCATGCCTAACCAATAAAAAGATAATTAGCTTTTTGGATGCATTTTTTTACACCCAAATGTGAGTAATGAATTTTATCAAAAATTTCTGGTGTAGCAGTCGCTGGAATGATTAACTTTTGGCCTTTATAAACTAAACCATTACTTTCAGACAGTTCACCTCTACATTTATAATAAAATCTAACATTTTTAGGTAGATCTTTTATATTATTTGGCCAGCCTTTCTTAATAATTTCAATTAAATTAGACAATTCTACATCGCTTTTAGTCTGTTTTTTTTTAATTGATTTAATTTTTCTTGCGACGCATTTACATTCATAGAAATTAAACAGATTTGTGCTTCAATTTCTAAATCAATTTTTTCATCAAATATTTTGTTTTCGTGCGCTCGTGACAAAGTATCTGCAATTATTAAATTTTTACCTGGTTTAAATCCAAGTAAAATCATATTTACGTAACTGTAAAAGAATTCTTTGCACCCTAGCAGGAGAAGAATTTAATGGTTTTTTAATAATTTGCAACAAAGTTTTATGATCGGTCTCTACAACAAAAGAAAAAAAACATACTGTTTGAATTTTTCAATACCAAACCAAACAGCAAGCAATTCTCGCTCTATTTGTGAATATCTTTGTTGAGTCTCTGTAAAGCTTCTCGATGCATAAGCACAAGGTTTACCCTCTTGTAGTAATGAGGAACCCATACCTGTAGTTGAGGCGTCTACAGTCAAAACTATGTGCTTATTTAAGATAAAAAAAGGACTTTTAATTAACATATTTTTTAAATTGTTAAATTCAACATCATGACATTTTTCCCAACATCTTTTTTTAACAAATTTCTGATTTACAGTTTTATTTGATAAACCCTCAACAAATTTACTAACATAAGTTACTAAACCCAAAAATCTTTGTATATCAGAACGGTCTTTTGGAGTTGGCATGTTTGAATGGCTTCAAAGATTCATCCGATCCCTTGTTCATACAAAACACATTTATTTTTATTAAATTTTAAATTTTGTTTTTTAGAGAATTCTAAAACTTTTTTGTCTTTATGTTCTTGAATAGTAGCTCCACAGATTATTAAATCGTCAATATAGCAACCAACACCAGCAAGAAAACTAAATATGCTGTCCATTCTTTCTTGGTATACTTCTGAGCTACTAATAAGTCCATAAGGAAGTCTTTTAAACCTATACCTGCCAAAAGCCAAAAGTACAAAGCTTAGCACTTTCTGAATCGAGTGGTATCTGTAAAAAACCTTGCGTAGCATCGAGTACACTATAGTATTTTGATCCCACTAATTTAACAGCCAATTCATCTAAAGTAGGAATATGTAAAAAATGGAGTTCAATTGGGATCAAGACAAATACGTAAACTACCATTGGGTTTTTTTCACAACTACCATTGGATTAATCCAAACAGAAGCTTCTTCAACTTTTTCCAAAATATTTTGTTTTACCAGGGAATCCAAAGTTTCTTTTGTTCACGAATAGCAAAAGGAGCTTTTCTTACTGGATGTACCACTGGGTTAATATTTTGTTTAAGCTTTATATGATGTTTTTGTTTCAAACCATGAAATAAATCTATTTATCAAGTAAAATTTTTAAATTATTATCAGTTGAGCTATCAGTTAATCAGTTGGTTTACAGTACAGTTTTTTTCTTATTGTTGACAGACTTTATCGGAACGTTATCAGTGATTTTTTTATATTTTTGTTTTCAACACTATCAACCTTTTTGATCAAATTTAAATTTATACAAGCACTTAAACCTAAATTGGCGTACTTTCAATGTTGGCCACATAAAACAAAAGATTCACCTGCTTGTTATTATGCATACAATTAATAATACATTTACCTAAAATAGGCAATTTTTGGCTCGTATAAGAGGAAAGTTTCATGTCAGTTTTAAGCAATTTAAATTTTTTATTAAAATTAACTGTAGTGTATTGAAATTAAATAAAGAACGAAGCGATTACATAAAATTGT
>OY294044.1:39470686-39490713 GCA_958510825.1 Brachypterus glaber
GTTTTTATTTTGAAGTTACCTAAAAGGTATTTTATTATTATTGTAATAACTAGGAAGTAAGTTTTATTTACTCTTTGGTTTGTAACCTACTAAACTTTAACTAAATTAAACTAAACTTTATTTAAGACGAAGTCATTTATGTAAATAACTCACTAGATGGTTTAGCGTTATAATATATATTAAGTATTTAATTTAAGTATTTAATTGTGACTAATAAAATATTATTTTGAAATTTGTTTTATTTTATTTTTACCTATAATTAATTAATTTTTTATTTATTTATTTTTACCTATAACTTATTTATTTTTTTTTTATTTTTTTTTTTTAACCTGCAGTCATTTATTTGTTGATTTACTTTAGAACTTTAGACATCTAACATAATTACATATAACATAGAATAGCATGTTCTGCTAACAGTCAATTACAAAACAAAAACGTTTACAGTTAAAATCATTATATTTTTACAACACAACACGTTAAAATTTTAAAGTCTATGTTTGAACTATGTAATTATAAAATTACATTTTAGTCAAATTCCGTTAGGAAATCTTTAAATTTTACTGGTAATTTTCTTTCTCTTTTCATTTTGAGGTATCGATACAGGTAAAGTATTTTTATTATTTTTAGGTAATAAATTAGATAAAGTATCCTTTTCCGGTAATAATACAGGTAAAGTATGCTTTTCCGGTACTAATACAGGTAAGGTATCTTTTTCAGGTAATAAAACAGGTAATGTATTAATTTCTTGCGTTTTACTTACACTAGGTCCTGCGTTCTGGAGGTCGCAACGTGATGGAGTTTGTCTGTGCAGGTCAATGGTGGATGCACCTGAAATCAAAATATTTTTAATTCTACTCACGGTTTCTTTACTTTTAATTTCCCCCTGGTGGTCCTTTTCCTTGACTTCCCCTCCTGGGCTTACCGTGGAAAACTCCGTTTGTCGCGGCTCCTGGTGTATTTCGGCAGTTATGGTTGCTTAGTTGTTACTTTCCTGGTTGGTTGGCATCGCTATATCGTTAAATCGATGCATTACTGTCAATTTTCTCACTTTTCTTTGTGTTTTCGTCTTTTCTACGTTTTCCTGCGCGTTTTTTGTAGGGTTTAGGGTTTTCTTCTGCCTATTTTCTTCAGGTTTTTCTTCCTCTCCGCTTATTATCTGGTCAATGTTTCTTTTCCATATGGTATCGTCTTCTAACTTACATCTATACACTGAATTTCCAATTTTCTCTATTATTATCGCTTTTCTCCATTTTCTTTTTGCTTGATTCCGGTAATCGGTCACCATTACTTTTTCATTTACTTGAAAATACCTTTTTCTTCCTCTATGGTACTTTTTCTGCTTTTCTTGCTCTTTCTTGCTGTTTTTAGTAGCTTCTGTCTCTATTTTCTTCTCTGTTTTTCCTGGGTTTTCCTTTGTGGTACCATGGGGCAATAAACAATATGAAAATAAAAATTCTGCTATTAACATATTGACAGACTTTCCCCTGTTTTTGGGGTCCAGCATTATAGCTGGAAAATTACGCTTGAATATCCCTATGCAGCCTTCTGCTGCTCCATTTGTACTCTGGTTTGCCGTACATGCCGTAATATGTTTAATACCGTTGCGTTTAAAGAAATCTTGCATATTTTTTGTCCGAAATTGGGTACCCATGTCTGTGACCGTAATTTTAGGTAAGCACCACCTAGATACGTACTCCTTAGTCTTTTCTTCCGTTTCTGTCGACGTCATTGTCCTAACTGGGAAGATTTCTACCCATTTAGAGTAAGCGTCCGTAATTAATAGGAAATTTTTACCTTTTATAGTGAAATAGTCCATATGAATCCTTGAAAATGGTTCTGTCTCAACTTCCCATGGAGTGAGTATACTCTTAGGAGGTAACTTGCTACTCTGGAGGCAATAAATACAACTTTTGCATGGTTTTTCGATATCCAAGTCTAAATGCGGCCAATATACATAAGATCTTGCAAAATTCAGCGATTTTTGGATACCAAAATGATGACTGTGTATTTCTTCTAGCACTTTTTTTCTTAGTACTTAGGTATTACTATTCTGCATCCCCACATTAGGATTTCACTGTCTATTGACAACTCTTGCCTTCTATTTTTAAAACTTTTGATCTCTTCTCTAATTTTTTCTGGCCATTTATCCACTTTTACATATTTCATTATCTTCTGTAAATCTGCGTCTTTTTCGGTCTCTTTCCTGATTGCTTCGTTATCCAAAGGCCATTCTTCACATTGATTTGTAAAATTCACATATCCACCTATATCTTTGCTTTTTATAACGCTGTTCACTGGTAAAAAGAATAAAAAATCGCTTACCAAGTTAGTCTTTCCTTTTATGTGTTTAATTTCATAATTAAAATTTGACAAAAATGCTGCAAATCTTTGTAAACGGTTTGCGTACATAACCGGTAGCTTTTTATCATGTCTGAACAGTCCTATCAGTGTTTTTGCGTCTGTCTTGATATATATTTTCATACTAGTGACATAATGATAAAATTTCTGCAAATCAAAATATATGGCGAGTGCCTCCAAATGAACTATTGGATACATTTTCTCGCTTTTTGTCAAAATACGATAAATAAAAGCAATAGGCCTTTCTATGCCATTAATCTAGTGCGCCAAGCACGCAGCAATTCCTTTTTCACTACTGTCCGTAGTTAAAATTAAAGGGTAATCCGGATTAAAGTGTACTAAGACCGTATCAGAAGTAATTATGTTTTTAATCTGTTCAAAAGCCTCATGACACTCTTTGGTCCATTGAAATTTCGTTTCTTTTTTTAAAAGATCATAGATAGGCCTTAGGATACTTACAGAATTCGGTATAACCTTCGAATAATATCCTACCATGCCCAGTAAAGCTCTAACTTCCGTCAAATTGGTGGGATTTGGTGCTTTCACGATTGCCTCGATTTTCTTTTCACTTTTTGTGATGCCTTCCTTATTGACCACGTGTCCAAGGAACTCCAGACTAGGCTTGAACAAACAACATTTTTCTTTCTTCAGTGACAATCCGGCATCCTGCAGTCTCTGCAGTACCATGGTTAGGTTCTTTAGGTGTTCCTCCCGATTACGTCCGGATACGATAATATCGTCCAGGAAAACAGCACAGAAGTCAATACCTGCAAGTAAACTTTCGATATACTTTTGGAAGATAAAACTGGCAGTACGAATGCCAAAACAAACCCTATTAACCCTGAACAACCCTTTCGGTGTTGCCCACGTTAATATCTTGCTAGATTCATGATCTACTTCAAATTGGAGATATGCCCTATTCATATCCAATTTGGAAAACGTTTCTCCCCCTTCAAGTTTCGCAAAAATCTCTTCATGCCTCGGTAACGGATATTGCATGTCAACCAACCATTTATTCAGGGTGGTTTTATAATCTGCACACACCCTTAAATCACCATTTTCTTTAAGTATACAGACCAAGGCAGTGGCCCATTCACTTGTTGCCACTGGGGTGATAACCCCCTCCCTTTCAAGGTCATCTAGTTCTTTATTCAATTTATCTCTAAAAGCTAAAGGAACACTTCTGCTTTTAGAAAAGACTGGTATAGCATCTTTTTTTAAATGAATCTTGACTTTATTATACTTAAATTTTCCTAACTTACCACTGAAAAGTATTGGGAATTTTGAAGTGATATCCTCCACTTTAGGATATTGTGAAGAAACTTGGTTCACCACACCAATGCCTACTCCAAACAAACTCAACCAATCACGTCCCAGAATACAGCACCCAGCTCCTGAAATCACATAAAATTTGACGTTTTTACATTTGTTTTCAAATTTAACATTAGAACTAAAATAACCCACTGGTTTAAATGTATTGTTATCATACGATTTTAATGTCATATTATCGTGTTTTAATTTATACCTTTTTTCGAAAAATTTTGAATAATAATTATTATTATAATTGAGTGGAACTGCGCTAATACTTGCGCCTGTATCAATACTAAATGAATGTGACTCGTCGTTAATCAAAATATTAACTTTAAACCTATCGTTACTCAAATCAACATTTTTATTTTGTTTACAAAAATTAAAATTACTGGTTTCGGTGAACTTACCGGACACAAAAAATAACGCCAATCTTGTACTAATTTTTCACTGTAATGCTAACACTATCAATTATAAATAATTCTAAATGCGGAAAATGTTGTTTTTTATCTAGAACAAATTTATATTTAAAAATAACTGTTTATTTTACAAAGAATGATGACAGATTACATGTTTCTAACTTCGTGCATGTATGTTTCTAACTTCGTGTATGTTTGTAAAAAAAATGCAGCGTTGTCAGAAGTAAGTTTTAGATATTAGCGGTGTGGGTATTACGGCCGAAGATCATACGGCCGAAAGCGAGGTTTGTAGTAACCTAGTGTTCTGTGAGTAGCAGCACTGATTTCATAGTGCTTATTACTATTCTCTGAAAATTAATAAATATAATAAAATAATTGTTGAAATTTTTATAATAAAAAATTGTTAAAATACTCACGAATTTCTGGTTAGTATTTTTTTTTTAATGGGTGCGTTGGTTTACGTTAAAAATGGTTTGGTTTGGTAGTTTGCTGGTTTGGTTTTTTTTTTAATGGGAGGCGTTGGTTAACGTTAACAATGGTTTGGTTTGGTAGTTTGCTGGTTTGGTGTTTTTTTTTAATGGGAGGCGTTGGTTTACGTTTGTGTTTTTTTTTATAATAAAATTATAGTTTTTGATTATTGCTTTTTGTACATTTTTAATATTAACCTCAGAAAAAAACGTTTTCAATATATGCACAATCTGACAACGCTGTTTATTTATCATCTTAGCAGGGTACTAAATTGAAGTAGAGAAGCAGAAGAAGAAGAGAAATGTACTTAAAAATGCACAAAATTGGTACTTTTTTAAATTAATTTCTCGCTAATTTGTGAGTAATCCGCAATTGTTTTTTTGCAAAAATACTATTTAAGGTAAGTACTTTTTTTTGGTTTAAAAAAAAATTGAGAATTCGTGTGTCCGGTAAGTTCACCGGCCCCAAATTACTTACATCAGTATTTTGACATTTATTTTTCCTACATTTTACCGTATTTTCATCTGTATATTCGCTAGTGTTAGGTTGGCAACACTGCCAACCGGCAGTTAGACTTAGCCCTCAACCCTTGCGACCTTCAACTTACTCTGGAAACACTCTGGAAACAGAGTCAGAGTGAAAACATTCTGCTGCCAACGTGTTTCCAGAGTGGTTTTGTGCCATTTTGTCAGAGTTAAATCAGAGTGGTTCCAAAGTAGATCCAAAGTGGGTTTGGACTTTTTTTTTAAATCAGAGCGTTTTCAGAGTGTTTTCGTTTGGACTTAAAAAAAAAAAAAAAGTCCAAACGAAAACACTCTGAAAACGCTCTGATTTTACTCTGGGAACGTTATGGATAAAGGGCACAAATACACTCTGGAAATACTCTGGTAACAGCATGATTACAAAATGTTATTAGAATGTTTCCAGAGTTTTTTCAGCGTGATTGTAAATTCGCAAGGGAAGCCATGATATACGGCGTTGTGTATATCGTCCTGTTTAACGTGTTGTATTGTGTAATATTCATGAATATATACATGTAACGTGACTGTGTTGTTTAACTATTGTGCGAACATAACATTGGCGACAGGAAAATAAGGTAAAACGCGGAAAAATAAGAAAAAAACATCTTGACAGGGTGTGACGTCACGAAGCGTGCGTACAAGAAAAACCGTTTAAAACAATCGATACGCAAATATAAAAGCGAGTGACAGTGACAATAAACATTAACAGTGGAAATGTAAGAGAATGTTGGCATATTCAACAAAAAAGGACCACAGCTTTTACCCATTTTAGTGCTAAACCGCCACTGAATGGAGTGACTCGTTAGCCTCGAACAGGGTAAGCAGACAGTAATACCAACATCTTAAAGTGCAAAGTTAAAGTTGTCAACAGTTCCACATACCAAACGAAAGTAGGCATCAGAAGTAGTTCCAACGTACCAAAAACGAATATTCTGAGAATAACAGCGGGAAGTGACATCGAAAATGGAAAATCGTTTGGACTTACAACAGTTCTTTAAAGCTAACAAAGTATCAGAGGACATAAAAACATCAACGTTGATTTACAACTTAAGTGCAGAAACGTATACGCTACTGCGTGACCTATGCCACGCAGACAAGCCTAGTGACAAAACCTTCAAAGAATTAAGCACACTACTCAATGACCAGTATAAAAATCACGAAGAATATTTTGCCAAATTAAAAAACCTAGCCAGTACTTGTAACTTCGGGAACAAACTAAGTGACAATTTAAAGAACAAATTCATGACTGGTCTGGTTTCTGGCGCAATATGGGACAGGCTAAGCGAAGAAGAAACAGAAAAGGAACTAAAAGATCTTGTGGAACTAGTTGTCAAAAAGGAAAACAAAGAAAACAGTGCAAAACATGAAGTAAATTTTGTAAACAAAAGAAATATATATGGTAGTGAGAGTTGGAGTAGAAATAAAGGGACAAGAAGGAGTAACGAAACCAGTAATAGAACAGAAACAAGGTATGACAGGAGAGGAGCAAATAAAAGTGAAAAAAGAAATGAAAATACATGTACAGTATGCGGGAAGCAACCCGAACAGGGCTGTTGGTACAAAAACTATAAATGCCGAAAATGTCAGGGCCCTCACTTAGAACGAGTATGCAGAAGAAAAGTGAATTTCGTCAATGAAAACAGTGAAGAAGAAGAAAGTTTGGAAGAGGCGTTTGCAATAGAAAAGGTTAGTAATAGCAATAAAGACTACCATGATTTAGAAAACAATTTTAACATTGAAGTACACATAAACAAAAGAAAACTCAACATGTTGATAGACTCTGGGTCAAGTATATCAGCTTTAACTGAAAAAACCTATCAAAAATCATTTACATCATTAAAAATGTACTCAGATAACACGTCCCTAAGAGGGTACAATGGCTCACAATTTTAGCCCATTGGATACATAACTGTAAATATAGAATTTAACAAACACACTTCACCACAGAAACTATACATAATAAAAAATGGAGGGGCAAATATATTAGGCAGAGATTACCTAACAAAATATAAAGTGTACTTAGAACTAAACAAAGAAATTAACACAGTAGAAAACTACAACAGCATAATAAAAAAAATTCCAAACGTGTTTAACAAAAAATTGGGTCTTTTCAGGTGGGCAAAAATTAAACTAAAAATCAAACCAGACGCAACGCCAATCTACTCCAAACCACGCCCCGTACCTCTTGCATACAAAAAGAAGATAGAAGAAGAACTAGACCGCCTTGAAAAAGAAGAAATAATTGAAAAAATAGACGTAAGCGAATGGGCATCAAATATAATACCTATCCAAAAACGTAATGGGGACATCAGACTGTGTGGAAATTATAAAACAACGATTAATAAATACCTAGAAGAAGTTATTCTCCCGATGCCACTACCAGAGGAACTGTTTGCAAAAATCAGTGGCGGACAACAATTTTCAATCATTGACTTATGTCAAGCATATACCCAGATGGAGTTATATGATGAGTCAAAAATGCTGCTTGTATGGAACACTTCAAAGGGCCCATATAAAATAAACAGAATGATGTATGGCATAACACCAGCCAGCGCAATTTTCCAAAGAAAAATGGAACAAATATTTGAAGGAGTCGAGAATGTAGGAGTGTTCCAAGATGACATAATAGTTACGGGAAAAGACAAAGAGCAACACATGGAAAATTTGGAAAATGTTTTAAAAAAATTAGAAGAATGTAATCTGACCATAAACGCCGACAAATGCAGATTTTTCAAGGATGAAGTGGTCCAAACTCACAAAATAAGGGTTGAAAAAAACAGACTAAAAAACCAGAGCCATTTATGAAGCCTAGACCCTAGACCCACCAACATAACAGAAGTCAGGACATTCTCCGGAATGGTAAATTATTATTCCAAGTTCCTGCCAAACCTAGCACACTGGATGCAACCAATCTACAGTTTGTTAAAAAAAGACACCAAATTTGAATGGACAAAAAAATGCTAGGAAAGCTTCACAAAAATAAAGGCACTAGTGCATTTCGATCCAAACCTCCCAATAATCATGACTAGAGATGCATCAGACCAAGGTATTTCTTCTGTTTTGTGGCACCGCATGAAAAACGGAGTAGAAAAACCTATAATGTGCGCTTCCAGGACTCTGACAAGCAGCGAAAAAAATTATTCCACCTTTTCTAAAGAAAGTCTAGCCATATACTTTGGTGCTCGCAAGTTCCAGCAGTATATATATGGGCAAAAACTAACTATAAGGTCCGATCAGAAATCATTGCTAACATTATTCGGCGAAAACAAAACCATCCCACAAATGTACAACAGCAGATTAATCAGGTGGACTATTTTCCTATCCAGCTTTAATTATAAAATGCAGTACATTCGTGGCAAGGACAACACCATGGCGGACTATTTCAGCAGGGCACCATTAGCAGCAGATTTGGCAGAAACGGAACAGGAAGATCACAGAGATAATTACATAAACTTTTCCGAAAAAATGGAAAACTGGCCCGTGAACAACGACGTAATAAGAAAACAAACAAAAGGGACAAACAACTCCAGAATGTCATCAAATATATACACAACCAGAGTTGGCCAGCAAAAACATCACAGGAAATAAAAGCATTTGCAAACAGGAAAGAAGAATTAACAATTGAAGACGGAGTATTATTAATTGGTCAAAGAGTAGTGGTACCCGACACGTGCAGAGCCCAAATACTTAAAGAACTTCTCTCCACACATTTTGGAGTAGGGAAATCCAAAAGTCTAGCTAGAACTTTATTTTGGTGGCCAAAAATCGACCAAGAAATAGAAAATACAGTCAATTAATGCATGGTGTGCCAAACAAACAAAGTAACACCTCCAAGAGCCACACTAACCCCGTGGCCAGTACCAAAAGGGCCATGGCACCGTGTACACATTGACCATCTTGGGCCCATCAACAATAAATACTTTCTAGTAATAGTAGACGCTTATTCGAAGTGGTTGGAAGTTTTTCTTGCTAAAGACATGAAAGCAGAAGAAACAATAAACAAATTAAGAATCACATGCTCCCAATTTGGGTACCCAGTCACTTTGGTTAGTGACAACGCCCAGGGTATCTATTTTCGGGCTCGAGAGAACGTGAACAATTTTCGTAGGAAGGGAATTGATCACATCATATCAAAGTTCCCCAAAGTTAAAAAATGCTATTCTTGAACAGTAGTGAGCGTGATGGGATCTCTGCAGCCGGCTGCAGCGTTGCCAAGTATTTTAGCGGATTTCAACCAATCAGATTATGTGACACGAATTTGCGTGCGCAGGCTATCTTTATTTTTATTATTTGTAAGCAAGTTGCTATGGTTTGAATATTTTTTATAATTAATATCCAAAAATTAAAGTGTAAGAAATGACTGAAAATGAAAATAAAAACAGAAAAAGATCTGCGCCCACCAACAGTCAACAAAAAAAATAATTTTAAATTTTATTCAGGACAACCCTCTTGTTATTAGTGGGCTGTTTAGTCCTGAATTCACTACAATTTTTTTGTTAAAAAGTTGGAAAGAGTCGGTCCTAGCCAACACTTCCCGTTCTTAGTTCTCCATTTGGTCTTCCGCATCTTGCAGATCTCCCAAAAGGGCAACAGCCCCCACAATTTCCAAATCGTCCATCGTTATGTTATTATTATTATTATAATATGTATAATCATTTCTAAATATAAAAAAGCTTCTTTCATTAACTATTATAAAATAAAACACAAAACCAAAGCCAAAATAGGGTTATATTTAAATGCGCGCGACTAACTTATATGTCAAAATATCCGTGAACGCTCGCTTCTCAGGCTCCCGAGTAGTAGAAGTAAAGTTCCTCGATTTTCGTGCGAAGTGAAGTTCAAGAATAAGTAGTTTTGCGTTTCGAGAGAAAGAATATGCAACCCACACTACCTTTCTCCCGGGAATGCGTTCTCTCGAGCCCGAGAATACATACCCAGGCGTATGTAGGCAAAGAAATGAAGCAATTTGTAGAAGAAAACGGGATCACACACATCACAATACCGCCTTACAATTCACAAAGCAGCGGCCAAGCCGAAAACTCGGTCAAATTAGGGCCACTTGCACCAACGATGGTTTAACTTTAATCTTGGATTAAATGGACGGCCAACCAATCGGAACGCAGCATTTTTAACTTAAACTCGGTTTAGTCGAGATAATCCCAGATCAAAAGTTGGTGCAAGTGGCCCTTATTCAAATCAAAATTAACAGCAGCTCTAATGGACGATAAAAACAAGGGCAAAGACATTAACACTCTAATAAGCAACATATTAATGGCCTACAGAACAACACCACACAGCACCACAAAAGAAACACCTGCGTTTCTAATGTTTGGAAGACACACCAGGACCAGGTTAACTCAAATACAGAAAGAACAACAAGTTCCACAACCAGAAATAGAAGCAAGGATAAACAAATCCCAAGAAAATCAAATCAAATATTACAGGGGTTAGCCCAGAACATTTAAAATCGGGGAAAAGATCGTAGTAAAGGATTACCGAACAGTCAACAAAGAAAAATGGACCGAAGAAGTGAGAGGCAGGTCAACATATATATGCAAACTAAACAACGGACTCGTATGGAAAAGACACACCAATCAAATGGCAAGGATAGGCAAGAGGTCATCAGGATCTGGAGAAAAAGCAGTAGACAAAGGCGAAGAAAAAGTAAGACAAGTACCTAGGCTTAAAACAAAATCCTACATCTACATTAAAGCACCGCAGAGCTATAACAATCAAACCACAGAAGATACTGACAACAATCACGAAAACGACTCTCATTCTGACAACCCCTAATGAGTGAGGAACCCAGGGCTGGAAGCACAGCAGCAAACCTGAAAGAAAAAGAAGGCACAGAACCACACCAAGGTAGATCCAGTCGTACAAGCACCGACCCAGCAGACGGCGCCAACCTAGAAAACGAAGTGCTACCACCAAAACTAAGACCCAGACGTACCATAGTGCTACCAAGCAGATACAAGAACTTTGAAATAGACTAAGATGACAACATCACGCGGCATCGCCCAGAAGACTCCTGAGGGAAGTACATACTTCAAATCAGGTACTATCGTAACAAGCTAGAAGGGAAAAGTGAGTACAAAAACACTGATCTATCACACAACATTATTAACACAAATGTATACAGAAAGACTTATCACATGATACAAATACGTATAGTCATATAAAATGTAAATAATCGTCAAAAAATGGCGGCGGATATAGATGTGAAGTTTATTGAAGCAAATTTAAAACGCCTAAATAAGGATGACTTAGTATCCACAATAATTCAAAAGTGTATCCCAGAAGTGCTTAACATATCCATGAGTGTTGCAACACAGGAAAAACTGTCAAAAATGGTAAAATCACACTTAAATTCAAAAATTGTACCTGTGGAAGAACCAACAACAGACTCTGACGTCACAACGAGGGAAAAAACCATAAAACTCGAAACTGAAAACAAGTACCAATCAAAATTACTGTATCACCTGGAAAAAAGGGCCTCAGAACAAGAAATACTGATTGATTTATTAAAACAACAAAAATTAATGGTACAAAAACATAACCCTAAAACTACAGATACACCGACGGAAGGTAGGCAATCAAACATACAACCTGGTAGTAGTCAGTTGCACCCGCAAGGCACACAAGCCAAGTCACACGATACGCCTAACACATATGCAACTATTACTACACCAACAGCTGTTCTAAATGTCAACAAGAAAATTAATGAAAAATCGGTAAACAACGCGGTGCAGTTGGCAAAAACAACACAAAAAATGCAAGAAATACAGAACGTAGGCAAAGATAACCGAATCGGTTCAAACAGTGACGGCTGGAAGCCAGTAGAATGCAGAAAAAGGCGAAAATTTATTATAGGAAACAGCACAGGTGAACAAAATAGTGTACTTACGGTCCCAAAACGTGTAAACCTGCATGTAACAAGATTGGAGCCGGGAACAAAGCCAGAAAATTTAAAGAAAACTCTAATAAACAGTTTTACAGAAGTTACATGTGAAATACACACGTCGAGACACCCAGAGATTTATAGCTCGATGAAAGTATCCATCAACAATGAAAATATGAACAAGGCTTGGGATAGCAATATTTGGCCTAAAGGGGCTGTTATATCTTTTTTAAAGATGAAGAGGACTGTGGTAACAGAAATGGCAAGACCACAGCCCAAGGAAGTGGTAACAAACGAACAAAAATAGCCCAAAACGCTCAGCCATTATATGGCAAAATAAACAAAAACCCTGAAAGTAGAGAACATAATACAGATATAATCCACTACAATCTCCAGTCAATTGGGAATTGTATTGACGAACTAAACTTAGAACTGAATAAAAACCCCCAGTGTTTATGTGTATGTGTGTCTGAACATTTTAAATCGAAGGAACAGCTAGCACTATATCAAGTAAAAAATTTTAATCTGATATCAGCTATGTGCTGCAAGGAAGGAGAACATGGGGGAACAGCAATTTATTGCAAAAAAGGTGTAGCAGCAAAGGAGAGAACTGATCTCAC
This sequence comes from Brachypterus glaber, assembly GCA_958510825.1. Taxonomy (NCBI): domain Eukaryota; kingdom Metazoa; phylum Arthropoda; class Insecta; order Coleoptera; family Kateretidae; genus Brachypterus; species Brachypterus glaber. Next base: position 39,483,282 of record OY294044.1, read on the forward strand.
AAAGTTCTCAAAAAAGGAAGTGTTTGAATGTTCAGCAATTGAGGTTATGTATAATAGTGTAAAAAATGTTGTAATATGTGTTTATAATCATAGTGCAAAAACAAAAAGTACAAAAAAGTTCTTTGTACAGTTAGAGAAACTAGTAAAAGTATTAGGTTTGGAGAAGGGCAATTTGTTTCTAGCAGGGGGTTTCAACATAAATTTAAGAGAAGACACTCAGGACAAACGTAAGTTTCTTTCTATAATAAATTCAATAAATTTAAATCCTATTACTTACGATTTTACAAGAGTAACATCTACTACAGGTAAATGTTTAGATAATATTTTTACTAACGTAAACACATTTAAAGCTTCTATTTTAAATTGGAAACTCTCAGACCATTTAGGTCAGAAAATATCTTTTACAACAAAGCAAACCACGGAAAAGCCAATTAAAATGAGATGCTTTAACATAAACAATAAAACCAATTTTGTTAATAAATTAAAGGAACAAGATTGGTCACCTGTTTACAACTGTCCACCAACCGATGTAGACAGGCAATACAATACCTTTATGAACCTATTTATGCCAGTTTTTAATGAGTGTTTTCCCTTAAAATTTTTGAAAAAACAAATACAAATAAAATAAACTACAACTCGCTAGAAATTCGTCAATGTAAGGCGAAATTTGATATTCTTTATACCCTAAAAAGCCTAGATAATATTTTTAATGAGCAGTATAATTCTGTTAAAAAAGAGTACAATAAGTTATTAATAAGTTTTAGGAAAAATATGTATTCGCAAGAAAAGAAAGTTCAGATAATAAAAGTAAGACAGTTTGGAAGGTAATTAAAGAGGTAAAAGGAGGTAAAACAAAAAAAGTATTACAAATACCAGGAAATGCAAAAACCTTGGCAAAAAATTTAAATGAATTTTTTGTCGATACAGCCCAAAAACTTATTGATGACTTAGATCATTGAATTCGATTGTGACATTGAAAATAATATAAAATCTATGTTTATAAAACCTGTGACATGTCTAGAGGTAGCTGATATAGTCAGAAATCTGAAAAACAAGTTAAGCAGTGGGGTGGATGAGGTGCCCGTTGCCCTCATTAAACTTTGTATCCCAGAAGTCTGTGAACCACTTAGCTATATGGTAAATAACTCATGTATGCACGGTATCTTCCCGAAAAACTTGAAAATTGCTCTTATAAAACCAATCTATAAAAAGGGTGATCCCACAATGAAAGAAAATTATAGGCCTATAAGCCTACTCTCTTCTTTCTCAAAAATATTTGAGACTGCGATGGCTAGGAGAATGATAGATTTTTTTATGGAAAATAAACTTTTTAGTGACTGCCAACATGGTTTTCTTAAGGGTAGGTCGGTGACCACAGCAGTGCACTGTTTCACGAACGAAATTCTTTTGGGTTTTGAAAAAGTAGAACTAATCATAGGGCTGTTCTTAGACCTTTCTAAGGCCTATGAAACCATAGACCACAGCATAATTTTAGCAAAACTCATTAGATATGGAGTGAGGGGACGGGCACTGCGATGGGTCGAATCATACCTATCTGGGAGAACACAATGTGTGGAGGTCACAAAAGAGGATGAGACTCATGTTTCGGAACCGGTTGGGATCTCGGTGGGAATACCACAGGGAAGCGTTATTGGACCAGTGTTGTTCCTAATATATATGAATGATCTGATATCATCCCTAATATATATGAATGATCTGATATCATCGGTGGCATTTGGTACCTTGGTGAATTTTGCTGACGACACCAATTTTATCGCCAAAGCAAAAACCTCAGAGGAGCTTATGCACAAACTACAATCAAGCTTAAAAAATATATTAAAATGGTTTCTAAAAAACAAGCTTATTCTAAATAAAGAAAAAACAAACGTAGTATTCTTCAAAACTAATAGATCAAATTTCACCACTCCGAATCAGGTGCCATTTGATGATATCAGTATCAATACCGCTACAAATACCAAATTTTTGGGGATAACTCTGGATGAGAATCTTAACTGGAATCTCCACATGGAAGAACTAGGTAAGAGACTTAGCAAGACACTATATTCCCTCCGAGTTCTCAAACCATACGTCAATTTTGAAACGCTAAAAATTGTCTATCATTCAAATTTCCACTCCCTTCTCAAATATGGGATTATTTTTTGGGCCCAGTCTACAAATGTAGTGGAAGTGTTCGCTATACAAAAACGTACAATAAGGTTATTATTAGGACTAAAGTTTAATGAATCGTGCAGGGGGCACTTCAGACGCAACAACTTATTAACGTTGACAGGTACATATATATATGAGCTGTTAATTTTTATGTTTAAGAATAATCATCTGTTCAGTCATATGAAAACAATTTGCGAAAGAAATCTCAATTACAACTTACCTCGGCACAGACTAACACAGTTCGAAAAAGGCTGCTTCTATTCATGTTTGTCTATGTATAATAAGCTGCCAAATACAGTAAAAAACACAAAAAATTTAAATTCTTTTAAAAATCGTGTGTTCTCGTTTCTTGTCCAATTAGAACCATACTCGGTGGCAGAATTTTTGTGATATACACATAAGTAGTATTTTTTTTTTTTAATATTCTTTTTAGTAAGTTTATTTTTGTATTTTATTTTTAGTTTTAAACTTTATATCTCTGTATGTATACCTATGTTATTATTTACTATTGGTGTTATTTATATTTCCAAATTTGACAAATTTTTCATCTTCAAGATTGTTTATTCGTGTATGTATGTATGAATATCCCGTTTTAATTATGAAATAAAGATATTATTTATTTATTTATTTATTTATTTATATTTAAGTAAACAGTTCACACCAACTATTGGTGATCACGCGGGTTCCACATGGAAAACATTACCCACATGGGTTCTCCACATGGAAACCACGTCAGATAATATTCCTAAAACTAAATAAATAAACTAAATAAATTAAGTTAATATAATAGAACAAAGACACTAAATGTGGAAGTGTTAGGTTGGCAACACTGCCAACCGGCAGTTAGACTTAGGGCCACTTGCACCAACTTTTGGTACGGGATTAACTCAGCTAAACCGAGTTTAAGTTAAAAATGCTGCGTTCTGATTGGCCATCCGTCAATTTAATCCAAGTTTAAAGTTAAACCATCATTGGTGCAAGTGGCCCTTAGCCCTCAAGCCATGCTATACGGCGTTGTGTATATCGTCCTGTTTAACGTGTTGTATTGTGTAATATTCATGAATAAATACATGTAACGTGACTGTGTTGTTTAACTATTGTGCGGACATAACAGCCTGAATCCTCCATATACCACATTTGCTTGTCCCCTTCTAAGTGTTCATGCCTGGACGCCTCTGTCTCAGTTTTCGTCCTCTTCCACGAAATTAACTCGCTTCTTCCAGCAGTTCTTCGATGGATGCGACCTAGCACCACATATTTTGCAAGGTCCACGGTTATTCTTCTTAAAATTACTCCGATTTCCATCACTCTTGTCAGAAAATCCCGCACTCTTGAGGTTATGTTTTTGGTTATGGTGGCTAAAGTCACGGCGGTCGTTGGAATAAGGTGACTTGGCCCGGTTAGCCGGTTGGCTTGCGCGCGACCATCCATTCCTAGCCTTCTGATTGGGTCGACCTGAAAAACGGTTGGTGACGAAGTTCACCTGACTCTCGTCCTCTCCTTGTCTTTCCCGCGATTTCGCCAATTCTAGCAACCTGTCTATCGCTTCATCTTCCTTCTCTTCACAAAGTCTCTCGTATATCCTTCCTTTTCTTAACCCGGTGACGAACTTTATCCCTAAAATGGCTTTTAACTGCGCGCCATAATTACACGTACTGGCTGCATTACAAATCCTTGCAGAATATTCGGATATTTTCTCATTTTACGACTGGAAAATTTCCATGAACTTGCGTCTTTCTTTCCACACCGACGCTTTGTCTCCGAAATGCTCCGAAAGAATTTTGTCCAGCTCCACAAATGTCTTATCGGCCGGTTTATCCGGGAAACATAAATCGCGGCACAATTTAATTAAACTTAGTAAAAGCGGCACTTTTAGTTCGTATTTAACAGAATCAGGCCTATTCACATGTACCATTGAAATCTATTCAATCAGCCCTATTATGGTGGCCATCGTTATTATTCCGATGTCGTTATAATTAAGACGTCGTGATCGTGTTCCAACACGATAACGTTAAAATTTGCTATTACCGTGGCCACATCGGAACGAAAAATATTACAATCCCGAGATCGGAATTGAATGAAGTGAAGTACCTTCGTTTCAGGTTACCAACTTAGTTATTTAGTAATTTCTTATTGTGGTAATACTGTTTTACACGGTGCTTTTAAATTTTTTATATTGGCGTCATTGATTGTCAGTTGTCACAAGAATCGTGTTTACGTACATTTTTTGTTTTTTTTAATACAATAAGTTAAGACCCATGGATTCCAAGAAGCCACCACGAAAAACAACGGCTGAACAGTTCAGCGTGTGCGTAAATGAATTAATATGTGAACAAAGACTAAACGGTTAACCTGTGGACCAACTTAACAAGGAAATTAAATACAATTTGTGGCCCAGTAAGAAAACCAGAGGAATGGAGAAAAGTAGGTACCTTAGATGTTAAATAATTGTAGCTTGTCTGTCTTAAGCTTTTGTTGTTTCAAACAAACAGGCTCGTGTCTGATATTTGATTAAAGTTTTATTGTGCAGGCGAACACTGGCCTAAAAAACTACGAGTTAAATTTTCAACCAGTATCGACCAAGTTTTTTGGGCTTTATCAATGAAAAACAGCTTTTGTATGTCTGTTTGCAGAATTAGTTTCTAAAAAGCAGTAAATATTTGTTTTAATTATATATTTCTTTTAGAAACCAACTTTAGTGGCATCCAGATGGAACAAAACACTGAGGAATAAAAGGAAAATTAGAATCTGAACATGGGGATTTGATAAAGGTGACCTAATCAAAACCTTTAAGATTGCTGTAAACCTGTGAAACAGATGTTTTTCAGTTTGGACCACGCTAAGTCAGAGATCACAGTAAAAGGCTTTCCAAAGAAAGATGTTCCAAGTTACTGCATAGAAACTTATTCTCCAACTGTATTGTATACAATTGGAGTCGTCTGACTGAGTAGACAGTGTCCACCACATCTGTGAATAGTTTTAAAAATAGACTTGATCAATAAATGAAGGGTTCAGTTAGGAACTTTGTCCACTACCCATTGTAATTAACTTTTTTGTGATTTGTGATTAACTTGTAACTACTTTGTGATAATTTTATTTATATAGGTATACACTTCTGTTATAAATGTGATACATATTATTATTATATATATATATATATATATATATATATATATATATATATATATATATATATATATATATATATATTATATAAGTTGCATGGTAGGCCTTAAAAAAATAAAATAAAAAATCAAGCACTCCATTTTTTATAGATGGATATTTTAGTAGTCTACAGAGTAAAACAAGGCCAAATTAAAATATTCCTTAGAGAAGTTTTTGAGAAAATCAATTTTCTATTTTTATATTTTTTTAGTGTATTCTAATTTTATTGGGGATATCAAAATCGTGTATTTTACTAAATATATATTTTTGTTATTTTCAAGATTGTTTAAAAAGTAAGCAAATTGTTTTCTTTAATCAAGCCTGCTGTAATAATCTTTTGAGATATTTAAAATTAAAATAATTTAAAACAAGCCCCAAAGATATGTAATGCTACGCATTCCATTATATACCATTCACAGTGGGTTGGATTTTTCACAAATAACGTAAGTTAAAACTATTTAAAAACCAAAATAAAAAAATTTTAAAGAAAAAATAAAAAAAAAATCTTTATCAACTAAGAAAAATAAATACTTTCGATATTCCTAATGAAAATTAAGCATAAACTAAAAAAAAAATATAAATAATTGAAATCGATTTACTTAAAAATGCTTCATCCATCAAAAAAAATAGGGTGCTCGATTTTTGATTTAAATTTTATGAGGTCTACTGTGGTTGTTTATTGAGCCTACAACATACAAAAATCAAGTATTTTTTAATGGTTTCGATTTATTCCTCTTCTTATTCTTTCCCCCTCTCATAATAAAATGTTTCTTCTTGGATTTGGCACATTTTTATCTAAAAAAAAATCAAATAATCCACACCTATATTTTGTTTTCTTTTTCCATCTGTCCAGAAGTTTGTGACACTTTGTGATAGGGGGAGGGGGGTCAAGAGCAGTGTGATTTCACTATTTTTTTTCCCTTTATTAGGGATTCTAGGCAAAGGTGACGAAGTGGGGAGGGGGAGGTCTAAAATTGGTCAAAATTGGGTGACGTCATTCTTGAACAGCCCCTTGGTACTTAGTTCCGAAATTCGGGATCGAAATTTCGGGATATCCTAAAGATTTTTAAATCCCGAAAAATCCCAAATACTTTTTAACGAATTTATTAAACTCGATGTGTAATCTTAACATTTTTTATTTACAATGGTGGAACTGTAACCCTAGAGACTCCAGGCTGGGGTCATGCATTTACAAATTTAATGTGACGTGACATAGGGGGAGAGGGGGTTCGTGCTGGTGTGACACTTTGTCACAGTCTTTGTGACAAGGGAGGAGGGGGGATGGTCAAAAATGGCCCAAAAAAACGTGACATACTTTATGGACGTCCCCTTATCAAGAATTACTTTGCTCCACATTACTCTGGATAACCAAGTATTTTTAATAATATACTAAGTTGCACCTACTCTTAAGACTTTAAGAATTGCCCAGGCCTTTGCCCATTCTACACTAAGGGTGATAAGTAAACCACTAATTGATGTCTGAGCTCTCTGGAGAATCTTAATACTCATTTAAACTCCCGCTCAGATACCTCCAATGGGTTGTTGCCATCCATTAAATCCCTTTTTTCCAATTGTGCTCTACACCTGAAAAAAAAATCAGCTTCATAACAATTTTGTAAGAAATAACCTTGCAGGCAAAATAAATGGTAATATACATTTCTTACCTTCTTCTACGGTCCTCCACTTTATTAATACCTCTTCTATGATTATTAATTACAACAAAGCCCAAATTATTATCTTAGGTATTTCACTAATTTGTCAAAATAGTTTTTAGGTTAGCTTATTCCGATACCGGAATTTACAGCAAAGCCAAAAGTGTCTTGTGGTAAATAACGATAATCATTCCGACATTCGTTTAACGACATCGGAAAAAGTGACCACCATAATCGCATTTTGACGGTTGACAAGCGGGACCTCGAAATTTTAACGATGTCGGAATAATTACGATCACGATCACGATCACGATGGTCACCATAATACACCTGATTATCTGGTGTTTTTTTATTACGTTGGTTATCTTGGACAGTGAAGTTTTAACACAGACGTCAAAATCACAAGATGAGGTTAACTTTGAAAAATATAAATAAACTTTTGATTT
>OY294044.1:39490913-39551966 GCA_958510825.1 Brachypterus glaber
GGGCGAAAGTAATAAATTTTATTTTTTCTGGTGAGTAATACGATTACAAAATACAAAGAAAACAAATCATATTCATCCGCGTGTTATACTGCAATAACTAGTCGTGTCTATTTTTAAATAATCGTGATCGATACGTGATAGGTTTTGAAATTATTCCCTATTGTAGTGTACAATTTGCAGATATGACTTTTTGCCTAAGCCAGCCCTACTGAACATAATATTTTAACCTCATAAAACCACATAAAACCTGTTTCACTAACCTCATAAAACTTGCAAGTTGTATATGAGGTTTTTTTCGGATAGTGAAACAGGGTTTATGTGGTTTTATGAGGTTAAAATATTATTTTCAGTAGGGAGGCATTAGGAATTGGAATACCGGTCAACCGGTTATTTTAGCAAAAAATCACGGTTAAAATAACCGACAAAAATTCTTGCTCAGTTAAAAAGCATTTCAGACTTTTTTTACAGAATTATTAGGTTTCGAGATATAGCGGTTTAAAAGTATTGCCGTATAGAAAGGTTGTCTGTTTCAGCTTATTATCCTTTTTCTCTATAAAAAAATAAAAGAAAGCTTTCTACTCTTTTAAGGCCTATCCAGAAGCTTGCATAAGGACATAAAACATAAGAATGCGATGCCGTGATTGGCTTACAAGATACATGGCGGCGCATCAAGCCAATCACGGCATCGCATTGTTATGTACTATGCTGTTATGCGAGACTGTGGATATGCCCTTAAAGCCACTTTACACGGAGCAATTTGTGCGCAAGTTTGAGGCCATGCAAGTTTGTTGCAAGAATGATTCATTCATTCACTGTGCATGCCTTCAGGCAAGTTTGAGGCCATTTTCGTGCCATCAAATTATTTAGAACATGTTCTATTTTTCGGCGATTTTCACCCAAGTTTTACGGTTATTCTCGTGGTACCAACCTGGAAAAAAAGTTACCAAATCGATTTCATTTTACTAATATAGTAGCACATGTTAATAATAATAATAATTATTATTATTATTAATAATAGGTCGGTCTGTAAACTAAAAAACTTCCTTAAAAAAGCAAATGCTAGGTTATGTTTTTGTCAACAAACGCAGCACTGTTTACCTTGCAAATTGCAAAGTTGCAATATATAGCACCAAACTTGCGTACAACTTGTTCCCTGAAAAGGCAAATCAATGTCCAATTGTCCTCATGCTATATCTGGCAGCAAACTTGCATAGCATCAAACTTGCGTACAAATTGCTCCGTGTAAAGTGGTCTTTATACATTTAAAGCAGCCATCTTTAAAACTTCGCAGTGCGCAGAAGCGACTTATTTTATAGCGTATTTTATGAATCCATAAAAATCTTTATTTCAAAATTAGGCTGCAATAATTTGTTTATTGTTTTGGAAAATCAGCGGAAATTAGTACATATTGGTATTACAATTACTAAGTAAATTTGGTTAATGGCCATACAGGAAGGCTTAAAAACAATTTGGCAAAATGATTTGCTTTTATTGCTTCTGCGTTTAATTAAAAAAAAATGGTAACCTAGCGAGTAGGGGGTGTGCTTTGGACTTTTTTTTTCTTTTTTGTGTATCTATAAAAGTTTTAGTCCTAGATCAAAAATGCATATTACATTTTTTGTAGAGGACTATTTAAGCTTTCTCTTAACTTATTTTCTTGCAAAAATTTTAGAATCCAAGAGCCCTTAGATGATATACTCAATCTCAAGCCCTTGGAAGATGTAATAAATGAATTTTTAACCCTTCGATTCGTATAAAAAACATTATTTTCTGTCGAGAAAAAAGTTAGCAACCTGTTGAAAATGGCGAATTGACCGCCAAAATAATTTTAACATTCTTTGTGAGATAAAAAATTAGTGTTAAAAAACTTTATTAATGAAGAATTTATCTTAAAAACCCGAATTTTCCCTCTACATTCCCATAATTTTCCCTAAAAATTTTCCGTTTTAGGTTGCTTCTACAAAATTATATTTTCAACTGCTCAGTTTTGCATTTTTTTTTCTCTGTCGCCATTAGGTATATTTTTGAAAAGAAAAACCAGGGTGATGAAATGCCAATTTTACTATTAAATAAAATATTTTAATTTAAAAGTAATAATAACTCCTTGTTGTAAAAAAAAAGTTTAAAATTTTCTCTTGGCGAAAAATCTTTTATTGTTCATTTAAAATTCTTTCGTTTGTAGTTAAAAAATAATAAACCATTTTAAACATGCCAAAAAATATAATTTTACTTGATACCTTTATAGCCATCAAAATTAAATTATTAATTAAAATGAACTATTTTTTAATTTAAAAAATATTGTATTTACTATTATTAATCCTATGGTGGATTATAATTTTGTTCGTTATATTATAAACAATCCAATGGTGGACATATATATTATATTGTTGTAAAAAATCCTATTGTGGATAAATATAATTCTTCGTTAAAAATAGTCCTATCGTGGACATATACCTTTTTTGTTTTAAATAATCCTATCGGGGATATTAATTAATCTTTGTTATAAAAAATCCTATGGTGGATAATAATATTTATTTGTATAAGGTCCTATGGTGGGCATATATCAAAAATTAAAAAAAAAACAGTTCTATGGTGAACTTGCCTTTCGTGGCATAAAAGTCCTATGGTGGACATAAATTAATGTTTAATAATTTCGCAATTCTATGGTGAATTTGTCATTTTTATAAATAATTAATAATTTCGCAGCTCTATAGTGAACGTCGTTAAATTTAAAAAAAGGCTTTATGGTAAGCAAAATACAAAAAAAAAATAGTTTTGATAATTTTTTTCGTTTCCCTGAAAATAATTTGCATATGGTTTATGTTTATGTTTTCTGTTTTATTTTAATTCATTTTATTTTTTTTTTAAATAAATCTTAGATATAATTGTCTTGTTTTAGAAAACAAAAAATAATAAAATAGTAATTTGTTTCTAAACATTTTTAATCAAAAATCGTCTTTGTCTTAGATTGGTTTAACAATATTAAAATAGTTTATTAAAACATAATTAACAGTACTAATCACACAAATAAATAAAAAATAAAAAAATATATATATCGTAACTTACTAACGCACAATAAAAATTTAAAAAATACACAAAAAATATTTAATAATTTTTTCTTTCGAATTCTAATTTAATCTTGTTTTAATAGTTTTTTAAATCTAGTGTCTTGTTTTTTTTATGTAACACTTATTAAAATTTTATACTGGCAATACTTTAACAATTTTCATCGTAAATAAGGTGGGTTAAAAAATCTTTTTTTATTTAGACTTTTTAAGCCATATTTTTTTTTATAAATAATAAGCCTTGTATTATTAAAAAATGGAGGCTTCTAAACGAAAAAGAAGTGCCGTCAAAGGGCATTTAACTCGTTTCAAAACTTATTTAGAAAAATTTGACAGAAATTCCAAAAATTATGTTGAAATTTCGTCTCGTCTCGAAAAAGTAGATGCGCTTTGGTCTGAGTTTAACCAGTACCAAGATCAAATTGAGGCAATTGACCCTGAAGAGGAAGCTGAAAGAGAAGTCTTTGAGGCAATATTTTTTCCTCTTATTGCTGAGGCAAAACAAATAATAAGCGACATAAAGGCGCCCTCTAACAGTACTTCTTCAACGGCCGGCCCTAGTTCTTTGAATAGAGCATCGCCATCTATGTTTTCAGAGCAACAAAACATTAAGCTACCCCCCTTGCAATTAAAAGAATTTTCTGGCCGATATACGGATTTTACAGAGTTCAGAGATATTTTTGAAGCGTATTGACCATAATACTGCCTTATCGGATACGCAACGATTATATTATTTAAAGTCTTGCCTTCGCAATGAAGCAGCCCAGTTAGTACAAAATATTCAAATAACCGACGTCAATATCAAATCTACTCATAGAAAGATACGACAAAAGTCCAAACGAGTTATAGTTAACTCAAACATAAAATCGATTTTTGAATTTCCGCCCTTAATACGAGAATCCGCTACGGGTCTACGTAATTTAATAGATTCAGTCCAAAAAGATGTTAGGTGTTTAGAATCACTAAAACAGCCTGTAAAATCTTGGGATAGTTTGTTAATTTTTTCCATAACCTCAAAGCTTGATTTTAACTCAGTAAGGGAATGGGAAAACTCTATAAAATCTTCCCAACTCCCAACATATAATCAATTAGTAAAATTTTTAAACGAACGCTGTCAAACTTTAGAAGCACTGTCTTCAAATCACAAACTTGTCAAATCAAATGACAGATATTACTCAAATTTTAATAACAGGCGCGCAGCCGCGCACATGTTCAGTATGTAAAACAAAAAATCACCCTATTTATAATTGTCATAAATTTTTAAATATGAGCCCCAAGCAAAGATTTCATGAAATAAAAACCCTAAACAGGTGCATAATATGCCTTCGTGAAAATCACAACGCAAAAGAATGTTCAATAAAAATTTCTTGTCAATTTTGTAACAAACCACATTCTACTTTGCTGTTTTTACAGTAGTCCTGATGAAATAAAAAATAATTTTAATCAAAATAATGAAAATACAGAAAAAAGGCATACTTTCGTAAGTTATGCTGATCAAGATGTAAAAGTTGTCCCTAACAATAATAATGAACAAAACTTACAGTCAAGATTTTGATAGGTCAACTGAAGGTCAACCTTCAACAAGTGCACTCTTATGACAATGCGTACCCGTTTTTAAAAAATAATTCAACCACCCTGCTGTCTACAGTGGTTTTGTACGTATGTGATATAGATAACAAGTTGCCGTTGCCTTTTAGATTCAAGATCGCAAAGTAACTTTATAACTTTAGAACTTTTTGAAAAATTAAAATTAAGCCCATTTAAAAATTACAAACCCATAGTGGGTATAAGTGAAAAGCATTACTAGGGACAGTTCGGGCAAATTCGTCGTAAAGCTTCATTTTCTAGGGACAAGTCTATTAGGCAAACAATGCAAACAGCAATAAAGCGTTTCCATGCAGTAGAGCGCAAAATGCAGCGTGACCCTAAACTAAAGGAGGCATACACGAATTTTATGGCAGAATATGAGTCATTAGGACACATGTCAAAAATTGAAAAAACGGAAGTAAAAAATGATCACATTCTATATTGTAAGGAATCATTTTATTTGTAGTTTTTACTAACTAAATACAGATACTACCGATAAAAAGTCCGCTGATAACAGGTGACCGTTATTTCAGTCTTTTAACCACGCGCTTCAGTGTGTAAAGTATAGTACTTTGATACAACCGTGGGTGGTTATATTTTGCCTGTATATTTGAATATAGTACAAAATTGTGCCTGGTGTATTTAGGTAAGTTTTGTACGTCAAGTATTTAAGCTTTTGTAAGTAATTTTGTATTTTGTATTTGGGAATAAATCTTTACGACACTGTTGCTCACATAATTAATAATAAACCGATTGTTGATCCTATTTTGTTTTTTTCGCTGTGCATATGGGTCTCGATAGAACACCGGAAAAAAACAGCGAGAATAAAAACAGAAATTCTCCACACTTTACCCGCAGTAGAAAAATACAAATGGAGAACGATAGGGTACTACAGACACTTCCGGATCAGCTTGAAGTGATTACAAACCAAAATGTCGCAGGGGCTCATTATATGTCCCCACCAAGGACCAAAACGCCTTTGACTACCACAGCAGCGTCACAGGACCATGGGAGCCTAACATCAGCCGCCTACGGTATACCTCCAAGGCCTGAACCACACTTTAGTACTTCGGAGTCCACAGGGGCCATCCCTCGACAATCTAGAAGGCAGATTTTGCCAGAAGAGCCTCATACATACAACTTTGGTTTTGTAGGTAATGCTCCTACCGAAGCCTACCAGACAGGTACTCAAATGCACATGCAGCCGCCTGGGGCTGCTACTGCACCACCAATTAACAATCTAATAGCAAATATTGTAACCCAAGTTATGAATAACCTTAACATTAACAACAGAGATAATTTTGGACAAAACAGGCAAAATTTTAATTATGATTTAGTCACCCAGTTACCTAATTTTAGTGGTGAGGGGGGTATTCACCCCATTGATTTTTTGAACCAAATTGAAAATTTAATTGAAAATTACCAGATTGAATTTAATAAGTTATGTTTCGCTCTTCAAAAAAAGTTTATAGGAACCGCTAAATTTTGGGCGGATGCTTTTCTGACTGATTTTGTTCGGTTCGAAGGTTTTAGGGAGGAATTTATCTCCAACTTTTGGGACCGGGCAAAACAATTTGAAGTGTTACGTAAAATGATTTCCTTACATTTCCCTGAACATATTTTCCCTGTGCTCATAGGTGTTAATAATTTTTCAGATGATTAAAAAGACAGGCATGCGGATTATAAGAATAAAAAAACATACACACATGATAACAAAAACTCAAGGTTCGATCGAACAAAAAATACTTTTTATAATGGAAATAAAAATAATTATTCTAATAAAAATCCGAATGTTTCGTCTTTAGATCTAGACGATAAAGAGGGAGGTATAAGTTCGGGAAACGAGGACCCACTCAATCAGGAGGGCCAATGATTGAGTTGGAGGGAAATAGGGCCTATATAATTCAAAATAACCCAATTAATGACTTGCTTGAAGAATGCGAGTTTAATCATATAATAAAAAATAAAAGGTCTCCGATTATCAATATAAATTTGTTTGCATTTAATTTTCCCAGCCTTATAGATACTGGTTCTGAAATAACCTGTATTTCGGGGGAGGTTTACAACCAAATTTCACAATTTCATGATTTAGTTCCTATATTTCCCGTTACAGGAGTAAAAATCACGGGGGCATTTAAATGTAAACAAAGGCGAGTCTCCCAACAATGCATGTTAAAGTTTTCGCTTAGCGATACAGAATTTGAACATGAATTTTTGGTAATACCGGACCTAGTCTACCCAATTATCATAGGCTGCGATTTTTTACGTGAGTTTAAAGCGGAAATTCACTTAGAAAATAGCATTCTTTTACTACATAAAAATAATGACTTAATAAAAGTGCCAGAATTAGATACCTTTCACGAATTTACTGCGCCCAGTGAAAATTTAAATTTGCGAGTAATATCGAGCTCCAATGACAACTTTTTATCAGTCGATTCGGTGGACACAGGTTTTAACCTTGAATTTATTGAAAATAATTCAAAAATAAATAGACAAAAAACGCGAGTTAATTGAACTCTTCCTGAAATATAAACATATCTTTTCCAATATACCGGGTCGTACGAAATTATATGAACATAAAATAATTTTAAATGATTATACCCCGTTCAAACAAAAGCAATATCCCATCCCATTTGCACATCGCGAAGCTATAGAAAAAGAAATAAAACAAATGGAATCTTGGGGAATAATAGAGAGAGCTGCTAGCCCCTATGTCAACCCTTTAGTTTGCACGGTTAAAAAAGACAGGTCGGTACGCATTTGTTTAGACGCAAGGCGTCTTAACAAAGTAATGGAAATGGAACACGAATCTCCCCAACTCACCGACGAAATCATAAAATCTATCGCTGGGCGCCGCGTCAAATCGGTTCTCGATTTATCCTCTGGTTATTGGCAAGTACCCCTACGAAAAAAAGATAGAAAATATACGGCATTTGTCGTAGCTAATAAACAGTACCAATTTAAAGTGTTGCCTTTTGTCCTGTGTACCGCAGTATCTTCTTTTTCTAGGGCCGTATCCCAGATTTTAGGGGCGGAATGTGAAGGATTCGTCATTCCATATTTTGATCCTTTCAGATTCTATTGAAGAACATATTACTCATCTCAATATTGTTTTTAGCATTTTATCCCGTGCACAAATAACATTAAAATTTAAAAAATGTGATTTCTTAAAGGAGACTGTTAGTTACCTTGGCTATTTAATAATTAATGAGGGCGTCAAACCAAATCCAGAGCGGACCGAAGCCATCATTAATTTTCCAAAGCCTAAAACAGTGAAAGACATTCAGGCTTTTTTAGGCCTCTGTAACTATGACAGAGTTTTTTGTGAGAACTTTTCGCAACTTAGTGAGCCCCTAACACGCCTCTTACGTAAAAATAATAAATTCATATGGTCCAAAGATCAAGATATTTCATTCGATGCCCTAAAAAATAAACTGTCTTCCGCGACCTTAGCTTATCACCCTGTATATACTGCCGTTTTTTACGTGCAGACAGACAGCTCGGAATACGCCCTCGGCGCCCAAATTTTCCAGCGTATTGAAGGGAAACGTTGCGTGGTAGCATACACGAGTCGCCAGTTACTGGACCGTGAAAGAAATTATAATTCCTGCGAAAATGGCGAACTTTTTTATTGGGCCGGGTTTTTCATATATTAACGGATAATCGGGCTATGATCTACATAAATACGTGTAGGTTATTGTCACCTCGTATTTCACGTTGGGCCTTAGCCCTACAAGAATTTTCGTTTAAAGTCCATTATGTAAAAGCCCAAGAAAATATCATAGCCGATGTTTTATCGCGATATCCTAGTCATAGATTACCTACCCCAGATAATAAATGTTTTAAATTAATGGCTTTGACCAAATTATCTGACAGTTTTAAAAATAAAGCATTAGATTTAGGTCAGTTTCAGCAAAATGAAGCGAAAACAGTGAAAGACATTCAGGCTTTTTTAGGCCTCTGTAACTATGACAGAGTTTTTTGTGAGAACTTTTCGCAACTTAGTGAGCCCCTAACACGCCTCTTACGTAAAAATAATAAATTCATATGGTCCAAAGATCAAGATATTTCATTCGATGCCCTAAAAAATAAACTGTCTTCCGCGACCTTAGCTTATCACCCTGTATATACTGCCGTTTTTTACGTGCAGACAGACAGCTCGGAATACGCCCTCGGCGCCCAAATTTTCCAGCGTATTGAAGGGAAACGTTGCGTGGTAGCATACACGAGTCGCCAGTTACTGGACCGTGAAAGAAATTATAATTCCTGCGAAAATGGCGAACTTTTTTATTGGGCCGGGTTTTTCATATATTAACGGATAATCGGGCTATGATCTACATAAATACGTGTAGGTTATTGTCACCTCGTATTTCACGTTGGGCCTTAGCCCTACAAGAATTTTCGTTTAAAGTCCATTATGTAAAAGCCCAAGAAAATATCATAGCCGATGTTTTATCGCGATATCCTAGTCATAGATTACCTACCCCAGATAATAAATGTTTTAAATTAATGGCTTTGACCAAATTATCTGACAGTTTTAAAAATAAAGCATTAGATTTAGGTCAGTTTCAGCAAAATGAAGCGAAACTTTCGAAGATTAGGGATATGATCGGGACTGATGACACGACAGCACGTCGTTTTATTATGTACAATAATATTTTATATTTGCGTAGGTCGGATAGTGAACCGTATGTTTTATGTTTACCTAAATCTTTAGTACAGGAATGCGTTACCGCTTACCACTTCGGTATTTTTAAAACATGGACGGCTTTGAAATACGATTTTTGGTGGCAGAACATGTTTCGGGATATAAAACGGATAATTAAACACTGCGATGTGTGCCAAAAAACTAAATCAACCATTTTAGCAAACCCTCCATTAACTCCCATTATTCCTAATAATAAAAACGAAATTATTTCCATAGATCTATATGGTCCGTTACCAAAGTCCAGGGGCGGCGTTGAATATTTATGCGTGGTCTTGGACCTTTTTTCTAAGTACGTGACATTGTACCCTCTGAGAAAGGCTACAACGTTAGCAATATTAAATAGATTAAGCACCAATTACTTTCCAACCTTGGGAAAACCTTTAAAGATCTTATCTGATCACGGAAGTCAATTTACCTCAGACGTTTGGAACGCGACCTTAAAAGTGCTGGACATACAGGTGGTGCGTTGTTCAGTTCGGCACCCTTCGGCTAATCCTGTTGAACGCTCCATGAGAGAATTATCTCGCTTATTAAGAGTATTTTGCCAAGATTCTCACACGCGATGGGCGTTTAAAGTAAAGGATTTAGCTAATTTACTAAACTCCATAACGCACGAATCTACGAACTTTTCACCCCGAGAATTGCAGTTAGAGGAACCACCCTTGTCATTAGTCAGACATATTATTGAATACCCCGATAATCCGAACAAAGTGGATTACCTTACTAAAATATATTTAGCTAAAGAGTTTGCAGGGGAGGGCTGCTAAACGCCCGCTGTATCATAATACCCGTCAACCCCCTATATATCAGACCGACTAATTGGTGCTTTTAAAATCTTATCCTACTTCAAATAAACTTCTTTCAAAAACTAAAAAATTTCTACTACTTTTTGAAGGACCCTTTAAAATAAAAAATAAAATAGGAACAAATATTCTTAAAAGTGCAGACACGGAAGAAGAGCGTGGTATGTTCCATGCCAGTCACATTAAGCGATATCCTGCATTACTTTAAATTTAGAAAAAATTAACAAAGAAATTTCCCGTCAATTTAAGTAGGGGAGGGATGTAAGGAATTATTTTATTTGTAGTTTTTACTAACTAAATACAGATACTACCGATAGAGGTCCGCTGATAACAGGTGACCGTTATTTCAGTCTTTTAACCACGCGCTTCAGTGTGTAAAGTATAGTACTTTGATACAACCGTGGGTGGTTATATTTTGCCTGTATATTTGAATATAGTACAAAATTGTGCCTGGTGTATTTAGGTAAGTTTTGTACGTCAAGTATTTAAGCTTTTGTAAGTAATTTTGTATTTTGTATTTAGGTATAAATCTTTACGACACTGTTGCTCACATAATTAATAATAAACCGATTGTTGATCCTATTTTGGTTTTTTCGCTGTGCAACCCTCTCCCCTGAGTCTCATCTTACCGTCTTGTTACAATATCCCCCACCATAATGTTTTTAAAAATAATAAAATAAGAGTAGTATTTGATGCTAGTTGCAAGTCATCCACTAACGTGTCATTAAATGACATTCTGCTTGTAGGTCCTACCATTCAGGATGACCTTTTTTACATACTAATTAGATTCAGAAAATTCGCCTTCGTCATTATTGCCGATATAGTAAAGATGTACAGAATGATACTTGTACATCCTTGAGCGAGATCTTCAGAGAATTGTTTGGCGCGATTCTGATACTAAAGAACTTGCGCATTACAGGCTTAACACCGTAAGTTACGGTACAGCACATGCTGCTTTTTTAGCCACACGCAGCTTAGTAGAATCTGCCAAGGAATTCAAAGAAAAATTCCCGCTAGCATATCATGCCATCTTAAATGGATTTTATGTTGATGACCTAAACTGGGGCGCCGATGACATAAAAACTGCTAAATTGCTTAAAAGGCAAATTTCAGAAATATTAGCCAAGTCGGGTTTTGAGTTGGGTAAATTCATGTCAAACGAGCCTTCGGTTATCTCAGATTCCGATCAGCCCAGTAGTGAGTTTTATGAAATTTCGGATGGCACTAGTGCTAAAACGTTAGGAATTTTATGGAACTCTGCAAACGACTCGTTCAATTTTGCAGTCAAACCTGCCGAAAAAAGCAAAATTACTAAACGCTACAAAGTCCAAAATATCACAAATATTCGATCCTTTGGGGTTGGCAGGGGCTGTAATAGTTCGCGGAAAAATACTTCTTCAGGAACTTTGGAAAACCAAAGTAACATGGGACGAAAACGTTTCGGAGGCTATTGCTCAATCTTTTATTGAATTTCAAAATGATGTAAAGGCGCTTAACAATTTTAGCATTCCACGGCACGCGTTTTGCCGAAATTACACAAATGTGCAGCTGCACGGTTTCGCAGACGCGTCAGAAAAAGCTTACGCAGCCTATATCTACGTGCGAACAGTCGATGCGCTTGGCCAGATACACGTAAGATTATTATGTTCTAAAGTCCCGTGTCGCGTCGCGTCATTGCCACGGTTAGAGTTATGCGGTTTTGTTATATTAAACAAACTGATGAATCAAGTCCTCCGCGTTACAATTAAACATTTCTGACATTTATTACTGGACTGACGACTATAGTTTTGGCTTGGCTGAATGCTGAACCTGCAGTTTGGAAAACATTTATAGCTAATCGTGTTTCTGAAATACAGCGTACGGCCAAATCAAAAATCTGGAACCACGTAGCGTCCTCTGACAATGCTGCTGACCTCATTTCACGAGGTATTACCGCAAAGCTCTTAAACGAATCGTCTTTGTGGGCACATGGTCCCACCTGGTTGAGATTAGAACAAGAAGAGTGGCCAGTTTCAGGCAATGCGACCCACGAATTTGAAAATGTGCCGGAGTTTCGAAAACAGACCGTTCTAACTACAATAGTCACAGAACCCTTTGACATTTTTAGTCGGTTTTCGTCACTTTTACAGCTACAGTGCATCACAGCATACTGTCTTAGATTTTGTCATAACACACAAACTAAAAACAAAACTAAATTAACAGGAAAGCTGTCTGTTTCAGAAATAAAAAATGCACTGCAGCGGTTATTGCGATTAGCACAAGACGAGGTTTGGACTTTTTTAACGAGATTGCGTCCTTGTCTAAGAAAAAACCCCTTAGAAACGAAAGCAATTTACTAAGCTTAGACCCATTCATAGACAAGGATGACAACTTGCTTAAGGTAGGAGGCAGATTAAACTTATCTGCGCTCCCGTACAACCAAAAGCACCCCGTATTGCTGCCACAATCTCATGTTTTAACTAAACTAATAGTACAGGACGAGCATGTCAGATTACAGCACAAAATAACGTAAACTGGCATTTCATCCCTCCCTACGCACCAAACTTTGGCGGATTGCACGAAAGGGCAATCGGTGCATGTAAAAGTAATTTATTTAAAGTAAGTGCTGACAAAAACATGCATTACGAGTCCTTTCTAACTCTTCTTACACAAGTCGAAGCAATCTTAAATTCCAGGCCTCTTACACCCCTGTCATCTGATCCTTCTGATCTGAACCCTCTGACGCCCAGTCACTTCCTTATTGGCTCCCAGTTAGTTGCTCTACCAGAAGAAGACGTGCGTGATGTGTCAACAAATAGACTGACGAAGTTCAAGCTGCTGCAACAGTGTGTTCAACATTTTTGGTCTCGTTGGCACAAAGAATATTTATCTAACCTCCAACAGAGGAGTAAGAATAAAACTTCTAAGGGCTCGCTTAGAATTGGAAACATGGTAATTGTCAAGGAGGACAACGTTCCACCCATGCAGTGGTGTTTGGGTCGCATCACAGAGATATTTCCCGGCCAGGACGGCACCGTTCGCGTGGTAGACATAAAAACCAAGAATGGCACCAACAGACGGGCATAACCAAGATAGCGGTGTTGCCAATTGAAGACTAAGTGTCCCTGTCGTGGCACTTCGTTTTTTGTGGTTAAAAGTACATGCTTTTAACGGAGTCCGGCATGTGGAGTCGCAGGCAACACTTAATACACATTGGTGTTTTAATGTGAGCATAACGTTGGTGTTGTCGACCCAACGCGGAGACCACGTGACCGACGCGAGGCACGCCAGACTCGAGAATGAAGCATGTCGATATATTTAGCTAATTATTAGTGATTTCAAACAATATGTGTGTAAAAACAATATGTTATGTTCGTAAAAACAATAACTAACATTATTAAGTGTCGTCCACTAAAAGGGTACAATTATTGTACCAAAACCTTGTGTTATGTGTAATCTTGGGAGCAAGAACCAGCCATTAGAAAACTTGAGAAGCTTACAACTTTGGTAAGTGCAACTTTATACTCCCGCAACTCACAATAATTAAGGAAGGAAAAGCACATAA
Organism: Brachypterus glaber; assembly: GCA_958510825.1. Classification (NCBI taxonomy): domain Eukaryota; kingdom Metazoa; phylum Arthropoda; class Insecta; order Coleoptera; family Kateretidae; genus Brachypterus; species Brachypterus glaber. Next base: position 39,504,621 of record OY294044.1, read on the forward strand.
AAATTCCAAATTTTGTCCAATTTTTAAATATTTTTGGCTATAGCTCCCACAAATGGGGGGCCGTTTGCAATATTTTACTGCCCCTATATATGAGTAAATAGCCTTAAAATAAAAATATATAATAAGACCCGGCATTTTGTGATTTTTGTAATTTGTAAACTTCTTGTAAATATGAAAAATCTGAAAATTAATTTTTATTATTAGCTTGGCAAATAATTAAATACTGCCAATAATAAATTCCTATTAGTAATAATTCAAACGTCGTAATAAATTACTGCCAATAATAAATTTCTGGTATTACTAGTAGTAATAATTCAAACTAGTGATAAATTGGCAAGTAATAAATTACCGCCAATAATAAATTTCTGGTATTATTGTTATTATACACTAATAAAAGAGCAGTTGAGATAGATACAAATATAATATAATAAGTACAATAATTATTCAACTCTTTAACTGAGTACGAAGTAGAAAAGAAATAATTTTTGATCTCAGTCATAATTACACTAGTAATAAATTGGCAAATAATTTATTACTGTCAATAATAAATTACTAGTTTTGTAATTTTTCAGACATGAAAAATACAGACATAGGAACACCACAAGGGTCATGTCTCTCCCCAACGCTGTTTAATATTTTTATCAATTCACTACCTAGATTACTTATAGAAATAGGGCTTCCAGTACTTTACGCTGACGATACCAACGTACTTATTGATGCGAAGACCTACGAGGACCTGCTCATAATGTATAAGGATCATAACAGAGTGGTGCACCAGAAAAAAACTTAAGCTTAACACGGAAAAAACTGTCGTTATGCAGTTTCATACGATAAATTATTCTATTAATAAATCATTGTTGATAAAAGATAACCATATATCTATTGAAAATAGCCCTAGCACGAAGTTTCTCGGTCTAAACATTGATCAGAAACTTACTTTTTCTGTACACATTCAAAAACTACTACCTTTTTGAAGATCAAAAGAAGTTATATTTTATTTTATTTTATTTGTAATCAATATTTATTACCAATCTTTCTTTTAAGTAATTTTAATTTGTATATATAAATATACTGTAAATTGTATGATTTTAATATTTATAATTGACGATGTCTATATTACATAGGTACGTTTAACATTATATGTCAATATGTATTTTTAATGTAAATAAATAAATAAATAAATATCTTTATTGTTCTATCGTTACAGGGTAACATGAACATGAATTGTAACCACTATAAATTCGGTTAGTATTACAAATAAATAAATAAAATAAATTAACATAATTGTACATAAAATAAATTAATAAAATGCAGAATAAAACTTATTTAACAAAGATAAGAATTAAATTAAAAATTAAAAAAAGAATGATTTATAATTGGTCGCAAGCAAAGGCTCGTAATTTCATTACTTCTGCCAGATAGTTGTAAATCAGTAATAAACTTTGCTCGTTTCCCTCTCCCAGTATTTCATCTATGTCACCAAGAATTTTTGATATCCAATAAGATCGCAGATTCTTATAAAGTGGACAAACAAAAAGAACATGTGAAAGCGTTTCTAGTTTCTGCAAGGAACAAACTGTGCAAATATTATATCCAACACTATTTATATAGACATAAAATTTATGAATATTTGATGCTTAGCTGTGCAATAGCTTAGCTTAATTGAGAATTTAGGTAAAAATTAACACTATCGTAGTTAAAAGAACTTTTTGTTGTGATAAATTTATAGTTTGGGCACTAAGTACTTAAAAGGATTCTATCCCAGTCCGCAAGTTTAAGGCTTGATTCTACTTTTTGTAAGATAGCAGTTATATCACGACGTAAGATACTTGTAGTCAATACTTAGATTATAATGTTTTTTAATTATTAATTTTAATTGTGTAAACCAGTTAAATTTTGAACTATTGTTATTGCTGTTGTCTAGATCCATTAGTCTGTTAAGAGTTATCACTGTATAGCGTTTTGAGGGTTTTTAGTAATAATAGGGCATGCTTAATTATATAAAAGGATGTATGCACTAATTTTGCTTCTGTGCGCAGTATGTATCCAGGAGTGTTTTTTTGAAGATACAATGTGCTTTTTATAAAGTTGGATTGATTTTTTTCGCATAAGTCTGAGTAACGAAGTCCCCAAACTTCCGATCCATAGGTAAAGGTTGGAAGTATCACTGACTGATATAGTTTCTTAATGGTTTGCCAACTATTAATTTTGTTTGAATTTATTTGATTAATAACCGCTCTGATTCCTATACCTGCTTTTTGTGTTCTTTCTGACAAAGCTTCACTGTACAAACCTGAGTAATGCATTTATACCTAAGTATGTGTAGTCGTTTACCACTTCAATGTTTTGATTATTATAAATAAAATTATAGTTATGTTTTGTATTGTAATGTTTTCTAAATATTATAATTTTCGATTTCGATACATTAACTTCCAACTTCTTTTCAATGCAATATTTAAGTAATATACGTAAAAGCTTGGAGACCAGCGGGAGAATCTGCAAATAATATTAGATCATCTGCGTACAGAAGCATAATTATATTTAGCAGACCATCAATAGAGATACCTTTTGCGCCATGTAATATAAAAAACTATTCTATGTCACTAATAAATATAGAAAACAGCGTTGCACTAAGTGGATCGCCCTGAAGTAGCCCCTTGGTAATGCTAATAAGGTCTGATAATTCTCCTTTATTTTCAATAGTTAATTTGGCAAGCTCGTAAAATTTTTTTAAAATTCTAATTTTTCCGCTTATTCCGCTTTGAAATGCTTGATTCCATAATAAATCATGCTTAATGCTGTCAAACGCCTTTTTAAAATCTATAACTATTGCGAAAACTTTTCTACGCGTAATCTTAAGTGGTTATTTATTAATCCGTGTAGTACAAAAAGGTTATCTAAACAATTTCTATTTTTACGAAAGCCTGATTGGCCTTTAGGGAGAATATCTGCACTCTCTATGAAGTTTGTGATTCTATAGGGATGTAAATAACTTATAAATGTGATTCGTTATAGCTATGCCTCTGTAGTTTTCTGGGTTATTACGATCTCCTTTTTTGTAGATATGTATTAATTTTGTGACAGACCATTGTATATCTTCGTTATCAAGGATTTTGTTAAAAAGTTTGACTACGTAATTTGTCCAATCTGAGTTTAAATTTTTATAAAATTCATTCGGGATTTTGTCTGGCCCGACCGATTTGTTATTTTTACTTAAATTTATTATTCTGTAAAGTTCTGATTTAGTAATTGGCTGATCAAGGTAGGGGTGTGCATTATCTATAAAGTATGTATTATTAAGCGTTATTTGTGTTTTATAATAGTTTTTCCAAATTTCGGTACTGAGTTTTGTGACATGTTTTTTGGTTTAATTTTTTTGTATGTTTTCCAAAATTGCTGTGGATCTGAAATATTATTTAATGTTAATCTTATATCTGAATAGTACTTTTTTTTTGCTAATAATTGTGTATTTTTATACACTTTTTTATTGTTAATATATTCGTCGATATATGGTTTTGAAAAACTAAAATTTTTACAAATATTTAAAGATTTTTTAAGTTCTTTTTTACTTTGCATACATTCTTTATTAAACCAAGGGCTAGATAATGTTTCTCTTTTATATACCTTTTTCGTATGAATCATATTTAAAAAAAGTGCTACATCATATATAGCTTCATTTAGGTTACTACATAACGAATCTATTGTTTCTTTTAAATTCAACGTTCAGTCTGTAAGAATTTGATAATATATTTTTAAAAGGTACGGTTTTACTTGGGTCCCACCTAAAAGAGGTATAAGATAAATGTAAGTTGTGTTCTTTAGGTTTTTTTGTTTTAACTGGTAGATTGGTAGAGAATAATAAAGGGAAATGATCTGAGTGTATTATTTCGTAATATACCTTTAGATCAGCTACAGAGTCCAAGCAATTTGGGTTTACCCATACAAAATCAACAGTGCTTTTACCTAGGTGGTTAATAAAAGTGATTTGGCCTGGTGTATCTGAATGTGAGCGACCGTTTATTACTGTGAAGCCCAGATCCTCCATTGCAGAAACTAAAAGTTCGCCACGCCTGTTTTTTAAAGGATCCAGAGATATTCTTTGGTTTTCTTTAATCCTTCAAGATAGTCATCTGTGTAGCTATTTAGGTTACCTATTCTACTGTTAAAGTCCCCGCCTAAAATAAATTTATCGTCCTTGTATTTGCGACCAATTTCCCCTAGAGTATCTTCCAATAATTCTATACATGCTTTATCTTCTAAATCGGGTTTTAAATAAAATGAGCCTATAATAAAATTTATATTGTTAACTGTTAACCTAAGTATCATCCAGAAAGGACAGCTGTTTATCATGTTTAATTCTTGTGATTTAGATTTTTTTATTAATAATATTAAACCGCCGCTTCCCCACCCATATCTTTTTTTTTATTGCTTCTGTTTCAAATATGTTATAATCATCAAATAATTCCAGTTTTAATACTCCTATGGATGTTACCCAGGTTTCAGTTAAACAAATAATGTGATAATTTTTAAATAAATTTAATTCGTTATAATCTAGTTTGTAGAAGTTATCTATACCATTGCAATTCCAAAAAATACATTTTAAGTTCGAATCTACATTATCCAAGTTATTGTTGCTTTGAGAGAAAAAGTTGAATATCTGTTTGTTTAGTATTATTGTTCATTATCTGAATAGTACTTTTTTTTTGCTAATAATTGTGTATTTTTATACACTTTTTTATTGTTAATATATTCGTCGATATATGGTTTTGAAAAACTAAAATTTTTACAAATATTTAAAGATTTTTTAAGTTCTTTTTTACTTTGCATACATTCTTTATTAAACCAAGGGCTAGATAATGTTTCTCTTTTATATACCTTTTTCGTATGAATCATATTTAAAAAAAGTGCTACATCATATATAGCTTCATTTAGGTTACTACATAACGAATCTATTGTTTCTTTTAAATTCAACGTTCAGTCTGTAAGAATTTGATAATATATTTTTAAAAGGTACGGTTTTACTTGGGTCCCACCTAAAAGAGGTATAAGATAAATGTAAGTTGTGTTCTTTAGGTTTTTTTGTTTTAACTGGTAGATTGGTAGAGAATAATAAAGGGAAATGATCTGAGTGTATTATTTCGTAATATACCTTTAGATCAGCTACAGAGTCCAAGCAATTTGGGTTTACCCATACAAAATCAACAGTGCTTTTACCTAGGTGGTTAATAAAAGTGATTTGGCCTGGTGTATCTGAATGTGAGCGACCGTTTATTACTGTGAAGCCCAGATCCTCCATTGCAGAAACTAAAAGTTCGCCACGCCTGTTTTTTAAAGGATCCAGAGATATTCTTTGGTTTTCTTTAATCCTTCAAGATAGTCATCTGTGTAGCTATTTAGGTTACCTATTCTACTGTTAAAGTCCCCGCCTAAAATAAATTTATCGTCCTTGTATTTGCGACCAATTTCCCCTAGAGTATCTTCCAATAATTCTATACATGCTTTATCTTCTAAATCGGGTTTTAAATAAAATGAGCCTATAATAAAATTTATATTGTTAACTGTTAACCTAAGTATCATCCAGAAAGGACAGCTGTTTATCATGTTTAATTCTTGTGATTTAGATTTTTTTATTAATAATATTAAACCGCCGCTTCCCCACCCATATCTTTTTTTTTATTGCTTCTGTTTCAAATATGTTATAATCATCAAATAATTCCAGTTTTAATACTCCTATGGATGTTACCCAGGTTTCAGTTAAACAAATAATGTGATAATTTTTAAATAAATTTAATTCGTTATAATCTAGTTTGTAGAAGTTATCTATACCATTGCAATTCCAAAAAATACATTTTAAGTTCGAATCTACATTATCCAAGTTATTGTTGCTTTGAGAGAAAAAGTTGAATATCTGTTTGTTTAGTATTATTGTTCATTTTATTTTTCTTTTGTGATTGTTCTTCCATAGGGCTTGATGATTCTGAGTTCTTCCTTTTTTTTCGTTGTCGTCATTTTTCCAATGCGGCTACTTCATTACCAATTTTTAATTTGTCACCCTTGATCTTGGCCTGGTATCCCCTGTCCAGAGCTAATCTATGTTTTAATAATATTTTGGTAACCGCCTGATCTTCTGGGCACTGATCTTGCTGAATATTGGTGTCTTGAAGTTGGGAACAGTTTGCAAGAACAAGTGCTTTTTTTGGTAGGACACAAATTCAACAATAATTGGTTTATTGGCGGCATTTGCTGGTCCTAAAAATATCATTTATGTCTTGCTCAGCAACATCTACTTTTAATTTATTTTTAAATAATGCTATTACAGAATTAATAATTGTAGATTTATTGTTGTTTTCTAGTGTAATACCATATAAAAGAATATTATTCTTTCTTGCTTTTCTTTGTAAATACATATTTTCTTTTTGCATTTTTTTATTTGCATTTTCTAATTCATCAATTCTCTTTTCGTATATAATATAATAATATAGTGTGTCATCTGTATCCTTTTTTAACAGCTACCTCTTGATATCTTCTTTTATTTCTTTATAGTTTCCAGTTTTAAATTAACGCTAGTTGTAATCTGCGTAAATAGGCTATTCATATATTGTTTTTGTACTTCGGTAAAATCACTCATAGTTAATTATTAGCTTGTTATTTTTAAAAATCTTTAAATTGTATATACGGTAGCACAACTTAGCACGGATCACGAGTATAATTTAAAAGATAATGTTTTATCGTGATAAGCGTATTGTAAACAAAACGTTTCACTCAAAGTTACTGTATGGTTAAATCACTTTTGCACTATGAATTATCGCCGTTTAATACAGTTTTTTATTAGCTATTATTTGATATTAGTTGTATATTTAAAAACTTTGTTTATCTGCACTTATTTATAAAATTTTAACACAGGTTCTGATAACCAACCGAATTCTGCCGTTCCAGCAATCATTTCATTTTTAATGTAATCAGAACCACACAGTTGTCCCCGAGCTCGCTTGGGTTAAAAAAAATTCGAACCAAAAGTTAAACTTGGATCCTTGTAGTAATCGGTTTGGAGATAATATATCCACCAACAGCCAAATCCAGAAAATTCGCTTTTGGCAGATAATGGTAACTCTTCTTTGAAGAGGTACATCTTTTACACCAATGATAATAGAAACCTGTTCAAGTGTATTTAGTTAGTATTTTTGACGCAGATTCCAAATATCTTTTCAAAAGTAAGCTATCTATTTTTGTTACGGAGAAAAACATAAATAAAAAAATGGAAAATTGAAATTTAGGGTACTTTTAAGCATTTACTTTTATTTAATTTTAGTAAATATATGACTCTAAAGTATAAATGAAGAAAATCTGTTTCTTTAACTTAATAAAAATGCTAATTAGAACTTAATTTATTAACCATTTTAAATTTGGGAACCTTTAGAAAAATCGATTGATTTTGATTATATTTTATTTTGTTGAGTAGTGTGAAAATTGCAATCCTTCAAAGTTTGACTTTTTAAATCATTTTATGGAATAAGTAAATCAGTGGTTATAAAACGGTTTAGAACATTGAATATAGTTCCTCCATCCGGCGGCGGTTCTAGGGAACCACGGCACTATGATACCAAATGTGTACTTGTTTGGGAATGATGCGAAACTCTCAACAAAATGAGGGTGCTAGGACACGAGGGTGTTGAAGGCAATGAGGCAGCAGACTCTCGTGCTAGAGAAGGGGCATGCACTCAATTTACTGGCCCTAAACCTTTAACAAAAGCCACCTGGTAAAGTCTACCAAAAAATGGGAAACCAAAATCATAGTTCGATATTGTAAAGACCAAAACTTTATAAAATATGAAACTGAAAAACAAGAAAAGTGAACTCAGCATTCCGGAAATAAAAACCAGTCATTGCCCTCTAAGATAACGCTTAAAAATTGACACCTGCTGTATATGCTCAGAAACACCAGAAAAGGCCGAACACATTATCTGCTTTTGCAAAGTCATTGTTTGCAAAAAGCTACTATATCGAACAGGTATATCCAAAATCTGCAGATATATCCCAAGTAGCCCCAAAAATACTTTTGTCCTTCTTGGGAAGCCTAAAGTTATATGTAGATTTAATTATGAAGGGGATTCACAATAGATCTCATTGGTCGCAGTGACGAAAGGTACTATGTTGCCTCACAACCCCATTTGTATTGAATTGTATGATGTTTAAATATAACTTAATATTTTAAGGAGAGGCGTTCTTAGTAGTATCTGGCGAGCCTGGCTATTAAAATCTGTTCGAACCCACTATGTTAAGCAACAATACGAAAAATGTAATTTATTATTAATAATCGGTAAAATATAATACATACAGTTGTGTTTAACCATATTATAATTTTTTGTCTCCATTTTCCAATTTCATTGCTGACTTTTGACTTATTTATGTGTATTTGTATACATTCTAAAGATGAATAAACGAATTGAATTGAATTTAAAATATAATACAAGACGAGGAAGCCGAGGAAACGTGTAGATTTAGGAAATAGTTAGAATGTAAACTGAATATAAATGAATTTCTAGTCTAATAAATTATCACAAATCAGTTAGTGATCACCGTTTTATTTCACCCTCTCTGATCAGCTGAAGGACTAGAAAGTCTTCTCCATCCTGCTTATTCAGAGAGTTACCTGATGTAAAATATAACTTACAAGTCTGGGAATATTGCTTGGATTTGTAATAATTATATTAAAAAAATAAAAAAATACAGACAATAAAACGATTTTTTTTAAATAAAATTATTATGCTTTAATTTGCAAAAACTACTGTGCCAAACAAAATGTATTATTATTTTATAAGATGTTAAAATATAAAACATAATAACTAACGTTAAATTATATTTAATAAAAAATGGAAAAAAATAAATTTAAATTAAAATAAAATATTTAATCTTATTGCAATACATGTATTAATAAATAAAAAAAACTTTAGACAATAGTCTATGCTGGCTACACATATTTAAAATCATTACTTAAAACAAAGATAGGGTTGTCAGAGTTTTATATAAATAAAACTTAACTTATTGAGAACCACTGCCTTAAAAAAAGCAGTTACTTTTTCAGGTTCTTAAGTTCAGAAAAAAATAATATTTTTAACTGTTAGTAGCGTATATATTTAGTTAAAAACATGAAATTTATTCAGGTTTAGTCGAAAGTATTATATTTGCTAAAATGTAATAAATAAAAATGCTTAAAAGTGCCCTAAATTTCAATTTTACATTTTTTAAGAACGTTTTTCTCTGTAAACAAAAATGATAGCTTAATTTTGAAAAGATATTTAAAATCTACGTCAAAAATACTAACTAAATACACTTGAACGGTTTTCTATTATCATTGGTGTAAAAGATGTACCTCTTCAAAGAAGAGTTATCATTATCTGCCAAAAGCGAATTTTCTGGATTTGGCTGTTGGTGGATATATTATCTCCAAACCGATTACTACAAGGATCCAACCTTAACTTTTGGTTCGAATTTTTTTTAACCCAAGGGTTCTCGGGGACTACTGTGACCAATAAATATACTTTACTTTACTTTACTCATAATTAAGAAAACAAATTAAAAAATTACAAAACTAGTAATTTATTATTGACAGTAATAAATTATTTGCCAATTTATTACTAGTGTAATTATGACTGAGATCAAAAATTATTTCTTTTCTACTTCGTCCTCAAATAAAGTTGCATAATTATTGTGTTATATATTATATTTTTATCTATCTCAACTGCTCTTGTATTGGTGCGATATAATAACAATAATACAAGAAATTTATTATTGGCAGTAATTTATTACTTTTCAATTTATTAATAGTTTGAATTATTACTACTAGCAATTTAATGGCAATATTTAATTATTAGAGAAATTATTACTAGTGTAATTATTACTAGTATTATTGAGAATTATTAAGTATTATTATTATTATAATAATAATTAATAAGCCGTTTAAACTGTGGTGGAGTAATAAAAAATTAATTTTCAGATTTTTTATAATTTAGAAGTTAACAAACTAAAAAATTACAAAACTAGTAATTTATTATTGACAGTAATAAATTTATTGCCAAATTATTACTGGTGTAATTATGACTGAGATTAAAAAAACAAATTCTACTTCGTCCACAAATAAAGAGTTGTATAATTTGTACGTATTATATTAAATCTGTATCTATCTTGACTGCTCTTGTATTGGTGCGATATAATAACAATAATACCAGAAATTTATTATTGGCAGTAATTTATTACTTGTCACTTTGTTACTAGTTTGAATTATTACTTAAAGGAATTTATTATTGGCAGTATTTAATTACACTAGGCAACACAAATTAGTTAAAAAACATATGACTCAAATATGTTTTTTAACTAATTTTGGGTCGCTGAAATCAAATCTGGCCTCAGAATATTTCTATTACCTAAGGTTTCTGAGGAAAATAAGATAAAAATGTTAAAAAGCATTATTTTAGCCCTCTTTTGTTCTAAAATCATGAGAGACAAAAATATTCCAAGGACAAATCTGGATTCGGCGACTCAATATTAGTTAAAAAATACCCAACAAAACATAGAAACTTTAAATTCATAGGTAGAATAAATAGGGATATTATGAAAAAAAAATATTTAAAAAAATGGATAATGTGACAAAACTAAGTAGGAGTGGAGGGTAAGAAGAAGGGTGCATAAGGGGACAAGCTTATTGCCACGTACTCATGCTAAAAATTGTCAAAAATCATTACTAGGTGGTCAAAAATGAACTAAAAATATGTTACGTATTATGGTTCTTATGTAATAAAAAAAAACAAAAAAAAAATACACAATATTTTGTTTTATAAATTATTTTAAAATAATAGCATAATTGCATATAAGAGGTGCTGAATTTTTTTTAAGGTCAAATTTGGATTCTTTGCCTTTAAATTAATTAGAAAAATATATTTTTTAGGCTCGAGAAAAAGTTTACACTGTGTACTTTAATTTTATATCTTTTTTATTTATTTACTTTTTAGGAACAAACTAAGCAAAATAAAAAAATATTTGTATAAATATTTTTGTATAATCTACAAATTAAGTTCTCTAAAGTTTTTAAAAAAATTTGATAGTTTTGCCACAAATGAGCAAACTGAGTAAATGAGTACTCTGCACTTTCATTTTAACCTTTTTATTTTTTTTCGCGTACTTACTCTGACAGTAGGTTCTTGACATATAGATTTTTGAATTCCTCGTATTTTTTTAAATATACACTAAAATTTTCAAAATTCTACTCTTTTTTTTAAAGATTTTGAAAAAAAAAACGTCATTATTACCTGAACTTATATCTCAAAAATTTTAGGTGCTGGAAATTTTCTAATGTCAGATTGGGATTCTACGCCCTCGAATTAGTAAGAAAAATTTACTTTCCGATCGGGGCAAAAAAGTTGCGATTTGTTGCCTAGTGTTAATAGTGTAATAAAATTAAATTACTGACGTCTATAATAAATTACTGATCACTAGAAATTATTAATAACACTTTCTTACTTCAATGTTAATAGTCATGAGTAGTAAATTACTGCGAAATTACTAGCTATAAGTATTAAATTTCTGAAATTCAGTACTAATTACTAAAAAATTCTGTGAGGGGCCTTAAGGATTAGGAGCTAGAGGTCAATGTTGCAACCCTTAAAAATAATTATTTAAAATGTTTACGGCAAGTAAAATTACCTTAATTTTTTATTATTAATAAGCTATTTTTGTAAAATATTTTGTCTTAGCCCAATTGATTATTTTAGGGCATCCGGAAAATTTCAGCTCGTTTGTGTTACCACCTTTATTATCAATTTGTTTTCAATTTTTAGGTTTGTCTGAAATTTAAAACTAATTTCGAACGAATTTTCGTCACAACTTTGCTACAATTAAAAAATTATAATACTGTTTTAAGTACAGACAACATAGGATCCTTAAATACATAATTAAAAAAAAATACTGTGAAACAAAACAATTTTATATGGGCTATACACAAATATGCAAGGGGTGATAATATGAGTAAAATTTTTAAAAGAAGAAAATAAATATTGCACTATAATTTACATTACATTACATTAGTAATTTATACACTGTTATTTGGAATACCACATAGAAGTTAATTTGATAAGAGGATAACATTTATAACTGCCAGTTGTTTCTTCAAGTTTCAATGACTTTATCCATTTAATATTAACTTATATTATTACATTCGGGCAGAAGAATTATCAAACATTTTCATTGCCGAACATCTACCAAAAACACGATGTATTTAAAATCTTACACTTGTATTAAAACAAGTTAAAACAAGTTTTAAAACAATAAGTGTTGTTTTACGTTAACGCAAGATCCGCACTTAATTGAGATAGTCTTCTAGGGTCTTCACAAGCTTGGTTCGAACCTCGCGTACCACTCGTATGATTGCTATAACTAGAATCAGAACCAAAAGCTGAATCTTGCGAATATGGTTTTGCAACTGGCCGGAATGTGGCTAAATGTCCTAACACCGGAACTGTTTCATATGGACTAGGTGCTTGATATTGTATCCTTTGAGTTATACTATGAATCTGTCTTCTAATGGGTGGTGTTTCTACACTACCTACTCTAGGATAAAGCTGCAGCAAGGCATCTAATAGCATGCCTTCATGGAACTCTTGCCTCGTTCTATCCAAGCTTTTGTGTCTTTTATTCGAACCCTGCATGCCCCGAAGAGGGGGTAAAGGTTCATGGGGTCTCCTAAATCTGGGAATGTCTCCCCTTCGCATCAGGGTTTCTGTGCGATATAAAGGAGTAGGAGTTTCAAGCCGAAGTCTTTCCATTTCACCTCCAAGGCTTAGCTCATCTTCAGCAAACTCGTCCTCGCTGTGGATGGCTCTAGCTAGCTCACTGTCAGAATCTGATAGCTCCTCGTAGACTGGGTTGTAAAGATCTTGAGAACAGTACGGGTCTGGACCTGGTGATGAACACAGAAAGACAGGTGGATGTTGGGATATGGCATAGCCACTTGGATAGTGGACGTTCTTTTTAACATCTATCATCTGTAACAAAAGATAAAGATCTGATTATTATTATTTTTTTAAGATTTCTAAGCAATAGATGAAAATTTTTATATCAATTAATTAAAGTAAAACAAGCATGTCACCAATAAAACAATTTTACCCACTAACTATTTTCATATCTTAATAATTTTAAATGCGATAATTATAATTATGATTAAAATAATTACACAAGTCAACATTTAGTATGGAAAAAAACACCGGACCAGATCCAGGTATCCAGGGGTTTTAGGGGTCACTGAGAAAAGGTGGTTGAAAAAATCTGAAAAAATCATAAATAAGTTTTTAGGGTCGCTGATTCCGATCCTAAGGTCAGTCAAGCTATATCATCACGTCAAAAAAAATTTATCTGAAGAAATAAAGAAAAACCAAACCCAAACCTCTATGAATTTTATCTACCCACGCCTCTCTCAGATAAGCCTACTGTAACTCCGTCACTACACAAACCAAATAGAAAACACATGGACCAACTGATCATCGGCCACATTAACATTCAAAATATACCAACTAAACTCAATGAAATAGAAATGTTTTCAACAATACACAATTTAAATATCCTATGTTACAGAACCATGGATAACTTCAATTGAAGCCTACGAATATCGGTCTTAAACTATTCAAATGAAATGAACATAGAAATATGTGGAATAATGTTATCTTTGGACAACAAGCAACAAAATACTGCATCTTATCGTGCTATAGGCCATGCGGCGGAAAACTTACACTATTTATTAACAATTTATCAATGCTACTCTCTCACATAACCCTAAATATTTGCTAAAAGTAAGAACAATTATGAACTAGATCAATATATTTATACAAGTAGTTAATTTTTTATTTTATTTTAATTTAATTTAATTATATTTCTTCCATTTTATTTTTTTATTGTTTGTAAATTAGTGCCTTAAAATTAATTTAGATTTTAATTTATATTTTTTATAATAAATGTTTGATTATCTGTGAAAAAAAAAATACTATGTAAATATCAATAATATGGATTCTAATCCTGACAAAAACCTACTAATGGATCTACTTAAGTCATTTAAATTAAACACATTGCAACGGTCCAACTAGAATTTATACAAACAAAATAGGAACCTCTATCTCATCCATAAGTAACCTAAACACGGACGTAGTAAATTGTCAAATTATAAACCCGAATATATCCGATAACTTAGCATAAGGTTAAAATAAAGCATATAATTACTAAACCAAATAAAAAACCAGACTATTAAAATCTAATAACAATGAAAATGGAAGAAAAAATTACTCACGAAACTTGGGAAATCAACGTTCCAGATATACATGAGTCCTTTGCCAACTCTTTCAACAAATTCATGTGACATTACAACCAAGAATATCCTGTTGTCAACAAAAGGAAAACCAATTCCAAACAAAAACTGAAATGGATAACACCGGAAACCATGCAAATGGGAAATGATCTGAAAGACCTATTTAATATAATATATTAATATAAACACAAACTAAATAAGGGAAATGTATAAATCAAAAAAGAAATTATATAAAAAGAAAATATCAGAAACAAAAAGATGTTCAACAGTAATCTGATAAACAGTTCCAAAAACAAATCTAAAGGAATATGGAAAGTGGTCAACAGTGAACTGGACGTAAAAATAAAACAAAGCCAAATAAAACTCAACGATGGAAATGAAATTGTCACTAATCCCAACAGTTGTTTTATTCGGTAATCATTTCTCTAAAGCAACAAAAAAAAACAAATAAATAAGCACTTTGGTAACAATATCTTCACAAAATGCACAACAGGTAAAAGAATTATGTCTTCATTGTTCTATGAGCCAATAGATAAAAGCGAACCAAAAAATGTCATACTTAACAAAAAATACGAACACAACTGGCGCTGATGATGTCCAAGTAAAAGTAATAAAAGGTGTTTGTGACTCACTTCAACGACTCTGTAGAACAGGGAAAATTTCCTTCATCACTTAAACTTGCAGCTGTTATACCGATCTACAAAAAAGGAGATGCCACAAATGTTGATAATTACCAATTTCGGTAATTTTCCAAAATTTTTGAACGCGTTATCTACAACAAGCTTGTTAAATTTATAGAAAAATATAACAATGACTCGCAACATGGCCGGTCTACAGAAACCGCATCTGCCCATTTTGTTGACTATGTATACAAAAAACGAAGAAAAATTCATAGTCCTAGCTCTATTCTTCGACCTCTCTCGAGCATTCGACACATTAAATCCTGTTTGTTGAAGATAAGTTATATGCACTTGGAATAAGGGAAAATATTATAAAGTGGATTATATCATTTCTACAATGATCAGTATAGGCACCTCTTATTTTCCTGCTATTTATTAATGATCTTCAAATCTGTAATTTTATGGTAAACTTTGCAGATGACACCTCTGCCGTTGTACTTGCAAAAACAGAACAAGAACTTCACATAAAAGTTAAAAAGGTCATTGAGAAGATGAATGGTGCAATAAAAACAAACTTATTCTAAATCAAAGTTCACTTCCATAATACAACTCCGAAAGTAATGTCACACGAGTATTCAGCAAAGGTAAAATTCCTTGGTTGGTATGTAGATGCAAGACTCACATGGGACGAGCAAATTCAACACTTATGCAAGAAACAGCAGCTCTTATTTCGCCCTACTTAAATTAAAGCAGAATGTTTGCGAAAATACCCTCCTTAGTACGCACTATGCACTGGCATACTCCCACCTATCGTACAACATACTTCTTTGGGGTAAATCGACGGAATTGCATCGGGTATTTGTTGCTCAAAAACGGCTAACTCGTCTTATGTACAACCTAAAACCACAGTAAAAAAATACTATATACGGTATATACATACTAAAATGTGCAACATACATATACAAATACAAAAATATACAAGGATATGACACTAACTCCAAAAACCACGACTATGCTACAAGACACAGAATACCCCGGCACCATTCCGCACTGTATGAAAATTCGCCCTACTACAACTGCATAAAAATCTTTAACAAGTTACCCTCATACATAACCTGTCTAACACCATGTGTAAAATTTACCAAGCAACATGGGAGAAAACTCTACCAACAACGAATTTCTGCTAGATTAAAGTTTAATGTCCACTTAAGTCTTACAACTTTATTTATTGTTAAATGTTATTTAAATTATGTAATTCTGACTTATCTCGTCATATTATTATTATTATTATTATTATTATTATTATTATTATTATTATTATTCAATTATGTATCCAGTCTCAGCCAAAGCTGGAAATATATGACAAACTAATAACGTGATAATTTTAGTTTGAATTCGGTTGATGGAAATGAAATTCATCATAGCCCACTAATCCGATGGAATTTGATGTTCTTCCTTCTTATTCCAGAGATAAAAATTTTCTTATTATTCTGCATGTATCACAGATTTTTGAATTTGAATGTATAATCCTCTTGGTAAAGATAGGGATTCTAAATTCTTTGAAAAATTTTTTGTCACTACACCCTCTACTGACATGACTATTGCTAAAATTTTGACATCTTTTAAATTCCACATTCTTTTTAATTCAATTTTAAGATCTTGATATTTTTCAATTTTAGTTGTTTCGGATTTAGTTAAATTACAAGTAAGAGGTACAGCAAAATCAATTATAATTCCAGTTTTTTCTTTTTTATCGATTAGTATATTATTAGTATATCAGGTCTGTTGTGATTAATAGTTCTATCGGTGATTATTGGCCTATCCCAATACAGTATCAAGTCTTGATTTTCTAAAACAGCTTCGGGAGTATATTTATAATAAGGAACTTTGATATTAATTAATTGATTTTTGTGAGCAATTGGTGAACAATTCCAGCCATTTTATTGTGTCTTCCCAAATATGCGTCGTTGGCTAAATTAGGACAACTACCTGTGACATGTGCAATTGTTTCTCCAACAGAATTACATTTGCGGCATCTATCTACTACAGGATTTCTTAGGATATGTCTATCATAATTTTTTGCGCATTACCTTATCTTGAACCGCTGATATGAAGCCCTCGGTTTCAGGATATAACAAACCAGTTTTTAAATAAGAAAAGGAAATTTTTTGATCGATATTTTCCTTTTTGATTTGAGATAGATATCTGCCATGCAACTCTTTATTTCCCCATTTTTCCATTCTTTCTCGTTGTTTCACATGTTATTAAATATTGTTGATCGGATAAGGGAGTAGCCTTGTTATCAATACTTTTAATTTGATCTAAGATAGGACTTTCTTGATTAAAAAAATATTCTCTTAAAGATATAACTTGTGTTTTGCAAAGTTGAGCAATATTTATAAGACCTCTACCTCCCTCTTTTCGAGATAGATAGAGACGTTCAACTGCCGAATTTGGATGAAGAATACGAAATTTAGTAAGCATTCGCCTTGTCAATCTATCTATCTCGTCTAAATCAGTGGAACTCCATTTAATTTCGCCAAAGGAATATGTAAGCGCTGGTACAGCCCATGCAGAAATCAGGTTTTTCGAAGAAAGCTTTGTATTAAGTAACTTTGTAAGTCTTGTTTTATACTTTTCTGTCAATTCTTTTTTAATGTCCGTATGTCTAAATCCCAACTGTTGCTTAAAACCCAAATATTTGTAAGACTCATCCTTGGGAAGTTCTTGAATATTAAGTAAAACCTCTTCAGTATTAAGAACTTTTCCTTTATTCACCTGGACAATTGCACACTTATCTAACCCAAACTGCTTCTTTATAGTATCACTAAATACTTTAGTGGTATTTATTAGCCTAGACAACTGATCTTTGGTTTCTGCAAATAACTTGATGTCATCCATATAAAGCATGTGATTTATTTTATTAGGAACATTCATCGTTATTTTATATCCTATATTTAAAGAATTCAATAGTGAGGATAGCGGATTAAGATCAAGGCAGAACCATGTAGGACTATAAGAATCTCCTTGAAATATTCCTCTATTTATATTAATTTTTTCAATAGCCCTATTATTTATTTTAAGTTCAGTTTTCCAAGTTGTCATAGAATGTGCAAGAAGTCTTTTAATAATCGGATGAATCTTATACATATCAAGAACTCTAAGCAGCCAATTATGTGGTATCGAGTCAAAAGCTTTAGAGTAGTCTATATAGCAAGTATATTATTATTATTATTATTATTATTATTATTATTATTATTATTATTATTATTATTATTATTATTATTATTATTATTATTATTATTATAATTATTATTATTATTATTATTATTATTATTATTATTATTATTATTTTAAATAAAACCAGTCAGGCCACCTCGCGTTCCGACACCTACGAGGCGACGAGCTGGGAAAGACCAATAGCTGCTCTCCACGACCATGGAGTAAGCCGCTATTGGGATCGATTTCCATGTGCTCTGAGCAGATTTAGGGACCCAAGGATAACTGCTTTCTGCATGCGACCGGCTAAAAATTCAGCCGAATCGCGACATGCCGGTATGGTCTTCAAGGCAGAGAGCAAGCTACCGTTTGTACCACCGAGGGATACAATAATTAACACCACCAGTTTTATAGAGTGGCCTGGATACAGTCTGTTGAGCTGAAATAATAGATCCTGATATTTTGTCCTTTTGTTCTCCTCCTTCAAAACAATGTTCTTCTCGGCTGGAGCCGAAAATTCGATAACGAACATTGATTTGGATTTATGATCGAGGAGAACAAGATCTGGCTTATTGGCACGTATTTGCCTTAGGGTGGGGAATGGATAGTTCCAATAAATGCGACAACTATCATTCTCCACCACGGACTCAATATCGGCTGGAGCATAGGGCGGCATTGGCGTTTCGTCTAACCCATACGAGTGCCTGAGAAAGAAATACAGCACTCGTAAGGCCGCGTTATGTCTACGGATATATGCCGAGACCGCATATGTTGAACATGCAGACAACAAATGCATGATGGTCTCTGGCTGTTTCCGACAGGCCCTGCAGTTAATCAGGTACGTATACCCATAACGCGGCTTCGGTAAACCAATGTATTAAAAACGCCATCCTGACAAGCAAGAATGAATCCCTCGGTCTAGGACTTCAGCCCACTTGACCTTAGGATTGCAAAAGTCAATTTTTTGGATAAGCCAAGGCCAATATAAAGGCTCCAGCTCCTGCTTCTTCATGGTCATGGACCATGCGTAGCAGAGGATCTCTGCTCTTAATGACTTTACAGGCTGTATTCAAAGCCACTCTATTGTGGAGATACGGACGATCTTGGATGCAAGCTTCTATAGAGGTGCATAAGCTTTCGAGTACTTACGTCAAGTTGGCGCAGCTCATTTACTGTCCACTTAATAACCCCGAAGGAGTAAAGTAGGATCGGAACAGCAAGCATATTTGTGGCAGACACCTTATTTATTCCAGACAGTTCTGATGACCAGATTTGTCTGAGCCGATGTCTGACTTGCTGCGGAGAGCGTCTTTAACAGTTCTTACTTCCTGGGTTTGTCGTTGTTCGACACCCAGGTAGGTGTACGTCTCTCCGGCATCCAAATGATGTAGGATGCTTCCGTCCACAAGCTGCGCGTCCTCGCCGAAGTCTACTGATCGCCCTCTCTTAAGATGCACCAGTGCACATTTATCCATGCCAAATTCCATGCCGATAGCGCGCGTGTACTCCTGCACCACCCTTAGGAGTTGATTGAGATCTTTTTCTCCGGAAGCATAAAGTTTTAGGTCATCCATATAAAATAAATGGGTGAACTTATTACCGGGTGTGCCACAGCTGTAACCACGAGTATTCCTGAGAGCAACGGATAAGGGGAGTAGTGAGATGCAAAACAGAAGAGCACTGAGGGAGTCTCCTTGGAACACACCTCTTCTGAGTCTCACCAACCCTGTCTTGACTTTGCCATTACCGCTAGATATGGTAAAGCGTGTCTTCCAGAGTGGCAAGAGTTGTTCCATGCATCTCACTATAGGGTCTGGTACCCCAAGGCATCTGAGCAAGAAAATGATTAGGTCACGTGGTGTTGTGTCGAATGCCTTGCGGTAGTCGACCCAGGCCATTGAGAGATTCCGCTTATACTATGGAGTCCTGCGTGATACACTTGTCTATCAGCAGGTTCTCCTTACAGCCAGCGACACCTCTCTTAGACCCTCGTTGCTCATTTATGGACTGGAATACTCTGTCAGCAGCATGGAGTACTCGCATGTATAAAATGCGTGTAAACAACTTATAACATGCGTTTAGGCACGTTATAGGCCTGTAATTTTTTGGCATGGACAAATCTCCTGTCTTTGGGATAAGCACTGTACGACCTTCAACAAACCAATCAGGAATAGGCTCCTCCCCATTTAGCCAAGAGTTGAAAATTCTTGCTAAATGCTGGTGGGTTGAAGGAAACTTTTTCCACCAGAAGTTGTTAATGGAGATCTCTACAACTAGAATTATGAAACAAAAGACGTCTACCCTATCTCTATCTCATTTGTGCTGTAACGACATAAATCGTCACTTTGTAATATAGCAAGGGTTAATTAAACTATTCGTTTACTTACGTTATGTTTATTTTGTATATAAATAGTTACGTACGTACAGAACTATTTTGTATCTGGGACTATTTTGTAGTAGGAACTGAATTCTAACCATATGAGTCTCTATTCCATAGTTCTACCTGAAAATAACATAAAGAAAACATAATTAGAATATGATTTTTAATAATAAAGAATCATATGACTTATTTCTCTATAGTGCATTTGTCTATGGACTTACCTGGTTTTTATATGTTTCAGAGTCTATTGAGGGTTGGATTTCACTGGCTTTCATCTGTAGCTTGTTTCTCCTGGAAAGTTTCGTATGATTATTTCTTCGGGATAATCCAGAATTTGTTGAAAATAGTTTGCTGGAACTGCTCACTTAGATTCAGTATTTTGTTTATACTTAGTTCACAGGACACTTAGTATTCTGTTCGTATTTTTATTAGTTTTGCTGATAAACAATAAGTATTGTTTATATTTGTTTCTTAGAGTAATAGTTTGAGGTTAGATATCACTAATACGGATTTATTAGGAAACATTCTTTTAATTAGTTATTATTTTTGGTGTCGTTTCAGTTACCTTTATTAGGAATCCTATACGGTAAAACTGTAGTTGATAATGACTTGCATAGATGTCGCTAATAGTTCAGAAATAGGATTTTATTTACCTGAAGGGTTCATACCGGTTGATAAGGTCGATTTTCGCTCTTTCTTGATGAACTCTGTACAATGGTGGTGTCATTTTGACGAGTGTTTATTTTCTGTAATCATCGAAGTAATCCTTCATGTATTTTTATTTAAAGTTAGTGAAAATGAATATTTAAACAATGCGGAAGATATTATAACTGTTATTTTCTACAATTATGCATTTATAACGTTTCGATGGACATCGAAGACTTAGAATGACATGTAAGTTAAGTTTTTCTGTTTCTTAGAATATTTCTGAGATATAATTATTGTTTTAGCACCATTAATTAAGCACCATAAAGCACCATTATTACTACATTAATTAATTACCATTAATTACTCACCATTTCTATACCATTAATTTGGAATTACATTAATTTAAGTTGAAGTTTATTTTGGTATATTTGATATACAAGTTCTCCGCATGGAGTGATGTTCTGTTGGAACATGGTTCTGTAATTTTCGGCATAGATAAATTCTATATGACCGTCTAGCAGACAATTTTATATTGGACATAATTTTCAAAAGCATATTTAATCCCGGACAACATTTTCAATCGTACATTTTATCCTGGAAGATAATTTTTCCAAAGTAGATGGGACAGCCTATATTTTTTTTTCTTTCATTTGAGAAATGAATTCATCAGCATAGGGGAGACTTGCACAGATGGAGACGATGGAATTCATACCTCATGGATTTTGCAGAAACCAGCTAAGTACTCATTCTGAAAACTTTTGAAAGCAATATTTCATATTTTTAAATTCTTTTATTTCAATATTCTTATAACTGTAAACTTTATCAGATCTGATATAGTATTGATTAATACTATATGCCCTTCTGGCTTTTGTTCATTTTTAGGTACTTATTTTTTTAAAAACATTTAATATCATTTATTAATTATTAAATATCATACTTTTGATTAAATGATTTCTAATTTAAGCATGACTTTTATACACTGCAAGAAATGATTGTTGTTTACATACATTTCTTGGTGCTTGCTGAACTTCATGTTTTCTTTATACATTTAAGTCGAATGATTTCTGAATTTAGTAATTTTTATTAAGATTTCTTTAATTATATCTTAATATAATTACACATATTTTTTATACATATTAATACATTACTTGATGTGCTTTCATTAAGTTTATTTATAATAAATTTCTCAAATGAATTATCTTATTTTATTTAGAGGTTATATTTTCTCAAACTGAAAAGCTTAAGTATTTACACTAGGTTGTTACTTACCTAAAGGAGTAAAAGCTAAAGTAACTGGCGCCCCTAACAACATTAATCAATTCTTTCTATTTTTCCCTTGCCCATACCCATTGCTCCGCTGTCAAAACTAGCCGTTGGCAGTGAACGTATTAATTACGGTACAGTGCTACACAACAAATACAGTATTTATTTGGCTGGCCGGAAGGTGTAGCAGTGAGCGGCATGAACGAACATAGCTAATGTGAATCTGTAGAATAAGGTAATTCTACTGAAATTTAGATGGCGCCAGTAATTTCTTTAATAAAAAAAATATTGTTACAGTTTTCGTCTGGCCAAGTAAATATTGTATTTGTTCAACAAAGAACAAATACAGAATTTGTTTGGTTTTGTGGAAGTGGGAGTGTATGTATGTCTTCTATCCTTTTTGGGTAGAACTTTTGTCCCTGTCTAATCTAACGGGAGAAATCGCCATTCCATCTGGCCCAGGAGCCGCAAAGTTCTTTGAACCCTCAAGAGCTCTCCGAACTTCTTCCGTCGTGATTTGTTGATATGGTGCATCCTGTTCTGCAACTGGCTCTTGAAACGGTCTGCAGTATGTTTCAAACTGCGCCAGCGCTGGAGTATTTCGGTTGAGCGGATGAACTTCTTCATAAATTTCCCTCCAGAAGTTTTCAACTTGATCAACGGTCGGTGGATTTTCGACAACTTGTTGAGGCTGCTGAAATAGGCGAGAATCTTACTCTCGAAACTGTTTGTTTTCCTCGAAGGTTCTCGCCCGCCTCACTAGTGATTTTTTAACAATCGCTAGCATCCGTATTCTGTCAAGACAATGTTGTTTAATGGTATTCAACACCGTCTTGTTCAATGTGTGATGTTGGCGTCTTATGCTGGCTACTATTTGACGCACTTTTGAGGTAAAGGGCTTATTGGCCTCTATATATTCCATCACACATTGGATACGGGAAACATGTTGTCGAGCCGACCGGATCTTACCTTCCACCTTTTGTATCCGCCGCTTGGTTTTCTCAGCAAATGGCAACGTTGGATTACCTTGCCTTTGCTGATTAAAACTTTCAGCGGCTTCATACACGGCGCAATTAATACGCCAGATGTCGGCATCTTCTGGAAGTGATTCATAAATCGTAACATCCGCTCGAGACAGGTCTTGTGGCTTGAGGGGCTTTACGTTGTTCAATGCCCTTCTGGTGCTAATACCCTCCTGATGTGGTGGTATATTGTCTCCACCCTCCACTGCCTGGCGGATCTGTCACTTCTGCCACGGGCTCAACCAGCGGAGGTGGAGCTCTAACGTAACCCCTGCTGCATAGGTTGGATACATAATCCCTAAGATTTTGAGCGGTAAAGGCATTATGCTCCGGGTGCATTTCGCACCACTGAGTGTGCATCCGTGCCATGTATCCTCTACGAGCAGGTTCGCTTCTCTCATGGCATAGCATAAGATCATCCCTAAGTCTATCTGTCCACTCAAAGCGTCCATTGTTATTGCGGTCGTCATCGGGCAAATCTTCCGGTTGGACCCCACCACCTTGCCGTTGACCTCTATCCGGATGAGGTCGATTGTGGGGGCTTCTTCTTCTTGGCCTTGGAACAAGAGAATTAAGGTACTATCAAGCTGTTAACCTAGATGTTGTGTGGCCTCCCTGCCTTCCTTATTATTATTATTATTATTATTATTATTATTATTATTATTATTATTATTATTATTATTATTATTATTATTATTATTATTATTATTATTATTATTATTATTATTATTATTATTATTATTATTATTATTATTATTATTATTATTATTATTATTATTATTATTATTATTATTATTATTATTATTATTATTATTATTATTATTATTTTTTTTTCACAGTGTAAACTGGTATAATAATATATAAGTATAAATTATGTTCGGGCACCAGTGCCAAGAACTCAATTTTTTTTAAATATTCCTTAGATATTCTTTATTCGTTATTATGTTGGTGGCGTGTAGGATGGTTGCTTTTTGCATATGGTGGTAAGTATTTATTGGGATGTTGATTTTCTTTAATTGTTCTTTTAATGTTTTAGGTATGACTCCCATAGAAGAAATAATGAGCGGAATGGTATGTACAGATTGCATGTCCCACATATCTTTGACTTCTCGGGAAAGGTTGGTATATTTTTCTATTTTTTCATTGTATTTGTGTGTTATGTTGTTATTGTTTGGTATTGAGACATCAATTAAGAAAGTTGTTTTGTCTTTTTTATTAATTAAAGTAATGTCAGGTCTGTTGTGCGAAATGGTGGTGTCTGTTATGATTGGTTTGTCCCAGTATATTTTAAAGTTGTCATTTTCCTCAACCGGATTTTACTATTACTATTACTATTACTATTACTATTACTATTACTATTACTATTACTATTACTATTACTATTACTATTACTATTACTATTACTATTACTATTACTATTACTATTACTATTACTATTACTATTACTATTACTATTACTATTACTATTACTATTACTATTACTATTACTATTACTATTACTATTACTATTACTATTACTATTACTATTACTATTACTATTACTATTACTATTACTATTACTATTACTATTACTATTACTATTACTATTACTATTACTATTACTATTACTATTACTATTACTATTACTATTACTATTACTATTACTATTACTATTACTATTACTATTACTATTACTATTACTATTACTATTACTATTACTATTACTATTACTATTACTATTACTATTACTATTACTATTACTATTACTATTACTATTACTATTACTATTACTATTACTATTACTATTACTATTACTATTACTATTACTATTACTATTACTATTACTATTACTATTACTATTACTATTACTATTACTATTACTATTACTATTACTATTACTATTACTATTACTATTACTATTACTATTACTATTACTATTACTATTACTATTACTATTACTATTACTATTACTATTACTATTACTATTATTATTAGTATTATTATTATTATTCTTTCATACATAGTAAAATACTAGATACATTATATCAGGTCTTAGCCTAAGACTTAAGATATTAAAAATTAAGATATCGCCTAAGTATATATGCAGTTCCTAAAATAGCAGCTTTTTAAATTTGATGTACTGAAATTTCGTTAATGTTTATTTTGTTTAAATATCCGTGTAAATCTTTTGGGACAGCACCAAGCGCTCCAATAACAATGGGAATAATTGAAGATCGTTTTTCCCATATCCTTTCGAGTTAAATTTGCAAATCCCTGTATACCGTTTTTTTTTTCCAATTGCTTGTCTTGAATCCTTGAATCTCCTGGAATGGCTACATCTATTATGAACACATGATCATTTGTAACCACAACAATATCAGGGGTGTTGTGATGCAAAAATCTATCTGTTTGAATACGAAAATCCCATAAAATTTTGACTACATCATTTTCACAAACTTTTTCAAATTCATGTTCCCACCAATTTTTACATACTACAAATTTAAAGTTTTTACATATAACATTTTCGCTACTTTATCGTGCCTTGCTTTATATTCCGTTAGGGCAATTTTTTTACAACAGCTAATAGTCAATGGTCAATAGTTTCTTCAGATTCTTTGCCTAATCTACAGGTACTATTATTAGAAGTTTTATCAATTCTTGTTTTTATAGCATTTATACGAATTGCTTGTTCTTGTGCAGCTAGAATATATCCCTCTGTCTCTTTTTTCAAACTTCCTTTTCTCAACCATTCCCATGTTTGCTTTTTATCAGCTTTTTCTTTAATTATTCGGAAATATTGTCCATGGACAATATTCATGAAGTGGCTTGCATAAATTTTCTATTCTATTTTGAAGTTGATTTTTTCTATAATTTTTTCTTGTTTCGCCATTTTTAATTATACCTTATACTTCTTGTAACAAATTTTCGCTGGAGTCTTGTAGATATTCAGCCAAACTCTTTTTTTCCTCTTCAACTGATTGTTGTATTTGTTACATACCTCGTCCTCCTTCACACCGAGGTAGGTATATTCTATCTACATTGCTACGAGGATGCAAAGCTCGATTAATAGACATGAGTTTTCTGGTCTTTCTATCCAATCCCTCCAAATCTGCTTGTCCAATTAATTATTCCAGCTGTATACCTAATTACAGGAACAGCCCAAGTATTTATGGCTTGAATTGTATTTTTTCCATTTAATTTAGATTTTAATATATTTTTCACCCTGTAAATATATTCCTGTCTGGTTTGACTCTTAACTTCTTGATGTTTAATATTATCAGCTTGTAAAATTCCTAAATATTTATAACTCATTATTGCCCATTCCTCGAATAATGTTCTTGTCTGGCATTTCTATACCCTCAGTTTCTATTAATTTACCACATTGTATTGCCAAAACTGCACATTTGTTTAATCCAAATTTCATACCTATATCTTTACTAAAAATTTGTACCGTGTTTAATAATGCATCAATTTCAACTTGAGATTTTCCAAATAGTTTTAAATCATCCATAAATAAAAGGT
Organism: Brachypterus glaber; assembly: GCA_958510825.1. Taxonomy (NCBI): domain Eukaryota; kingdom Metazoa; phylum Arthropoda; class Insecta; order Coleoptera; family Kateretidae; genus Brachypterus; species Brachypterus glaber. Next base: position 39,531,618 of record OY294044.1, read on the forward strand.
GAGAGATTTTTTGTGAAGTTTTGGATGTTATAACCTAGACCACTCTTTCTAAGAATAATAGACAAAGGAATAAGTGCAATTACAAAAAGTAAAGGGGAAAGAGAGTCACCCTGAAATATTCCTCTATTTATTTTTACTTCTCCTAGTTCTTCGCCATTAACAGACAATTTTGTTTTCCATTCTTCCATAGCTTTTTGTATAAACGTAATTATTTTGTTACTTATTCCCAATATGTTTAAACATTTTATGATCCAACTATGTGGTAAAGAATCGAATGCTTTTTCGTAATCAATCCAGGCTACATGTAGATTGGTTTTTCGACGTTTGCAATTTTTTAGAATCATTTTGTCAATTAAAAGTTGATCTAGTTCCTTTAGAATTTCGTCTATTGCCCTTTTGCTCTACAGGAATAAGATCATATTGCTGTAAGTAATTTTGAATAGCATAAGCAATTATTCCCGTCATGAATTTGAACATAGTTGGCAGACAAGTTATAGGTCTGTAATTACTTGGTATTGCACCTTTTGATTCATATTTTTGAATTAAATTTGTTTTTCCAATTGTTAACCATTCCTCAATATTGCCTTTTTGCAACATATCATTCGTTTGTTCTGCAATTCTATTATGTAGGCTTGTTAACTTTTTTAACCAAAATCCGAGAAGTTCATCAGTTCCTGGTGCTGTCCAATTCTTAATAAATTTTACTCTATTTTTTACCAACTCGGGAGTTATTATCGATTGTTCCATTTCATTTCCTTTAAGTTAATTTTCTATATCTTTTAACCATTTAGCGCTTGTATTGTAACTTTCTTAGGTTTTGCCAGAATTTGACTTTCATCTTTATTTGGTTTTGCTGAATTCTTCTTTTGTTTTCCACTAATAGTTTGATAAAACCTTTTTTGATTCGATTGAAATAATTTATTCTGCCTATATTGCATATTTCTAGATTCATACCTTGTGACCTTTTTTGATAGTGCAGTTATCCGTTGTTTTAATATTTCCAAAACTTCTTTAATTTTTCTATTATTTAAATTGTACCTTTCACATAATTCGTTTTTTGTTTTTTCATTTTTTAATATTTTTTCCCCCATTTCTTTTAATTTACTACCTTAGCATTTGAATTTTGTTTTGTAACCTATGTTTGGACTTTTTTATCATTTACATTGTTCTTATCATTATTATAATTTAATTTTATACCCTAATTCTTCTGTAATTATAACTGCTGTGCTGAACATAAGTTGGTTAGTTTCTTTTAAACTGCCTGTGTCTATATTTTCTACGGCAGCATTAACATCTCTTAAAACCAAACGAATATTTTTTACAAACTTTAGAATTGGCAATCTGTATCTATTACTACCTTGTCTCATATGGGCTTATATTTTTTCTTTTAATTTTTATTGTCTTTCAGTAATTAGAACATTAGGAGACGTTGTGGGGTTTCTATGAATTTCTAGTGGTAATGAATGTAAAACATTATAGGGTTCTTCTAATTCTTGAAAATTTTCAACGTTATTTTTATTGGTATTTTCACTAAACTCTTCCTGTAATATAGCATCTTCTCCATTAAAAGTATCACTTTGTATTTCATCTAATTCTAACTGTGTAAAATAATTAAACCTCGTTAAGAATCTTCTTTGATTTGCAAGTCTTTGTTCAGTTAATAAAGATGAATCTGGATTTCTATCTAACCATATCTGATGCATACGCTTTAAATAACCCCTTTGATTTGGATTAGACTGATAATAACAATACATTATTTCTTTATTTTCATTTCTTGAATATTTTTAACGTTTTGATAGCTGTTTTGTTAATTCCTGCATACTGTGCTGCGAGTTTAGAACATTATTGGTCTCAATTTGTTCCAAATTATTATTAATATTATGTGTGGTGAAATTGTCAAGGGAAACAGTTACACCACTACTGTCTTCCCCAACGAGCTGAGCCTCGCGGCGTTTAATTAAGGAACCAGCCCGTAATCCCTTTTTGCCATGACTTTTTTTAAAAATATCTTGGATTTTATTGTTTCTTTCCTTGATTATTGACTTATCTAGCCTTGCATAATGTGAAGTTGATGAACCAGCATCTAACAGATCTTGTGTTGAAACTCTCCAATTTTTCGTCTTATTTTTAAAATCAGAGACCTCTAAATTATTTAAATATCTTAGAGGTAAGTACTCATCATCTGAGGACGTGTTTGAGTTTGCAATTCTCCAATTTTTCATGAAATTATCTTCTGAAGGTAGTGTCCAATTTGGATTTGACATTTAAAATTTTTTAAATTATTAATATCTTTATTCCAAAAATTGATTGCGTAATTTCATTTCCACATGAAGATCAAACTTTAAGTAACTATTCATCATATAAAATTGTAAAATTATTGGCTTCATATTATTTTTTTACATGATTATTAAAATCATGTAATTTTATTATTATTATTATTATTATTACTATTATTATTATTATTTTTTTTTTTGGTCGGGTGGAAAAACCAAAAGGCGCTTAGCTGTTTATTGGTGCAAAGTAGTGTGGGATTTCTACCTCACTAAAAAAACACCCTTAAATATTAAGTTCAAAATATCAAAATACTTAAACCAAGATTTTTCAAAAACGTGCCATTTCAGGCTAACTTTTTTTTCATATTTTGATAGTACCATGTTGGCAGAAAAAGCATATCAAAAAAAACCTGGGCGATTTTGAGAGTTTTTTTTTAATCGAAAATTACAATTTTATCTCCTGTTAAGTTAAGTTAAGTTAAACTGTTTTATTGGTAGAATAAAACATATTTTAAAAATAAAATTGATTGATTTTGAGCATACATAGGGATAAAACAAGCCACTAATGTTATCTAGAACATTTGTGTTTGTCCCAATATGGCCCATAACCTTGAAACCTAAATTATAAGGTGAAACTGAGAAAAGTTGGTTAAAAAAATCTGAAAAAAAATCATACATAAGTTTTTAGGGTCGCTGATTCCGATACTAAGGTCAGTCAAGGTCTATCACATCAGTTTCAAGGTTTGAAGGTCAAACTGAACAAAGGTAGTTGAAAAAATCTGAATACAAAAAACATACATAGTTTTTGGGGTCGCTAAGTTCGTATCCGGTATTTGCTTACCCTTAAAAGTCATGCAGAGGTCATTGAAAGGTCATTTTAAGGTAATTTCAAGGTTAATTGGAGAAAACAGAGAAGAAACTATCAAAAAATCTGAAAATATTAATATAAAGTTTTCTGAGTAGCTGAGTCCAAATTGTTGTACCCTTAAAAGGTATCCAGGGGTCATTTAAAGGTCATTATGAGGATCAATTGATACACTTGGAAAATCCGAAGGTTTTTTCTTTACTTTTAGCATAAGGTTTTGAAATTTTTAACACGTCAACAACAAATTGACCAAGGGGCATATCTAAAAAAAAAAAATCAAACCAAGTGACGTAACTAAAAAAAAATGTTTTTTTTTAATTTAAAATAGTTAAAATGGTTATTTTTGTCAAAAACTCTCTAAAAAAAATCAAACAATTTTTTAAAAATGCCCAATTTCATGACGAAAAAAAAAGTAAATTATACTTTTAAACTAATTTTAGTTGGCATAAATAAAAATTAAAAAAAAAACTTAAAAAATCGCATTTTTAGCACAAAAATTGAAAAATTAATATCTTAAAAAATATGTTTTAAAACAAATAAAAAATACACAGTTAAATGGAGAATTTTATAATCTTTAAAATGATGTATCACACGACCCTTCTTTACATTAAAAAAATTCCCCCCATGCCCCCCTGCACACATTTTAAGGGTAGGGGGGGTGACTTTTTTGACCGCTCTGTATAGTTTATATATTTTTTTAAAACAATAAGATGTTTGTTCTATATGTTTTAATAATATACTGGGTTCACCTTCGGTGGGACATGCGGGGGAACACTCAATGTATATCCTATGCAAAAAAAATCTATTTCCAATATAAAATTTAAGTCTGATTTGGCTCTCACGTTCATCCTAGCTGGCTTGAATACTCGTGGCAATGCTGTAGACTGGCCGAAATTCACTTGGGAGACTGCTCCTTTTTTTCGCACAGTGGTACAGTTCTTTACGTTAATTTTTAAATATAAATGATAATTATAATATTTATCGGTTAATTGTTAATAATTAATAGTTATATAAAAATGAATAAATTACGAATTAAGAAGTTATAATAAGTCTTTTTTTTGTTCAATGCAATCGATATTTTTATAATTTTATCTGATGTTTTTAATGTAGGTAAACAAAAAAACTAATTTTTTAATATAATCAGCCAATTATGTTTTAATTTTATTTTTTTCAGGATTTAATAAATTATTAAACTAAATTTAAAAAGCATAATTAAAACGTATACTATTTCCTATTTTACCGCCTTTATTTAAATTTAAATGGCTGGTAAGTAAATTCAAGATGAAGAGGTAAACAAAAGAATCGCTCACCACGGCAAAGGGCTCGTGGTTTTATTGGTTAAGACACTCGAACGTTGCGAGTAGGGATGTAGAAAGTTAAACAGGTCAGTACGACAGCACTTGCGACGAAGCGTACCCTGCATTACAATGGACCATCATATAGAAGTTCCCTTAGTTTGAGTCCTACTCTGTCACTAAAGCTGTTCTATTTACATGCTTTTGTTTACACCCAGTGAATCTTGAAATTGAATATACTATACAAGCAAAGGTTTCCTTGAAAAATAAACGTTTTTCTTCGTCGTAAATATGCAAAGTGTTTAATTGTGGAAAATAACAAATCGACCTTGTTAAAAAACAAGTAGAGACCAGTAAAGACCAGTAGAAAACGAATCGAATCATGTTTTTTTTAACAGGGGAACCAGCATTTGACAGGTTGAAACCAAGAAATGTGTAACACATGATATGTTTATAATAGTTTTAATTTATTATGTTTTGGTAAAAAAGTAAGTAATAAAAAGTGCTTTATGTTAAAAATGTGGCATTTGGCAGTCCAATTTCGGTTTATGTAAAAAAATATATTGGATGATTCTTGGAACTAATGGATTTTGAACACAAAAGTTAGGACTAATATAGGTATAATTTGTTAGTTCATTAAAATTACCTTATAATTGTTGGTTAATTAAAATTATGTACCTGTTTTTTTTTACTAACAAACCTACGAAAAAAGATTTTACATCGATTTAAATAAAAATCAATACAGTGTGTAAATTTGACAACATTACGGAGCAAGGATAAGGGGTTTATTTAAAAAAAATTTTGCGAAAAAAGTTTTTTTTACTGGGATCGATTTCTGTAGGTCTCATAATGTTGTATTGTTTCTTTTAATTACACGAATTACAAAACATACTGTATCTACTACTCTAAAGTATTCCAAGGTTGGTCAAAATCTGTAAGACGAGTGCAATATCTTGGCACTAGCGGGCGAAATGCCTCAAATAAAAATAAGAAAAAATCAATTTATATGTTTATATTTTATGTTATATGTTACTTATTGAAAGAATAATAAAATTTTATTTAAAATACCAGAAGGTTACATACACACTTAATTATAATAGAAATATAACAATTCGTAAATATATGTAATGCTACGCATTCCATTATATACTGTTCACAGTAAACGGTATTTTATTTTCCAAAATAAACAACAAAAAAAAATTAAAAAAAAATCAATTAATTTTCTTTTCACGAAAAACGAAAAAAAATTTTTTTTAAAACAAAAATGTTCATTTTCAATAAAAAATATTTTTAAAAAAAAAACTTTTATTTTTTTATTCAATATTCTTTTTGCGAAAAACGAAGTTTTTGAAAAAAAAATTATAATTAGTTTCTTCATTTTTAAAAAAAGTTTAACCCCCCATAACTTTTTTGTTTTTAGGGGGATTGCTTTCAAAATTGGTAGAATTTTGGATTTTTTAAAAAGTTTAACCCTCCATAACTTAACTTTCTTGTTTTTGGGGGGATTACTTTCAGAATTGGTAAAATTCATTCTTATAATAAAAGTAATTTTTTCTGAAAAAGTTACGTTAATCGGAATTTTCTTTCAGCTTTTTTCGATTTTTTTTTAAGTCCCCATAACTCTCTTGTTTTTGGGGGGATTACTTTCAAAAACAATAGGGATCTTGAGTTATCGTGTCTACAAAAGTCGTGACATTGGACAGCCAGACGTATAAAAAAAGGAAACATTTCTTATTTTGTTATGAAAAAAATTTGTATCCAAGAATTTTTTGTCAGGAAAATTTTCGAAAAATTTGGAAAATTCGAAACTACCGTACAAGCTTCCGAAATTTAGTGGTAATTTTCGGGGTAAATTGGTAGAAAGTTGGGAAAATTGGAGTAACGTTGGGTATTTTTTCAGAATTAAAGTTGGAAATTTTAGGGAGTGGAGTTGGCTTTTTTTTGGTGGTGGTAGTAGGGGGCCAAGTTTTGGGGTAGAAACTGTGTTTGAGGTTACTTTTTTGTAGGGATGCCAAGTTTGGTAGGAACCGTCAGGGACAAAGCTTTTTCTTGAGGTTACGTGTTTTTATGTTTTATATTACAGAAAAATTTGTTTTTAAATATTTTGAATTTTTTATTTTCTAACCCTCTTAAAGGGGTTAAAAAATTAAAAATTAAAAACACATTTTTCTCTAATATAAAACATAAAAAACACGTAATAAACCCTTGGATTTGATGAAAATCCAAACGAAAATCCACCCCCCACAAAGAGGCTTAAACTACCCCCCAAGTACAAAAAAAGTAGTAAATCATAAAGTATCTTAAGAAAAGTCGAGTTAAAGGGATCCAGTCAGTTATATTTAATAAAATGTGAGAAAGTTTGGTATAAAATTCAATTCAAGTACCCCTAGTTAACCCTTCGTTTAAGGGGATATTTAGCTTCTAGAATAATAAATCTTGCTTTTTGCTCAAGTTCATGACAAAAATTTTGAGCGTTACATTTTATCAATTCCAATCGAAATTACATATGTTTGAAAAAGAAGCTAATTTTGCGGTCACTCTCTCAATCAGAAGTTGGGAAATTTTTTCTCCATCCCCCAATAAAATCGCTTCGCTGTGGCAATTTAATTTCAGTTAATACCATTATTTATTTAAATATATAGATATCAGTAAATATGAATATTGATCCATACATACCTCAAGAGATGGGGCCACAATATGTCTTCCAGTTGTATAATGATAGAGATGATGGTGCTGAGTTGGAGTAGGCCTTGGAATTACATCGTGTAAATCTTCGTAAATTACGCCCGCAGTGTTGGTTCCATCACAGTTATTTTGGGGCAAATGTTTACATGGCAGGAAGTTTTGTACTTTTTTATGTCTGAAACAAAAATATAAAAATTGTTTATGGAAGCTTTTAAATGATGACCAGCAACATAGATTTATGACTATCTGGATATCTATTCTGCTTTCTAGCGGTTTTTTTTTGGCTGATATTTCGGTGAATATGATAAACGGTCAGGGGCAATCAATTTATCAGATTATCTATTAAGTTGGCTGGTAAATAAAATCACCGAAGTGAGAATAGCCACCCGGTCCAATAATGTCAGAAAAAAAAACAAGTTGTGAAGATATGTTATGCATTCCATTATATTGTAGTATATTGCATTGCATTGCAGTAGTATATTGCATTTTTTCAAACGCAAACGCAAGGTAAAATTATTTAAAACGCAAAATAAAATATCGCTGTCAGCAAAGAAATACTTTTAAAAAAGTTTTATTTTCCAAAAATATATATTTTTTTATTTTTTTTATTTATTTTTTATTTTTTTTGATTTTTTTTTAACTTAATTTTTTGTTTTAATGATCCTCAAAAATAAAAAAAAAATATTTTTCAAAAAAAAAAATAAATAAAAAATATATATACCGGGTGGCTCAACTTTATTTAACCAGCGATTTTTTCGATAACTAAAAGAGATAATCTAGTTCTGCAAAGCCTACATTAAATGGGCCAATAATATCTATAAAAAGCAGGCAAAAATAAAATACACCCCTGCACCCCCTCCCCAACTTACCCCTAACCTTATTATTTTAAATATTACCCCTACATTTTTTGGTTGTTTTGGATAGATCTTGAGCACCCGTTTTTCCAAAAACTAAAACAGATATTTCTGCAAAAACCAGTTTAAATAATAAAATATCTATAAAAAGTAGCCCCAAATTAAATCCGCCCCTACACCCCCTCCCACAACTTACCCCCCACTTTATTTTGTCAAATAGCACTTCTATATTTTTTTGGTTGTTTTGGATAGACTTTAAGATTGCAAATACAGTGATGTATTATACTTTCTATTTTTTAGTTTTAGAAGTAATAAAACGTTTAAAAACAACCCCCGGATCCCATCTATATTTAGGCAGTGATAATTAAGTTCCTGGGAGGCGTGGTCTAGCAAGTGTTTGTAAGTAGACCGTTAGACACAAGAAGCGGTGGTTCGATTCCCCGCTGAGTAGAGGAAAATTTTTAATGAATTGATTAATTCGTCTCTGCTTTGCAGTCATTTAGTTAGGTTGAGTGGCAGTGCAAATATGGCGAAGTCGCCTACCCAGCTACTATAAAGAATTGGGTACCTGCGTTCGTTAAGAACAACAACAACAAGAATAAGGCGGATGCCTAAGGCGTGATGCTAACCACATCCCCCATATCATAAGATATGCGACATCCGGGTTCATGGGGGCGAGGTTAAGGAAGACGTAACCTTCCTCTCGCTGAAAACAACAATTAAATTTCACAAAAACCAGTGTAACTGAGACTATAAAAAGGTCAAGCAAAAAATCCTCCCTCAACTCCCTCCTAAAACTTAGTTATCTCTATTATTTTTCGAAAAAATCACTGCCTAAATATAGATGGGATATAAAACTCAAAAATAGCTATAGAAAACCACTGTGTTTGCAAGCTCAAAGTCTATCCGTGCCTATTTGCCTCCAGGCAATATGTTCAGAAAACCTGAACAGGCATTATTATTATATACATATTTGTATAAAAAAAAAGAATTTAGTTACAAGGAACAGCAATATTAAAACATAAAACATAGTAAATGCTAAATCGTGCAGATTAATAAAACAGTTCTAAATTGTATATAAACCAAATTCTATTCAAATAAAATATCATTCACCTATGATCATTCTTTTTTTCAACACCTTTGACTCACTTTGAAGTTAAGTCTATCTACAAACCTCTGAGGCTGGGGGTTGAGTGAGTCACAGTTAGAGTCCAGCTACCAAGCTGCCTCCAGCTGCTTTTAAACACATACGGAACTTCTTTTTCTTGAATATCTAACCGTTAAATATTGTTTACTGTATTTTCTACCCATTTATCTATTTCTGTATTTGAAACTGTTCTAATACTGCCGGTTTCAAATTGCTCTTCGAGTTCTACTTGTCTTAGTTGTAGTTCTGCATCAATTTTTCATTTTCTGCTTGCTTTTGACGTTCTACTCTATCCAATTCTGCTTGTTTTTGACGCTCTAATCTATCTAATTCTGCTTGTTTTATTATCTATTTCTGATTTTTCTTTTCCGCTTCTAGTTGTGCTTGTAACCTCATTCTTCTAATTGAACTAGATGAAGAAATCTTACTATTATTGGACTCCATCATCATATTCTACAGTTTCTACTATTTTTTATTGAATGGGAACAAGACAACAACAACAACTTTTGTTGCTCGTAAACTTTTTCTAACTTGTTCACTTCTTGAGGACATAATATCTTTAGATTCTCGGCTTTAAACGAAGTACCATGTAAATAAGTAACCAAAAATAATAAATCTCCATATTAGGAGTACATCAGAATCCTGTCCACGCTTATGCAAAGTGCCTTAAATCACATCTACAACTGGTGCCTAAAGGAAAACCAGTGTTAACCCAGGCAAAACAGTAATAGTACCCTTCACCAAAAGAAGAAAGCTTAATCTAAAAGCGCCAACCCTTGGCGAAACCAAAATTGAGTTTTCCACAGAAGTGAAATATCTGGGGGTAATGCTCTACCAGAAGCTCAAGTGGAACTCTCATGTCAAAAAAAAGTTACCGGAAAGGCGACGGCATCCCTATGGATATGTAAACGACTCATCTTAAAAACATGGGGCCTCAAGTCCAAAATGATATATTGGTCATACCTTACAATAGTAAGACCCATGATCACGTATGCAGCACTAGTTTGGTGGCCAAATACAAGGAAAACAGCACACAAACAAATCTGCGAAAACTGCAAAGGCTTGCGTGTTTTGGTATAACATGGACAATGCACACATGCCCCACTGCTGCACTGGAAGCGCTATTAGATCTCCTCCCGTTGCACCTTCATGTACAGAGAGAGGCTGCTATGGCCGCAGTCAGACTGCAGCGAAACAACTACCTAATCTTGGGCAACCTAAGTGGCCACACCAAAATCCTAAGTGAAATAAACATATCATACCTGACCACAACCAGCGACATCATGACCTTACGGTATGATTTCGATCGCAAGTTTGAAGTGGTAATTACGGACCGCCGAAACTGGACATCAGGAGGACCAGAAATGGAAAATGGGACAATCTGTTACTATACAGATGGGTCCAAAATGGAGCCAGGAGTTGGTGCGGGCATACATGGGCCGGGATGCCAACTATCGATACCAATGGGGAAAACTCCATCCATTTTCCAGGCGGAAACATAACCCATAAAAATTTGTGCTCAAGAATGCCTGAATAAGGGCAAAAGAGGGCAAGAAATATGCATATTCCCTTATAGCCAAGCAGCTTTAAAGGCACTAAACTCGTACATTTGGGTCAAAGCTTGCCTGGGAATGCTACGAAACCCTTAAACAACTGGCAGAAACCAACAAGGTTTCCTTGATGAGGGTGCCAGGACACGAGGGTGTTGAGGGCAATGAGATGCGGACTCTCTCGCGAGAGAGGGAGCATGCGCTCAATTTATTGGCCCTGAACCTGTCTGTGGCTTTAAGAAAAGCCATCAGGTAAAGGCAATTAAGAGATGGGAAACCAAAATAAAAACTCGATATTGGAAAGACCAAAACTTAAGACAGGCCAAAATATTCATAAAATATGAACCTAAACGAACAAGAAAGTTACTCAATCTCAGCAAGGTGGACCTAAAGACCTTTACAGGGCTGTTAACCGGACACTGCCCGTAAAGATATCATCTTAAAAAAATGGGAAAATCTGAAATCGACATTTGACGTCTTTGCTCAGAAGCACCAGAAACGGCCGAACACATTATGTGCTTCTGGGAAGCCATTGCTCGCAAAAGGCTACAATATCTAGAACAGGTATACCCAAGACCTGCAGATATATCCCAAGTAGCCCCCAAAAAACTCTTGGGCTTCTTTGAAAGCCTAAAGTTTGATGTGGACTAAATTGCAAAGGGGATTCACATTGGTCTCAGTGATTTGAAAGCCAGAGTACCATGCCTCACAACCCCACTTGTAAGTTCTACTTTCCCGATTTTTTTTTCCAAAATTTCAATTACTTTTTCTACCTCTAGAGTAAAATTTAATAAAGCTTGTAAGGACTCCCTTGCATTTTCCTTTACACCTTTGTAATCTAGCCATATTTTCTCTATTTTCTCTATTACTAACAGATATCCGTAGTTTCTTTGAAATTTGTTATAAATTGCAACCATTTAGACGGCTCACAGAAAAATATAGGAAGATCTGATTGACTGCCTGGACATAAATTTTTCTATAACTTCTGGTTTCTTTGGTTCATAGTTTTTTTTTTGCAAAACAATCACCAGAGCCAGACGGAACTTCTTTTTCTTGAATATCTAACTGTGAAATATTGTTTACTGTATTTTCTACCCATTTATCTATTTTTGTATTTGAAACTATTATAATAATGCCGGTTTCAAATTGCTCTTCGAGTTCTACTTGTCTTAGTTGTAGTTCTGCATCAATTATTCTTTTTTCATTTTCTGCTTGCTTTTGACGTTCTACTCTATGCAATTCTGCTTGTTTTTGACGCTCTAATCTATCTAATTCTGCTTTTTTTTATCTATTTCTGATTTTTTCTTTTCCGCTTCTAGTTGTGCTTATAACCTCATTCTTCTAATTGAACTCGATGAAGAAATCTTACTATTATTGGACTTTTTCATATTCTACAGTTTCTACTATTTTTGATTGAATGGGAACAAACCTAGGATCCAACCTTTTCGGAGGTACACCTTTTGTTGCTCCCAAACTTTTTCTAACTTGTTCACTTCTTGAGGACATAATATCTTTAGATTCTCAGCTTTAAACGAAGGACCATGTAAATAAGTAACCACTATTATTGGCTTCTATAAATTATTTTATTTTCAGATGAACTTTGACAACTATCTTTTTTATTAATCTATCGTCACAATTAACAATAATACCTTAATTATAATAATGATAAAGTAACAACACCTTAATTAAAGTCACCGTAACAGCAGGTAAGAGCTCCTAGAAAACATGCCACAGGAGATTTTTTTTTAAATTTTATTTTATTGATTAAAATTTAAAAAAAATAACTCCTGGGAGGTTACTGGGCCGCCTTGTTACTTAAACCGGTACTGTTTGAACTTGTATACTTCTCACATGTGACTAACATACATAACTAATTCGTTTATTAGTTTAGATTAATCTACCTAAGGGGATTACCCTTTTTAAACATCATATACTTTTTTGCCAACAACAATTTTATTACCTTTATTTTCTGTTTTTGGATCTTACCCTAAAATACGTCTTAATAAAGCATGAATTTTAAATCTGAAAATCGCCCTTATATTTAAAGTCTTTTAAACACTTTTGAGGACCGTATTAAATAGTCCAAGTCGAAATTCAAAAGCACAAATAAACTGATCTGATGCCTTTTACTTATTCTAATACCCTATTTCTTGAAAAATAATATAAAATTCACTGGCACTTAGGTAAATAGTTTTATGCAATAATTCGTTAACCCAAAATTGCACATTTCATGTTACTGTATGCCAAAAAATGTAACTTAAAATAATATATTATTAATATATTAATATTAAATAATGTTTTACTTTTTAGGAAATATATTACTACGTTAATATTCATGTTAATAAAATACTACAGATGATAAAACCCAATTACATAAAAAAGATATCAGTAGCGTACTCAGAAAATGAATCTGAATTATTATTTTTTTAACTTCACTAATTAAATTAAACTAAAGAACATTTTTTTGTAACTAACATGTGCTCTGAGCAGTGTCGTATCAATTTTGAAGCTAATCTATAACAAAAAATTACCAATTTTTGGGACGCCACTGATATAAAAATAATATATAGGTTTTAAGAATTTATGTTTCAGTAACCAACTCAATATTATTTCTTGGTCATAGGTTATATATCAAAAAAAAAACTACGAATTTTCAATATTAATGAGCTCTAGCAAAAAAACTATTGTATTTACAGTTTCGTATCTATTGAGACTTTTTATCAATAAGGTAAAAGCTATAACATATTTTAATTTTAGCGATTTTAACTGTTTCTGAAAAAAAATAAATTGATTTTTTCAATTTTTTTTTTATTTACTCAAAACTTTTTTGTGTATTAAAAAAAATGTATATATAAATCATTTCTAGATTGTTACCAAAGTATTGTACCCTCTATAAGTAAAAAAGTCCTAAATCTATCTTTACTGTTTAAGCAGGAGCATACGTAAAAAATACAACTTTTTAAATAAAATATAAACAGGATACCACTGGTCAAATGTTGTAAAGCAAAAGTTCGCAACGTTGTTTACAACTTAAAACTTTCAGAAAAGTAATTGGCGTCCAAGAAAATGTATAAAAATTATATTAACTAAAAAAACTTTTTTCGGACGACACTGACCTTAAAAATAAATAATTATTCCAAGTATTTTGGTGAAAGTCCCATCTCAATATATTTTTTCATTAATGAGCTTATCAAAAAATATATTCAATTATTGCCAAGTTTAGAGGCCTGGGGAGGCAAATCTATAAGTCAGAAAGCTCTCTTTCTGCCCGTGAACACTATTTATAGTTCTATCAATCAATCAAATTTAACCGGGAGCCAGAACCCATAAGGTTTGTGCGTGGTCCTTTGTATTTTTTTTCTGGGAGTATTAAATCTTAAAACTTTAGTATATTACCAGTTTAAAGTAATTTAGTAAATTTTTTTATACTAACCGATTTTTTACAAAAAATAAATAATATAAATAAATAAATGATATGCTGAAGTATTATTTAAATTTTCTTCTGCGGACCCCACTGTACTAAAAATTTGATAAAAATATATTACTATTTCTTCAAAAATCACCATAATATCAAATTTAAACTTATTTAACAATGGTAAGTTAAACAATTATTTAAATCCCCTAGTTTTGAAAATCGTCCTCTGTGCCATGTCACGATTTTCGTAGACATGATAACTCAAGAACGAATAATCCGATCGACTTAAAATTTTCAGGAAAAAGTCCAAACCAAAAAGTTATGGGGGGTTAAACTTTTAAAAAAATCTAAAAAAGCTAAAAAAAATACGATTAACGTAACTTTTTCAGAAAAAAATACTTTTATTATAAGGATCAATTCTACTAATTTTGAAAGTAATCCCCCCAAAAACAGGTTTTAAAAAAATTCAAAAAAAGCTGAAAGAAAATTTCGATTAACGTTTTCAGGAAAAATTACTTTTATTATAGGCATCAATTCTACCAATTTTGAAAGTAATTAAAAAAATAAAAGCTATGAGGGTTAAACTTAAAAAAAAAAAAAAAAAGAAATGGGACAATAAACTGATAAGCCCCCCCCCCGTTTCGCACATTCCTGATTAAAATAAGTACATGAAAATAACATAAGAAGATGGGCCTTATTGATTGTTTGGACTTTTGGGAGGCATAGCGTAGTGGCTAGCGCGTATGCATAGCAAGTCTACTATCGTGAGTTCGATTCTCACTGGCGCCGATTTGCCTTTTTCAGTTAATTAATAATTGAAATTTGTCGAAGGCGATAAGTGAAACGGACACTCCCTAGAAACTGGTTCGAAAGTCAGTATAAGCCGGTGGTTCCCTCTACTACTAGCCCACACAAGTCCTGGACTTGGATGCTTAATTAAGTAGAATAGTACGAGGTTAAACAAACAAACAAAAACAAAACATGTAAAACCTCGTTGCTACATCTCAAAGGGTTCCTGAGTTATTAAATAAAAACCTTTTTCTAGGGCTTAGTCCATTAACGCCCAAATTATTTTTTTCTGATATTTTTGTTATTTTTATTTATATTTGATGTATTTAGGCCTAAATGGGAAAAAAATTATCAAAAATTTTGAGTTTTGTCCTTGCGAAGAAAATTAAGGACAGTCCTACATACAATCTAAGCGATACGGACAAACAGGCATAAATAATAATTTAGGATATTATATAGTATTCAAGTTAGGGATATTATATATAGACCAATTGTTAAAACCCAAAATCAAAATGGCGGAGTTAATATGGCGGCTTTTAGAATGTTGCCATAATTAGGCGAAATTAAGGTTCAAGGTCATCTATTTAAGGAAAGGATTAAACAATACACTTAATATGACAAAGCTTAAATTAAAGTTAAAAATACAGTTTTATATACATTTTAGTTAAAATATTCATTTCAAGGTGGTCAGAATTCCGTGCATTGAATTTTATTGTCAAGCTGTAGGAACTATCTTAGCCCTAGTGATTTCTTAAATTCAAATAAATTAAAGATAAGTTGGTTTTAAGTATGGAAAAAGGTCATTGCAACCTAAAAATTTAAATAAAATTGTAAAGTGATAAATTTCAAAAGTTGCCCTAATTTTCCCGACCAATATCTTATGCATTTTTGTCTTTACTTATAGTAGTAGTAGTAATAAACGATATAAAAAAAGTTGCCAAATTTTGCCATTTTCAGAAAAAAAAAATCAAAACTTTATGTTCAAAATAAAACGCTATAAAAAGTCCAAATGGTCAAATTTTATTAAATAAATAATTAATCATCAGAACTTTCATCAAAATCATCATCTTCATCATGAGTGTTACGTCCCGGCACGTGCACCATTTATTCTGCTACCTACCTGCCAGAAAAATCTACTCTGGCTTCGGCAGAGAGAGACAGAGCGGCACCAGTCAGTGCGAAAAAGTACGTATTCAAGTATGAATTAGCTCGCTCAATGTGCAACGTGCCTATAGGAAATATAGTTTCTTTCGAGATTGATTCAATGTAATTCCTCAATTACCTATACCTTTCCCGTGTATCGAGAGACATTTACCAATATGAATATATCAGCAACGGAGACATAGGGGCGACCCATATTCGTCAGATTCCAGCCACCGATATACACAAGTAAGTTCCTTTTTAATGGAGTTACCTACGGGAATTTTCTACAATCAGTATTAATAAGTGAATTCGGTTTTATAATTAAATTTAGTACTTCAGGCAAATAAGCCTGAGTCTTTTTTTTTTGTATGCGCCTGAGACTTGTAATATAGGGGTCAGATGTTTGTAGAAGCAAATTGAATACATCTGTATTTGTGGCTTCTCGACTGCATTTTCTGCTGTAATGTTCTCTAAACTTTTTAAAATCAGTTTCTGCTTTCTTGAGCTTCCTCCAAAATTTTGACTATAGGCAAAACAAATTTTGAAATTATCGCAGATCCATATTAAAATTTTATGTATTGAAACAGGCATATAATACCATGGATAATTGACATTTTTGCTTTCTCTTTAGCCTACGCATCAAAAGTTTCTGCATTGATTTTAAATTCGCAGGATTTTAAATTAGTTAAAATAATATAAACGCTCTTAATTACGTCTTTCTCCACACCTAAAATTCCGACAAAGTCCAAATTTTTCTTGCTGTATTACCGCTCCCACCTGGTTTAGGACGATCAACCAATAAACCCCACCAACTTTTCCTTAAATTCTTTTTGTATGGTTATTTTTCTTTGATTTTTACTAATTTTGTAATATTCTGATCGACATTGCCATTTTTTATTCCTATTCGATAGGAAATGTGGAGAAAATATTCAAAGCGTATCCATGCATGTAATGTGGACAATCCATATTCAAATGTTGTCTCGTCGATCTCTTTATAAAGAACTTTTCAATTTTGTTCATTTCTGTAGGTTTAGCATGGCAAATATAACACGTTTGAGGTGATTTTTGGTAACAGCATTTGCTATTTTAAATCAATCGTTTAAATTTCTGATGTCATCAGTTATGTTTTAGTCCAAAAAATGTAGGGGTCCACGAAATTTTTATTTAAAATCGCCCAGGTGAACCGTGCAATGTGTACATTTTTTTTTGTCTCCGGAAAACATTTCAGTTTGGTCTAGAGAATGTGGTTTTTTTTCTAAAACTATTTATGAATCATACTGTATACATATATAATAATATACAGGGTTATTATTTTAAATGGTACAGTGCCTTTATATTTTTTGTGATTAAATAGAGATGTGCTTCTTTGAGCAAAGTTTTATCTAAGAACATATTCTATAATTTTGACTCCTGCCACTTCCTGTTTCACCGGAATCAACCCTAACTTTGATTTTTTTAATGGGATACCCTGTTTGGTCTGGTTTGGTACTACTTTAAAATGAATAGTTTTGGATAAAAACAAAGAACTTAATAATTGTTCTTTTTAAATTTATTTGATGATTTTAACATAATTTGTTTTAATAATTAATGTTCTTGTTGAATATTCGCAGACTTTTTCCTACCAAGCTCCGTATTTATAAATGGTGAAGGCCTTCTAGGATAATATTGATAAACTACCTATTGTTTTTTGAATAACAAAAAGTATAAGTGTTGGAATGGTAGTTTTACTGTACTTAATTTTTTTAATGTAATTCTTCATTTTATAGTACTAAAATATACAGGGGATTATTAAGAAAATCAAAGTTAGAAGTATTTCGGTGAAATCGGAAGCGACTGTGTTTACTAAATTTCTTCGTTTAATAGTACTAAAATATACAGGGGATTATTAAGAAAATCAAAGTTAGAAGTATTTCGGTGAAATCGGAAGCGACAGTGTTTACTAAATTGGATAATTAGGGAACGTTCAAGTATTACGTGGCAAATTTTGATCATTTTGGACTTTTAAAATATCCAAATAAAGCAGATAAGCATAACTCTCTCTCACACAAAAAAAATCCTGATCTTTTACAGTACCTTGGTACTGTACCATTTAAAAAAATAACCCTGTATAATGGAATGCGTAGCATTAAATATCTTCAAGACTTGTTTTTATATACAATTGTATTGTATATACAATATAAGTGGGGTTGTGAGGCATGGTACTACCTTTCAAATCAGTGCGACAAATGAGCTATTGTGAACCCCCTTTGCAATTTAGTCCACATCAAACATTAGGCTATTAAAGAAGCCTAAGAGTTTTTTGGGGGCTACTTGGGATATATCTGCAGGTCTTGGGTATACCTGTTCTAGATATTGTAGCCTTTTGCGAGCAATGGCTTCGCAGAAGCACATAATGTGTTCGGCCGTTTCTGGTGCTTCTGAGCATAGACGGCAAATGTCGATTTCAGACTTTCCCATTTTTTTAAGATGTTATCTTAACGGGCAGTGTCCGGTTAAGAGCCCTGATAGGTCTTTAGGTCCACCTTGCTGAGATCGAGTAATTTTCTTGTTCGTTTAGGTTCATATTTTATGAATATTTTGGCCTGTCTTAAGTTTTGGTCATTCCAATATCGAGTTTTGATTTTGGTTTCCCATCTCTTAATTGCCTCTACCTGATGGCGTTAAAGCCACAGAAAGGTTCAGGGCCAATAAATTGAGCCCATGCTCCCTCTCTCGCGAGAGAGTCCGCAGTCTCATTGACCTCAACACCCTCGTGTCCTGGCACCCACATCAAGGAAACCTTGTTGGTTTCTGCCAGTTGTTTGAGGGTTTCGTAGCATTCCCAGGCAAGCTTTGACGAAAATATCGACTGTATTTTTACCTCGAGATACTGCGTTTTTAGCAGGATATAATGACGACACTTTTCCTGGATTTGGAATAAAGCTTTAAATATATATTTATCAAAATGATGCTAAAAAAGACGGTATGGCTAAACTTTATTAAAAGCATATTTAGCAAAAAGTTTTGATTAAATAGCCGGTGTAACTGGACTATTTTCAGTCGTTATTAATTATACCTTCTTGAAAATATAAATTCTAAACATAAAAAAAGCATAAATTGTCTATTTTCCCCTAATGTTTAAAATATTATAAAGTCCGCTAATTCATAGACAGAAAGCTAATGCAAAAAGTTACAACCAGCAATATAAATTTTCAGTGTTTTGACGTTTTTGTTTCGGCTCGGGTGACTTTCTCCTACTACTAGCTCAGGAGAAAAAAACATTTATTAAGCTCATTTCCATTTATGTAATAAATTTCAATGAAATGCAGAGACAAAACTAATAATATCCCATTTATCCTGTCGCACAGCAGCGCAAAAGTATATATAGAGTCTCACTTAACCTATTCATGCACATTTGTATATTATTCACATATTGCAAATAAAGGTCCTAAAACGAGGTTGTTAACATACTAAAAATTTTATATATTTTTTTGCCAATTTTAAAGAATATTATATTATTCACACCGCCTGCGCTAGAATAATATACGGTAGATTCGAATTTTCAAAAAATTTCAAAAATCGTCCTAGACAAAAAAATCTAAATTTGTTTTATGAAAAAATAAGCAACTTTTTTTATGTCCGTCAGTCCCTCTGTCCGTCCGTCCGTCCATCTCTGTCCATAAATCAAGAACGAATAATCCGATGGACTTGAAATTTTCAGAAAAAATCAAGCTACGAGAAGAAGATACTGTTGTTTTTAAAAGTAATCCCCCAAAAGTAAAAAAAAATATGGGGGGTTAAACTTTTAAAAAAATTGAAAGCTGAAAGAAAATTCCGATTATCTTATTCAGGAAAAATTACTTTTATTATCAATTCCACCAATTTTAAAAAGTTAAGGAGGGTTAAACTTTTTTAAAACATTAAAAAACTATCACATTTTTAGCTTGGTTCGGTTTTTTGAAAAAAAAATTCTCTCTAAAAAAGAGCTTTTTTAAAAAATGTATTGTTTTTTTTTTTTTTTGAAAAATGTATTTTTTTAAGTATTTGGGAAAATACGATATACCATTTACTGTGAATAGCATATATTTGAATGCGTAGCGTAACATATATTCACGGCTTATTATGCATAAATCGTGGTGTATCAAAAATTTTACAGATGTCGGTACTGTTTTCCTGGAAAGGGCCTATCCAAACTCGCATAACAAGCATAGTACATAAGAATGTGATGCCAGGATTGGCTTGATGTGTCGTCATGTATCTTGTGATGGTTGTTATGCGAGCATCTGGATTTTTGTAATTGTAACCTAAAAATTTGACATTTTCCTTGTGTTCAATATAATTTAATTTTTTCCAA
>OY294044.1:39552166-39636757 GCA_958510825.1 Brachypterus glaber
GGTGACAATAATCTGCAAGAAAGGATATAAGACAGCCCTCTGTTATCACTATGTACCGTGAAATGACCGCCCAGAAGGTGGATTCTCCAACGTTGTAAGGCCCAAACTAAACTGAGTATTTCACGCTTTTGAATGATACCTAGACTCCCTAGGGAGCAAAAGTTGACTTATCCAGGCGACGGGACGTCTTTCCCCCTCCTTAATTTGAAAGAGGACTGTCACTACTGTCAACTTCCACATGGTATGGTAAACTTGGTTCTGGATGGTACAATAGGGTTGACTCCAGCAAGATTTTTTTAATGTTTAAAGGCATTTTGTTGTTCGTCAGCCCATTTCCAAGGAATTTTTTTTCGTAAAAGCTGTGTGAGGGGCTGGGCCAAAGAGCTAAAATTTTTACAAAAATTCCTGTCAAAATTTGCCAACCCTAAAAAACTCTGCACTTCCTTTACATTTTTGGGAGCTGAATAGTCCTGGTGGGCCTGGATCCTCTGCTCATCAGGTTTTATGCTGTCCGCACTGACCAAATATCCTAGGTAAGGTAATTCTTTTTTTACAAAGGAACATTTTTTTCAGTTTAAGAGTAAAACCGGCTTGTTCCAGCCGGGAAAAAATAAGATGTAAATGATGAATATGATCGCTAAAAGTGCGCGACCTTATGAGGAGGTCATCTAAATAAATGGTCAAAAAATTCGTCAAAATCAGACCCAAAAACAGCCCTTAAACAATCTGAAAAAAGCACTTACTGCATTGGTGAGACCAAAGGCCATAACGTTAAAAACAGCTTTGGCCAATAAAAATAAAACCTGTACATTGTTTGCTATTTTCTGTTAGGGGAATTTGAAAATAACCTGAGCTAAAATCCAATTTTGACATGTATTTGACATTATGTAAAGAGAACATAATATCTTCGATTTTTGGGGGTAAATCGTGCCATTTTTCTATTTGTTTATTTAACTTACGCGCATCCAAAACAACTCTTACAGACCCATCTTTCTTTAAAACGGTTAAAAGAGGGGATATGTAAGAACTAGGGCCCTTTTTAATGATTCCCCATTCTTCCATTTGTTTAACTGCCGTTTCAATATGTTTTTTATCCTTACTGGTAAAGGATAAGGTTTGATAAAAAACTTTTTTTATCAGTTAATTTTATTTCGTGTTTATACAAATTTGTGAGGCCAGGTTTGTCAGAAAAAATAACCTCAAACTCTTGTATTAAATTATTTAATTTTTTTTTTCAGAAATATCAACCTCCTCAATGGAAAATGCAGTATCTACTGACGGATTTTTTTCGATATAGTTTACTTGTTTAAAAGAAATTGCATTTATTTTTAATTTTTTGATTGAATTATTCCTTTCCTGAAATTTTAAGTTAATTTTTTTTTTCGTTATGAAATAAAGTTAGTTTTTTATTTTCGAATTTTATTTTTCCTTTTACTAAAGTGAACCAATCCGGGTCGGTCAAGTTAGCCCCCCCCCCCCCCAGTTAAAACTTAGGGTCGAAAAATACATACTAACACTAACCATTGGTTAATTATATGAAAAAAACCGTGGGGGGGGGCTAACTTGACCTTACCTAACTTGACCTTAGCGGTGGAGAGTAAATAATGTTTACCGTCAGCCTCCCCAGAACTAAAATTGACCAAACAATGTTGTACTATATTAAAAAAAAGCTTGCACATCTTTAAACAACCAAAAAGCTTGCGCACCCTGAACAAGAGCAGTGGGGAGTAAATAATGTTTACGGTCAGCCCCCCCCCCCCAGAACTAAAATTGACAAAAAAATGTTGTAGTATATTAAAAAAAAAGCACAACCTTGCACAACCAAAATAAAACCTTGCGCACCCTTAACAAGAGGGGTGAGTGGTAAATAATGTTTACCGTCAGCCCCCCCAGAACTAAAATTGACCAAAAAATGTTGTAGTATAAAATAAAAGCAAATGCACTTTTGAAGTAGCCTACAATACTTTTTTTACGTAAATCAATAATTTGTTGGCGGCAGTGGGTAGG
Organism: Brachypterus glaber; assembly: GCA_958510825.1. Lineage (NCBI taxonomy): Eukaryota > Metazoa > Arthropoda > Insecta > Coleoptera > Kateretidae > Brachypterus > Brachypterus glaber. The sequence goes on from OY294044.1 coordinate 39,554,174, forward strand.
TACTTAATTTATTTTTTTAGTGACTTAAAAGTTTTTTTATTAAAAAGTTCTTTCTAATAAAATTTTCATTTTATTTATTTTGTAGTTGAAGATAAAAAATTCACTGCCCAGTAAAAGAGCTTTCCCATTTTTCACCTCCGCGCGTGAAATGGATTTTTTATTATCAGATTCAATTTTAGAAACCTTGAAAACCCAAATATACCAACTTTACGATAACTACCCCCCGCCCCTCAAGGGGTGTATTTAGAAAAAAAATATTTTAAGATTCTGCTTTAGCGACCTCAAAAACCCGAATATATCAATTTTCAAGAAAACTAACCCCGCCCCTCAGGGGGTGCAGTTAGAATTTTTTCATTATCAGATTCACTTTCAGAAACCTCAAAAACCCCAATATAAAATTTTTTACAAAAACTACCCTCCCACTCAGGGGGTGAAATTTGAAAAAAATATTAGATTCATATTCGTCGACCCCAAAAACCCCTATATAATAATTTTGACGAAAATATTTAAAAATATTTATCCGCTCCCCCCCGCGGGGGTGGAGTTAAAAAAATTATCATCAGATTCAATTTCAGCAGCCTTAAAAAGCCATAGGGGAGACCGGGGTATAGTGGTCACCCTAAGGCAAAAAAAATCATAAAAAATGTGACGGTAAGCACTATAGTTCTATTTACCTTCACCGCTTTTGTTAAGGGTGGGCAAGCTTTTATTTTGGTTGTGCAAGGTTGCGCAAGCTTTGTGTTAATATACCACAATATTTTTTGGTCAATTTTAGTTGTGGGGGGCTAAACACTATTTACCCCTCACCGCTCTTGTTAAGGGTGCGCATGGTTTTATTTTGGTTGTGCAAGAGACTTACTATTAGATAGTAGTGAAAAATTTTAACTTTTTTATTAAATAATAGTTCTGCGCGGGGCCTTATTGCTCTTTTTAAGGGTGCCCAAGCTTTTATTTTGATTGTGCAAGGTTGTGAAAGTTTTTTTTAATATATTACATTTTTGGTCAAATTTAGTTCTGGGGGGGCTGACGGTAAACACTATTTACCCCCACCGCTCTTGTTAAGGGTGCGCATGCTTTTATTTTGGTTGTGCAAGGGACTTGTAATTAGATAGTAATAATTATTTTAAACTTTTTTATTAAATAATAGTTCTGCGCGGGGCCTTATTGCTCTTGTTAAGGGTGCCCAAGCTTTTATTTTCATTGTGCAAGGTTGTGCAAGTTTTTTTTTATATATTACATTTTTTGGTCAAATTTAGTTTTGGGGGGGGGGTTGACGGTAAACACTATTTACCCCCACCGCTCTTGTTGAGGGTGCGCATGCTTCTATTTTGGTTGTGCAATTGTTGTAATTAGATAGTAATATTTTTTTAAACTTTTTTATTAAATAATAGTTCTGCGCGGGGCTGAAGGTTAAGCGTGCGCAAGCTTTTATTTTGTGAGGGGCTGTGCAAGCTTTTTTTAATTTACAACATTTTTCGGTCAATTTTCGTTCTGGGGGGGGGGGGCTGACGGTAAACATTATTTACCCATTACCGCTCTTGTTCTGCAAGCTTTTTTTATATACTACAACATTTTTCGGTCAATTTTCGTTCTGGGGGGGCTGACGGTAAACATTATTTACCCGTTACAGCTCTTGTTAAGGGTGCGCAAGCTTTTATTTTGGTTGTGCATGGTTGTGCAAGCTTTTTTTTAATATACTACAACATTTTTCGGTCAATTTTCGTTCTGGGGGGGGGGGGCTAAAGGTAAACATTATTTACCCCTTACCGCTCATGTTAAGGGTGCGCAAGCTTTTATTTTAATTGTGCAAGGTTGTGCAAGCTTTTTTTAACATACTACAACATTTTTCGGTCAATTTTAGTTCTGGGGGGGGGGGGCTGACGGTAAACATTATTTACCCCCTCACCGCTCTTGTGCGCAGGCTTTTATTTTGGTTGTGCAAGCTTGTGCAAGCTATTTACTATTAGATTGTAGTGAAAAATTTTAACTTTTTTACTGGGGGGGGGGGGGCTAAGGTCAAGTTAGCCCCTCCCACGGTTTTTTTCACATAATTAACCAATGGTTAGTGCGCAGGCTTTTTTTTGGTTGTCCAAGGTTGTTCAAGTTGTGTGCAAACTACCTATGTATTTTTCGACCCTAAGTTTTAACTGGGGGGGGGGGGGCTAACTTGACCGACCCAACCAATCCGCCCCTAGAATGACAGGATGTAATAGACCTTCAACAACCAAAAACTTGTGTTGAAAAACATTATTTTCTAGTTCGAAATCAAGTAAAACTTGAATGTTTACTTTTTTGTGCCTGGATTGAAAAGCGCCCACTACTTTAAGTCCTGTGCAAGGAAAAACAGGTAGTTCATTTTGTAAGGAGGATAATTGTGAGCAAACTGTGTTCCTAATGCAGGGTATTTCGCTACCAGTGTCAAGCAGACAGGGAAAATAAAAATTATTCAGACCCAAAATAAGAGTAGGTAGTTTTACACAGACTTTAAATCCTGATCGTCATCGGAGTGTACATTATCCCTCGGGTCTAGATCTAGATGGACGGTCCTTTCGACGTTGGATATCACTTTCGTCCCCCCCGTTTTTTGGTTCCTCCTGATCTTCCTCATCCAACTCATCTAAAACTTGAGAAACAGCATTAGCATTTCTTACATAATTACTTTTATTTTTAAAATTTGAAAAAGGTTTATAATTGTTATTTTTTTGATTAAAATTACTATTTATATTTTGACTATTATTACTTATTATTTGATTAAAATTACTATTTGTTTGTTTGGAAAAATCTTTATTAAAAAAATAATCGGCCTGTTGAAGCCGATCTAGGGCCTACTAGTGCGTGAACCCCTACAAGGGTGGCGGAGACCGAGGGTGGGAAATAACGCTCTATTGTGCCAATGAGCAACTCTTCATCATATCTTGGCAATAAATACTTAGCTTTTACTACAAATTTGTTAAATGGTCTACTAGGTTTGGACTAGGTCTACCTGGTTGCTATAACGGGCCGATTCCAACTCAAGTTTTACCTTGTGTTGTTCTCCCAAAAACTATCAATAAAAGCTATTTTAAAACCTCTGTATGAAATAAAGCTATCCATGTAGGGTTTAGCCCATATGAGAGCTTTTCCTGTAAAAAATATGTTTTTGACAGCAATTTCTACAAAAGGTATTTTATAAACATCCACTTTTGACTCAAGAACCTCTAAAAACATGGGATTGGAGTCCTCAGGGTTAAAAGTGATATTTAGAGAAGTAAATTGACTTGCCTTAGGGTTTTTTGTAGAAACCGCCGACACTGCCTGGGTTACTAGCTGCGTAAGCTGCTCAGCTGTAAGTTGAATGATGGTAGCTGAAGCTGATGCTGAAGGTTGTCCATGTAAAGGTGGAACACGTGGCGGCCACACCCTGTGTCCATTATCCTCGGTTCCGGGTGGAAAAAGCGGCTGATTTCTCCACCAATCCGGATTTCTTCGCCGGGGTCCATCGATTTCATCATCGAATCGATGATCTTGAAAATTGTTGATGCGGTCCTTGGCGTCAATGGCATCTCAAAAAAAATTCTAATTTTCTTCGTTTTTCACCAGTCCTACGATGGGTAGCCAAAATTATGTAGCAATCAGGCCTATTCACACGTACCATTGAAATTCTATTCAATATTGACAACAATTTCAATATCTTGAAGTTTCAATACAATATTGTTTTCGGTAAACAATAATTGCTATTCCGATGTGCACACAAAACAACATTGTTTTCGAATTCAATATTGAATTTGAATAAAAATGAAGTTAATCACGAACAGGTTGAGCAACTTTTGTAGTAGGCAAAAAAATTATGAGATTTCATATTTTGGTTAATTTTTTTATGAAAAAATGCCACTAATTAATCAAAAAGAAGAAGATTCTAACCTAACTTTATAGATTTTTGCAGTATTTACTAAACAAATACTGTTTAGCTTTCCTATGTCAAAAATTGTTGGGAAAGCCTTGTATTCGTATATTTTTTGTGTTTTTTTTATGTTTACCAAACATCCAAGTGGATACCAAAGCCTGCGTTCGATAGTGTTTGGCACAAGGGTCTGCTGTTTTTTAAGAAAGCTTATGGATTGTTCAGACTTTATCCAAATAATTAAAGACATGCTCCAGGGTAGAAAAATACGGTTCAGAGTCAACAAGTGTCTCCAAAGAATTCATACCAGAACAAGGATCACTCCTCTCTCCTCTTGTATAATATTTACATTTATAACTACCTTCATGAAGACCACAATTTCTTTGAAAAAACAGAATATATGTTTCAATTTGCAGATGATACTACGCTGGTGGTACACAAGAAAAATCTTAATCTGACAATATCAAGCTTGCAGGCCCTAATGACAAAGATGGAAAGATGGTATAGTAAGCGGAGATTAAACCCAATCCCAATAAGTCACAGCGAATAATATTTTACCATAAAATTACTGAAACTTCACCTACTCCTCGACCTACTCTAAAACTTCTTAACTCAAAGATTTTGCCAAGACCTCATGCGAAATATTCAGGACTACAGATTGACTCTAAACCTAATTTTAACTACTTCGTGTCAGAAGTTACAAAAAAAAAGCCACTACAAGAGCAAAACACTTTAAATTGCTTACATATAAAAATCAGGGTATAAACACCAGCACAGCTACCACTATCTATAAATAATATGTAGACCTCTTCTTGAGTATGGCCACGTTGTTATTAACACATGTCGAGCTGGAACAAAAAAAACTCTTCAAGTAGCTGAAACTACATGCCTTAGAACAGTCACGAAGATAAAACATCCTGAAAATCCAAATTCCTTGCTCTATGAAAAAACCAAAGTAAACCCCATCGAAGAAAGCCTTGTGGAACTGTACTCCAACTTTGCCCAAAGCAAGATTAACTTTAATATTATTCAGGAACCAGGAACCTAAATGTACTGAGATACAGATTTCCAACCGTGATGGTGTTTTAACTTATGCGGAGTTACATTGACTGACAATCTAGTATTTCTATTTTTTTTTCTTTTTTGTATACATTTAAAACTAGGTAGATTTTTAAGTATTTATTATTATTATTTTATTTTTCCAAATAATTAGATAGTTTCTTATCATATAAACTATAATATAATTTTGTAAAAATATGAGCAGAAGGACTTCGGTCGATAGCGCTTGCCTCCCCCAGGTGGGAAATAAACATTTACTACTACTTTATGTTTATGTCCATAAAAATCAACTTTAAACAAAAAAAAATTGTCGAAGGGACAGTCGGTTGGTCTGTTATCTACGATAACTTAAGAACACTTTAAGCTAAAGACTTGAAACTTAACATACAGGTATGTTACCAAAAGTTCTCGCTCGGGATTGTTTTTAGTAAAAATAGAGGTGCGGCAAGGGGGGCAAATTTGCAAATGGTGAAAATAAAAAAAATCACAAAAATCTGAAAATTACCCTATGAGAGTTTTTGAAATTGAATCTGATGTGAGGGGGCAATTATTTTTAAATGTTTACAATATTTTCGTGAAAATTGGTATATTTTTGGGGTAGATAAAACTGAATCTGATAACGAAAAAAAAAAATAAGGGGTAATTATTTTTAAATTTTTACAATATTTTCGTGAAAATTGGTAGCTAAGGGTTTTTGGGGTAGCTAAAACTAAATCTGTAAACGAAAAAAAAATTTACTCCACTCTCGCAGGGGTAATGAGGTAATTATTTTTAAATGTTTAAAATATTTTCGTGAAAAATTGTTTATAGGGGTTTTTGAGGTAGCTAAAACTAAATGTGATAACAAAAAAAATTTAAATCCACCCCGCGAAAAATTGTTTATAGGGGTTTTTGAGGTAGCTAAAACTAAATGTGATAACAAAAAAAATTTAAATCCACCCCCGCGGGACTTTTTGTTTGCAATATTTTCGTGATAATTGGTATATGCTTTTGGGGTAGCTAAAACTTAATCTGAAAACGAAAAATTTTTAACTCGACCCCCGCGGGGGTAAGGGGGTAGTTATTTTTAAATTTTTACATTTTTTTCGTGAAAACTGGTGTGTCGGGGTTTTTGGGGTAGCTAAAACTGAATCTAATAAGGAACAAAAATTAACTCCACCCCCGCTAGGGTAAGGGGGTAATTATTTTTAAATGTTCAAAATATTTTCGTGAAAATTAGTATATAAGGGTTTTTGGCGTAGCTTAAACTGAATCTGACAACGAAAAAAATTTAACTCCACCTCCACTGGGGTAAGGTTGTAATTATTTTTAAATGTTCGTGAAAATTTGTATATAGGAGTTTTTTGGTTTAGCTAAAACTGAATCTGATAACGAAAAAAAAATTAACTCCACCCCCTCTGGAGTAAGGGGGTAATTATATTTAAATGTTTACAATATTTTCGTGAAAATTTGTATATAGGGGTTTTTGGTGTAGCTAAAACTGAATCTGAAAACGAAAAAAATTTAACTCCACCCCCTTTGGGGTAAGGGGGTAATTATATTTAAATGTTTAGAATATTTTCGTGAAAATTTGTATATAGGGGTTTTTGGGGTATCTAAAACTGAATCTGATAACGAAAAAATTTGAACTCCACCCCCGCGGGGGTAAAGGGGTAATTATATTTAAATATTTAAAATATTTTCGTGAAAATTTGTATATAGGGGTTTTTGGGGTATCTAAAACTGAATCTGATAACGAAAAAAAATTAACTCTACCCCCGCTGGGGTAAGGGGGCAATTATATTTAAATGTTTAGAATATTTTCGTGAAAATTTGTATATAGGGGTTTTTGGGGTATCTAAAACTGAATCTGATAACGAAAAAAATTTAACTCCACCCCCGCTGGGGTAAGGAGGTAATTATATTTAAATGTTTAGAATATTTTCGTGAAAATTTGTATATAGGGGTTTTTGGGGTATCTAAAACTGAATCTGATAACGAAAAAATTTTAACTCCACCCCCGCGGGGGTAAAGGGGTAATTATATTTAAATATTTAAAATATTTTCGTGAAAATTTGTATATAGGGGTTTTTGGGGTATCTAAAACTGAATCTGATAACGAAAAAAATTTAACTCTACCCCCGCTGGGGTGAGGGGGCAATTATATTTAAATGTTTAGAATATTTTCGTGAAAATTTGTATATAGGGGTTTTTGGGGTATCTAAAACTGAATCTGATAACGAAAAAATTTTTGTAAAAATTGGTATAATGGGGTTTTTGAGGTTGCTGAAAGTAAATAAAATAATAAAAAATCCATTTCACGCGCGGAAGTGAAAAATGGAATAGCTTTTTTTAATGGGCTGTGTATTTTTAAATGTTTTCAATATTTTCGGAAAATTGGCATAAGGGTTTTTGAGGCCGACGAATCGTTTACATTTTCGTGAAAAACCCTATATGTTTTTGAGGTCGCTTAAACGAAATCTGATGATTACAAATCTATCTCCACCCCCGAGGGGCGGAAGGTAATTATTTTTAAATGTTTAAAATGTTTTTGTGAAAATGGTAATATGATAATATTTTTCTAATTATACCCTTCGGGGGTGGGGACTAGTTATTTTAAGTATTCACAAAATTTTTGTGAAAATGGGTATATAGTGGTTTTTGAGGTCGCTGTAAGCGAATCAGATAAAATTTTTCGCTAAAACCAGCCGGGGTAACTATTTTTAAATGGTGAAAATTATTATATTGGGGGTTTTGAGGTCGATAAAACTGAATCTGAAAATTAAAAATTTCTAACCATGGTTTGGCTGTTGGGTGCACCCCTTGGGGTAGAGGGAAATAATGTTTAAATATTTACAATGTTTTTGTAAAAATAGGAATATTAGGATTTTCGAGGACGCTGAAACTGATTCTAATAGTAAAAAATTCATCTCCAGGCCCTGTGGTAAAAATTGTATTTTTTTATCTGACAGTCTGGGCCGTAGAGAGAAAATCGGGGCCCGGGGGGTAGTAACCTACGGACCCCCACCCGGTCCCCCACAAAAAATCCGCTCCCAATTTTTTTACCTCCTGAAAAATTTTGATGACTAAAAAAATATTCTTCGCCCCCATCCGGCCCCCCTCAGACTAAAAAAAAAAGATTTAGGATTTCGATTGAAAGCCGGCCCACCGCAGAAAAAATTTGGGCCCCCCCAGAAACTCCGGGTACGGGATGAAACACCCCCCGACGGACCTGCTGGGAACTACGGCGTGGATGAGGGGGGTAATTCCCTCTCATAGGACAATGAGAGCATAGGACAAAAAAATATGTTTTTTTTATTGCATTATCCTAAGAAAAAATATAAATTTGCCTTTTAATCATTTTTAATCCTGGAAAAAATAACCAAGATCTTGGTAGACCCAGCCTTTCTATGAATCAAGTGAACTCTCTGCTACAGGGTGCGAGCCTAGAGTGCGCCGTCGAGGGGAGTTTTTTTTAATCATCTGACAAAGCTTTTTTTTTCGAGGGTGTTTTTTTCTCTTTTTGGCTAGCTAGGGGGGGCGCCAAGTTTTGGTAGAAACTGTCAGGGACAAAGCTTTTTTTAGGGAGGGGCGCCAAGTCTTGGTTGGTAGAAATCGTCAGGGACAAATCTTTTTTTGCTAGGGGCGCCAAGTTGAAAGCTTGGGGCGCCAGGGCACCGAAATGCAAAGGCCGGCCCTGCTTGGTATTACCCCCCATAGAAAAATAGAAAATATATATCTACGCCCTTGGCTGGCAGTGTTTTTAAATGTTTAAAAATGTTCGTCAAAACTGGTGTATAGTTTAAATGCCACTCCATCTTCATTTTCAAAATCTGAATCTAATATTCTGAGCATAGACGACAGGTGTTGATTTCAGACTTGCCCATTTGTTTAAGATGATAAAGGGCAGTGCCCGGTTAACAGCCCTGTATATGTCTTTAGTTCCGGCTTGCTGAGATCAAGTATCTTTCTTGTTCGTTCAGTTTCATATTTTATGAATATTTTGGCCTGTCTACCCTAAACATACTTTTGATCTCCTGCTTTTACAGCAGGTCTCTGGGCCCCAGAGTCTGGGAGAACAAACGGTCGCTTGAATTCATTAGGGTCGCTGACACCCGTTGTTAAACTTAACTGACCTAAAATTTTGACATATTGCATTTTTTAGAACTAGTAATTTAGTTGTATTTGGTACTTACTGTTGCTCTCTATTTTTAATTTAGTCTGCCTTTGATGAAATGACGAAATCATTCATTTTTTGTAAAATAAACTAATTTGTAGGTTAGGTAATTTCAATATTGATATTTAGCGGAGGTGGTTTTACGTCTTCCGTTAAATTTCAATATATTGAGAAAAAATCTCAATGTATTTTTTCAATATTGTTTTCAAAGTGGTCATGTGAATAGCAATTTTTCAGTTGACGTAAGTGACCTTGCAATTTTTGTCAATATTGGCACAAATTTCAATCTCAATGGTACATGTGAATAGGCCTGAATGCCTTAGGTTCGATGCTAATAAGTATACTCGGGGTTGAAAAGGTTGACTGGCGAAGAGGAAAAAAACAATTTTCTTTAGACCCATATTTATTGTTTGAACATTCACATAGATGCAGTACAAGAACATAAACTTCGCCTGTTAAAAGAATTTACTGGTTAGTTACAATATAAATATAATTTAAAATATAATAATTTACCTGTTGATGTCACAGATACTTCTGGTACAGACGAGAAAATGAAATGGCCGATGCTATGCGTTTCGTGTCGAGGAGTCCGCGAACAAGGCGGGCTCCCCACCAGTAACTGACAAAATACGTTACCCAGGTTTAAAAAAACCTCGAAAAATTAATGTAAAATAAATAAGCACCTTCGACCAATTTATAACGAAGGAACTCTGTGACAGTATATGCCAGGTCTGCTGTCCTGTAAGCTGCTTTAAACTCTTGCAGTTTAGCGATGCGCAAAATTGTATATCCATTTTAAACGGTCTACCTGGGCCTGACGTTTATACGTTAAAGCTTCTGTAAAAGACAGAAAAATGGTAGCGATCTGTAAAAAAAAAACAGAAAAATGTAGCGAAAATATTTTTTTTTGTAAAAAACCAAAAAAAAATGTAGCGAAAAATATTTTCTGTAAAAAAAATACAGAAAAATGTAATGAGGATTTCCTCTGCCTGAAAAATCAAACTTCAGAGGACACCTGGAATTTTCCTCAAAGCACGTATAAGGCGGACCCTGTATGATGTTAAACTTTAAAAATTACAATGCTAATAAATTTAAAATAAATTGTTCTTTTCACAGCTCTTTCGAATATAAAATTAAGGTAAAACTCTGAATTTACTGATGTCGAAATGTATAAATTTTATTAAAACAAAATTTTCCCTTAAATAATATTTTGTTTCAGTTAAAGATTTTAACACCAAATTTGCAAAAATAGACTAATAAAAAATAAGATTATTTATTAAACAAGCAAAAAATATTATTTTTTTTGACAAATATTTTTATTGAAAAGGCGAAAATGTTCAGGTATCTCCAATAATAGAATGATTAAAAAATCAAAAAAAAAAAAATAAAAATGTAATATTGTCTTTCTTTCCTAGCTTAATCGTAGGATTATGAAGAAAACTATTATTTTTAACCCGAAATAAGGCAAAATAGTATGTTTTCAAAAGTAGGTACGTGTAATACAATTGAAATTTTAGAATTTTAGAATATACCCAGGTAGCAAGGGATGTTATATTACAAGAAATTAACATCACTTTTGGGTGTATTTTTAAACTAAATCATAACATCACATAATATTGAAAAATAACACGTATTTAACATCACATTTGCAACGTAACACGTGTGACGTGACAACCATGTTATTTAATAACAAATATTTAGCAACGCTGTGAATATATCGCATGTCACATATTAACGTGGCTTTCACGTAAATGTCATGTTATTTTGCTTCTCACCGACGTTCGAAGCAAAAAAATCGATATAAGATGATGTTGATAGAGTAAATTATTATAAGGAAATTGTATACACAGTATACGATTTCCAATGGATAGGGGCTCTGCCGGGCTTCTCAAGACACGGATTAAAGGAATATATTCTCCGCTTAATCTGCAATTTCGTATTTAGAATCTATCTGTTTCAATCTGTGATTGTTTCAATTACTGATTGATTTTAAATCCGATTTTTTTATAGGGTTATAGCGCTTTTAATGGTTTTAATTTAGAAAAAGCTAATATACTAGAATGTTATTTAAATATTAAAGTACCAGTAACGGCATCCATACGATATTAGATATAACATGATTGTGGATTTATGATGTCACAAACACGTTATTTTCGGGATGTCATTCTGTGATGTTATTAGGGGCGGACTTAGGACATCCCCACCATGCTACATTCTTGTTAAATGAGACTACAATCTTAACATCACATGTCACATATTAACGTGACTTTCACGTGAATGTCATGTTATTTTGCTACCTGGGTAGTGAAAGTATAAAATAGTTATTTATGATATAAGTGCTAAAAGTGAGAATTTATTTTGTGAGAAGGGAAATTTGACGCCAAAGGGGGAGTGTCCCGTTCTTTCCAACAACATAAAATCACTTTTAGCACATGTATCATACACTATTTTTTCTACAAGCACCATTAAAAGTACAAATTACCGCATTTCTTACGTTAAGCGATAGTTGCGTGAGTATCGCGTAACATATTGTGCGGACCGTGTTGTTTTACGAACCTTCTACCGAAGTATCGCTTGAAGCCAGCTAATACGTCATGTCCCTCACGTCACAAAGGTCCTTCGATAAAACACCCCAGCGGTTAACATTTGATCTTCGAGCCAAGGATATCTCTGAATTTTTGTTCTTTTGGAAAACTTCCATTTTTTTTCGCGGCATTTTTCATTTTGTACTTTGGCTTAAAATTTAGGTTATTGTTTTTTTAATTATGAAATTTTTTTTCGCCTTTTACTATACCGTATAGTGGTGGTACATATACACACCCCGGCAGAATTATCCTAAATCCACCCTAAAGTGTCTTCCTCTCAAATTTTTTGACGTTTCCTCATTGTATAGTTCTATTAGTATACAAAAAACTGTTTTTTGAAATCTTTTATCGTTCTTTTTTTTAATGGTAACGAAATTCATAAAAACAGAAAATAAATATTTTTTAACTTTAAACGAAGTTGAATATTTATAATTAAATTGTTAAATATTAAATTAAATTATATGTATAACAATCAATCATGATTTTTTTTCGCGACCGCTGCAAAAAAAAATATTTTTTTTTATTTCACTCATATTTTTGAAAATATTAATTTGAAATCAGCTCGTCGAGATCTATCGACATGAATTTTTTTAAAAAAATCTGATACATGGTCGAAATCGAAGATTTTGTGACCAAATGGTCACAAAATATTGCATTTTGGCCATTTTTTACATTTGTCTGAACAAAATCATATCGATAAATATTATACATGAGTATTTCCACGTCAACTATCCCCTCGATCCTGAACTCATCTCTCCGATTTTGCTGAAATTTTGCATGTCCCCATAACTTAGTGTTTATATACCCCCATTAATGGCGTTTTGCGAAAAAATCGTTGGTTGCTGAGATATTAGGGTGGGTCATTTGCCTTTTTCAAAATCGGAAAACAACCATGTAATAAATTCGTAATAACTTAACTTCTATTGAAGATATAGACTTTAATCGTATTGATTTTTAAAGAGAATCAAATTATGGTCTAAAAAATCCATCTTTTTAACCATTCTGACATTTCCAAGATGGCGGACCGCCATGCCAATTCGGGGAAGTTTATATTTTGTATCCCCAAAATAGCTTATCTTCGATTTTTTTATATTTTTTTACTATTTACTTGTATTTAGGGGTTAGTATGTCCCTATAAAATATTTCGACTCAAATAACATATTTGTGGAAGATATGACCCATAATGTTTTTTTTCATTTTTAACTACAAAAAATGAGCTCTGTGTGGAATTTAATGAAGAAACTAAATCCATTGCACAATATTATTAATTTGATTACTTATTTAATGAAATAACAATATACAGGGTGTACCAAAAACCTAGGAGCACACTATACAGGGTGTCACAGAATGTTTCCAAAATCTCTTAAGGGTAATTAGATCTTGTCAAAATAATACCACAAGTTCATATAAAATTTTTGGCTACGCCCCCCTTACTCTGAGATATTTACCCCCCAAGATGAAATAAAAAAATTAATTTTTTTTGATAACTTTCTTACTTTTTAATATTTATTGACATTTTTTTTTGAGTGGTTTAAGAAAATTATTTCGCATTGAATGATTTTTACAGAAGTTCCGTAATTATCAGACAAGTCATTGGCGGACTTCCGTTATGGTTGCAAACCCCTAAGTTTCATAGGGTTACAAATTTTAGACATTTGATTACTTTTTTTACATTTGTGAGTAATTTTGATTAAAAAAGTACTCTACACAAAATTCGATAACATGAAGCGTTTCCGAGAAAAAGGCACCTTAAAAAAATTGTTAAAAAATGGTAAAAAGTTTTTTTTATTTTTTATCTAAGGGGTGAATGTCTCAAAGGGGAGGGGGGCTAGTCAAAAATTTCATATGGACTTTTTATTTCATTTTAATGAGATAAAAGCATTTTTTAAATAATATATAGCATTTTTGAAAAAATATAAAAATATTTTTTTACGGTCCTCCTGCCTTTGAATTAAAAAAGTGCCTTTTTCTCAGAAACACTTCATTTTATCGAATTTTTTGTAGAGTGATTTTTTGATTATAATTGGTCACAGAATGTACAAAAGTAATTCAAATTCTAAAATTTGTACCCCTAAAAAAATTTAGGAGTTAGGACCGTCCGCCCCTGACTTCTCTGATAACTTTTAAAACTTCTGTTAAAATCATTCAATGCGAAATAATTTTCTTAAACAACTCAAAAAAAATTGTCAATAAATATTAAAAAGTAAGAAAGATAAAAAATAAATAATTTTTTTATTTCATCTTGGGGGGCAAATAGAGTAGGGGGGGCGTAGCCAAAAATGTTATATGGTACACCCTGTATATTGTTATTGAAGACCCTTTTCATTAAATAAGTAATCAAATTGATAATATTGTGCAATGGAATTAGTTTCTTCATTAAATTCCACACAGAGCTCATTTTTTGTAGTTAAAAATGAAAAAAAAAATAGGGTGTGGTCGCACATTATGGGTCATATCTCCCACAAATATGTTATTTGAGTCGAAATATTTTATAGGGACATACTACCACTAAATACAAGTAAACAGTAAAAAAATAAAAAAATCGAAGATAAGCTATTTTGGGGATACAAAATATAAACTTCCCCGAATTGGCATGGCGGTCCGCCATCTTGGAAATGTCAGAATGGTTAAAAACATAGATTTTTTAGAACATAATTTGATTCGCTTTAAAAATCAATACGATTAAAGTCTATATCTGTCATGCAATACTTTATACATCAATGTATAATAGGTTGCATATGTTTTTAAATATGTTGTAAACAGTATTCTACATGTATATATTATACCAAGTGCAGAGACCTATTCTGTATTTATTGTAGTTACCTATTTTTACTTCACATTCTAGTCGTGACATGTACGTCACAAATATTTATTATATACGTTGATACCAATAAAATAGGCACAGATATTCTAATTACTTTATTTTTATTTAAATAATAATAAACAAAACTTTACATGGCGCAGTTATAAAAAACGAACCGTTAAAATAAAAAAAGTGCCTTTTCTCGCGAAAATTTTTGGGTGTGTCGTGATAGAATTTTTTTTTTGAGAGTTAATTTTAATTAACTATGGATTTTCGTGAAGTAGAACCTGAGTGAAAATTGGAGATGGTTCCAAACTTATTTGTTAGCCACCGGTCCGGAAACCTGAGTGAAAATTGGAGACGCTTCCAAACTTATTTGTTAGCCACCGAAGTCTGCAAGAAGGAAGAGAAGACCCAGTGTTCGCAGTTAGTTTTAATGATTGGGGAACCTGGCATGAGGATTTTCAACACTTTCCAGATTTCACCAGAAGAAAACGATAAGATTAAGTTATTATATGACAAATTTGATAACCATTTTGCTCCTCGAAAGAATCTCACTCATGAAAGACGTAAATTCCTAACGAACAGGCAGAAAGAGAATCAAAGTAAAGAGGAGTATTTGGTAGAACTAAAAAACCTATAGTTATCTTGTGAATTTGGTGATATTCGAGAAACTTTGGTTAAAGACATTTTAATATGTGGTTTAAAGCCTAAAAATATAAGGGAAAAATTGCTTCAAGATGATGTCAAAACCCTGGAGGAAGCTGAAAAAAAATTGTATTAATATCATGAACACTCAAAAACGATCTATGGAGATTTCAAATAACCATGAACATTTTTCAACCACTCAGAGCAGCAGATTTGAAAAGATGTCCAGACAGCCTAGTCGTGGAAGTTGCAATTTTCAGCATATAAAAGGGAAGTGTCCTGCTTATAATAAAATTTGTAATAAATGTAAAAAACCTAACCATTTTCCAAATTGCTGTAGGTCAACAAATATAAACAAATTTGACCCTAAAATTTCTAATTTTCGTAATATTAATTTTTTAGAAGTTAAAGACAATGATTCTGATTCTGATTTTCTTTCTATAGATTGCATCAACACCGTGTGCAGAGAATCTCGGGCGGAGTCATGTATGGTTGGATCTCAACGATAGGTCAGTATCGTTTAAGATTGACATTGGGGCTGAAGCCAACGTTCTTCCGTTAAGGTACTATAATTTTGTTAATGTAGGATTTTGGATATCTCAGGTTACAATAAAACACAGATTACACTACTACTCGGCTAACCACACAAGACTGACTCACTACAATTAAGTTTATTCTTTTGGTACAATCTTATGTAATCGCTTCGTTCTTTATTTAATTTCAATACACTACATCTCTCCTTTGTTTTTTTAGATATATATATATATTTTTTTATAACAATTTATAACTTTAAAATGCACACAAGACTAGCACCAGCCTAGAATATTTAACTTGTTCTAAATTACAATTACTTATGACTACTTATGACTACTTAAGACTACTTATGACTAACTTATGACTAATGGTTAAATTATGTCGATAAAGTAAATGATTTTATAATCACTGCCTATCTAGATATTTAGTTTGTTTCGACTGAGGTACAAAGTCACAGTTACTATAATTTCCTTGTAATAATATAGTTTTGAATATTTTAGACAATTTTATTTAGAACTTTTCTGTAGTTGATCTATCACATACTTCCCATTTCCCTTTTTTTTTACATAATATCCCAAGGTGGACAAGATTTCTTTTCTTTAATTTTATTCCTAATAGGTATATGTCAAAACGTTTCTGTTAATGTTGCTTGGTTTGCCTATATATCTGACAAGAAAGATTTTATTTCCGTCTATTGTTTTGGGTGTTTGAAGGAAGAAGTGAACTGTTTTCAGACTACAGGAGGAACGCATATGAACTGGTTCACTATTAACGAGAATATCGATAAGGACGTTTTGAACTAATGGAATAGTAAATTATTGGTGACATTTTTTATGACGTAAAATTTAGTGGTTTCATTTTATTGTTTACTATAACTTTAGATTCAAAAGAATGGTTAATAGTATTTCGCTACCATAAGCCATCAAGATTTTATAAGACTATTTTCCAGCTTTTGCTCCACGAATCTATTAGCATTTTAGCTTCTACTAAGCCTAATAAACAAGTTATAGTTTCATCCTTATCAATGTAGAAAACGTAGTCGACCTTATTTTCTGAGTTAGACTATTCTCCAATAGTATGAATACCGGACCCACTAAACATGAAACATAGAAACCACCTTTATACAATATTTTATTTAAATAGCATGACATACATTTAAAACATTTTTAAATGTTGCATTTAAATAAGATAATTTGCATTGTTTTACTTTTAAACGTTAACGCAACCTTGTATTTGTATATGCATTAAGATGTTGTTAATATAAACGTCTTATTGTATTGCAATATTAGAAACCCTTTAAAATGACTTAACATTTGTTGCATATTTTCTTGGGACGATTTCCTTGGCGTCATGCTATAGGTGGCGCCACATATTGTTTCCTACCACTAAAATACTTGTAAACACTATAAGGGATTTTTAGGAATAATGTACGTGATAGTAACGGAAAAACAAAGTTTATAACCAGTTTTCGGTTAACCGGTTGTTGAAGTTACCTCAGACCGGTTCTCGGTTAAAACTCGAAAGCAAAACCGGTTTGTACCAGATAATGTATTTGTTACAATATCAAGATATTTACGAAACATTATTAAAAGTATCGTGGCAATATTTAGCTGAGGTTGTGCTTTATTAAAATGGTAATATTTTAATGTAGCCCTACATAATCTTAAGGTCGTGAGTTACATAAACATTTGTTTTTTTTTTGTAATGTAGCACAGGGGGACATTTGCGGACGTGACAACATTGCATATACATTATTTTTATTTAGATGTAATTGTTACCGGATAACATTTTATTGTAGATGTAAAGTTGTTGCAAAATACATAGCATAGCATTTATTACAGGTTTGGAATATAAAGAAATATAGGATGTTTTACGTAGAACGTTCTTAGCAGGTTTTAAGACATCCAATGGATACCGTTTTAATCATACGAAAGCTTCTGATCATTCTAAAAAATCTTGCAGAATATGCCCAGCATCTTATAATTTGCAAAACTATCTAACCCAATTTATGATCTGTCAAATCTAAAGTAGTCAATATCCAGAACAGTGACATGTGTAATAATGACACTGTGTGGTACAAAAAGATGTCTTAAATAGACAACATTTAAAATTCAGGAATATTAACATTTTCCTGCATTAATTTGTTTGTATACAGGTACATACCTTTCTATGCTTACAATACAATCTTACATAGCCTACAAACACTGGACTTAATAAAATCGCCAATCACTAGACTTAGATCTATAATTCTAATCCAATAATACACGATGGGAATCACCAAAACAATAAATGTATAATTTTTTATCGGCCACTATAGAATTACAACTCAAACATGTCCAAAATGTATGAGATATCCAAAATGTATTGCAGAACATTGGCAAATTCCGATACCTTCTATCAGAACATTCTTAGAATATGCATAGCATAATTTTTAAGAACATTGTTAACAGAAATTTCTTAGAATATGCATTGGAGCAATGATATGAGAAACTTTTAAGGATATGTCATGCATTTTAAGAGCAAGTTTTAAGCATAATCATAGCATATCTAAAGGTTTATTCTTAGAATATTCCCAATAGAATAATTAGAGAATATTCTTAGATCA
The DNA here is from genome assembly GCA_958510825.1 of Brachypterus glaber. Classification (NCBI taxonomy): domain Eukaryota; kingdom Metazoa; phylum Arthropoda; class Insecta; order Coleoptera; family Kateretidae; genus Brachypterus; species Brachypterus glaber. The sequence goes on from OY294044.1 coordinate 39,572,444, forward strand.
TCGGTGCTATTTGGGGTATTCATACACATGTGCGTAAACGTAAACCCACACATATTCCCTGCTAACACATCCTTTAAAGAAGGAAACCTGTTAATTTTAATGTTTTATCCACTAGATTTTTATGGTTTTCTTAATAAAAAGCATAATTGTGAGAATAATAGCGTATGCAACTCGTCGCTTACCTTTTCCAATATACTCGATTTTTTCCTCGTAATGTACTCTCGTACACCAAAATTAGGTTCGAAAACTCGTTGCGTAATTTATCATTAATATACGGTTGCCTTTTATCACACTCTATGGTTTTTTATAATAAACTAACGCTTATGAAAGGTAATATAATAAAAGCAGAAAATTTAATATTTTGTTCCTTAATTAAAGTATTTCAGTATAAATATAATTTTAATGTTTTTAAAAGAACTAAGTTTTTGCGTTATTTGTAGGCGAAATATTCTTCATATTTAAAACTTACTTTAGGTCGTATTTTGTTTGGAGACTCCTACGCACATAATATGTGATACCTACATGTACTGATGCCATATTGTGCCATATTGTGCCATACGTACATACACATACACACTATTACACGCACGTATATTTACTATGGCATCTGTGCATCAGGCGACAAAATGGCATCATTGAATCTAAGACCAGTACAGTGTGCGTCACAAAAAGAGTATTACGACAATCTGACCCGAATCTTGATACACTCGGTATTAAAAAAGAAAACTGCATGTCATACTTTATGGCGTCAGATGCCACATGTAGTTCTCTAAAGAATCATCTATGCATGATGCCTTATATACTTTGTGTATGCTTTACACCTCACTAAAAAATATTTATGGCATCTACCTACATCCATGAATTGAATTTAACTCGTTTATGGCGTCAGATGCCACATGTGTTTCTATAAAGGGATTATCTATGTATGATGCCTAATGAACTTTGTGTATATTTGATATTATACATAAAAGTATTTATGGCATCTACACTCCAAAATTTGATTTAAAATAGTTTATGGCATCGGACCGATGATTAAATTTTTAATTTTGCCATATATTTATCTCGATGTAGTTATAATCAATTTATTCAAATAATATTACATCAGTTTTTTTTTTCAACTTTGATCGGCCATTCAACGAATTTATGTCTCTAAGAAAAAAAAACAATAATATTGTTAAAATAAATTATAAGTTTAGTCTGATAAATGAAATAGCACACTCGTTATTTTAGTCAAAATTATTGCAAAATATAATTTATCCAATAAAACGTAAAATAATTGACTATTGAAATTTTCAAAATAATCTGTCAAACGTAAAAGGATAAAAATTTTTGCTATCCGGCGCGCCGCGGCAATTTGCATGCAATTAGCAGAAAAAATAAACTAAGATGCTTTAAGCTAAAATTAAAATATACATTTTAATAAAGAATATCTGGATATTTTGACAATATCATAATAGTATATTATGCACTTAGTATGCGAACTAAGTATTTAGTGTACGAGACTGAAGTTTTTTTGCTGAGACGGAGTAGAGAAAAAAAATAGTCGAGAATACTTAAGACAGTTCGCATACGTGGTGCGTATAATGTTTTTTCTCTACCTAAAGCTAGTAACTTCAAATATTAGTAAAAATATAGTTTAGAAATTGCGTTGATTGGATTGAAAACAACCTAATTTAAGACCGACGTAAATCTGTCACACATTCAAATTGGTACAGGTGATGCAAGTTATCAAGTGGTTAAAAAAAATCAAACTTTCAAATATCGGAGGATGACAATGTCAAATTAAACTCGTAAATATAAAAAAAATCATAGCGTTACTATTCGAAAGTGTCAACCCTTCAAATTGGTACAGGTAATGCACGTTAACGAGTAGTCTAAGAAAAAATACATAAATCAAAATATCGGATGATGACGGGATCAAATTGACCTTTAATATAAAAAATTCTAGCAACGGGTTTCCAACAACGGCTTTTCGGTAACTTCTTTAATAAAAGGTGTCAGACATTAAAATCGGTACAGTAAATAAACATTAACAAGTACTTTAAGAAAAAAAAAATACAGACATCCAAATATAGGAGGATGACAAGGTCAAATTGAAATCTAATATAAAAAAAATTATAGCTTTACTATTTGAAGGTGTGACACCTTCTAATAGTAACGCTATGATTTTTTTATATGAGGGATCAATTTGACCTCGTCATCCTCCGATATTTGGATGTCTATATTTTTTTTCTTAAACTATTCGTCAACGTGCATCACCTGCACTAATTTTAAGGTGTGATACCTTTTAATGCTATGATTTTTTTTATATCAATTTAACCTCTTCATCCTCCGATGTTTGGATGTCTGTATTTTTTTCTTAAACTACTCATCAGCGTGCATTACCTGTACCAATTTGAAGGTGTGACACCTTCTAATAGATCAATTTGACATCGTCATCCTCCGATATTTGAAAGTTTGATTTTTTTTTCGTTTGGACTTTGCCAATTTACCAATTTGAATGTTTGACAACTTTACCCCGGTCTTAAATTAGGTTGTTTTTAATTCAATCAACGCAATTGTTTGTAGCTTATATTTCTAAACTATTTTTTTAAATTAGAGGTCAATTCAACCTCGTCATCCTCCGATATTTGGTTGTCTGTATTTTTTTCTTAAACTACTTGTCAACGTGCATCACCTATAGTAATTTAAAGGTGTAACACCTCCTTATAGTAACTCTATGATTTTTTTATATTAGAGGCCAATTTCACCTCGTCATCCTCCGATATTTGGATGTCTGTATTTTTTTTTCTTAAACTACTCGTTAACGTGCAACACCTGCACCAATTTGAAGGTGTGACACCTTCTAATAGTAACGCTATGATTTTTTTATATTACAGGCCAATTTGACCTCGTCATCCTCCGATATTTGGATGGTTTTTATATTAGAGTTCAATATTACCTCGTCATCGCCCGGTATTTGGATGTCTGTATTTTTTTTTAACTACTCGTTAATGTGTTTATTAAAGAAGTTACCAAAAAACCGTTGCTGGAATTTTTTTTTATACTAGAAGTCAATTTGATCCTGTCATCCTCCGATATTTGGATGTATGTATTTTTTTCTTAGACTACTCGTTAACGTGCATTACCTGTATCGATTTGAAGGTCTGACACCTTCTTATAGTAACGCTATGATTTTTTTTATATTAGAGGTCAGTTTGACCTCGTCATCCTCCGATATTTGGATGTCTGTATTTTTTTTAAACTACTCGTGAACGTGCATTACACCTCTACCAATTTAAAGGTGTGACACCTTCTGATAGTACCGCTATGATTTTTTTATATTAGAGGTTGATTTGACCTTGTCATCCTCCAATATTTGAAAGTTCGTATTTGTTTTCTTGAACTACTTGTTAACGTGCATCATCTTTACCAATTTGAAGGTGTGACACTGACTAATAGTAACTTTATGACTTTTATATTTTCAAGGTCAATTTGACCTCGTTATCCTTCGATATTTGGAAGTTTGTATTTTTTTTCTGAAACTGCTTGTTAACGTGCATCATCTGTACCAATTTGAAGGTGTGACAACTTTTAATCGTAAGGATATGAATTGTTTTTATATTATAAGTCAATTTGACCTCGTCATGCTCCGGTATTTGGATGTCTGTAATTTTTTCTTAAACTATTTGTTAACTTGCATCACCTGCACTAATTTAAAGGTGTGATACCTTCTAATAGTAATGCTATGAATTTTTTTATATTTACTAGGTCAATTTGACCTCGTCATCCTCAGATATTTGGAAGTTTGATTTTTTTTTTAAACTACTCGTTAACGTGCATCACCTTTACCAATTTTAAGGTGTGACACCTTCTAATATTAACACTATGATTTTTTTTTGTATTAGACGTCAACTTGACCTCGTTATCCTCGGATATTTGGATGTCTGTATTTTTTTTCTAGAACTATTCGTTAACTGGCATCAACTGCACTAATTTGAAGGTGTGACACCTTCTAATAGTAATGCTATGATTTTCTTTTTTTATATTTGAGGTCAATTTGACCTTGTCTTCCTCCGATATTTAAATGTCTGTATTTTTTTCTTAAACTACTCGTTAACGTACATCACCTGTACTAATTTAAAAGTGTGTCACATTCTAATAGTAACGCTATGATTTTTTCATATAAGGTCAATATAACCTCGTCTTCGTCCGATATTTAAAAGTTTGTATTTGTTTTCTTGTACTTGTTAACGTGTATCATCTTTACCAATTTGAAAGTGTGACACCTACTAATAGTAATTATATGATTTTGTTATATTTTCAATATGACCTTGTTATCCTTCAATATATGGAAGTTTTATTTTTTTCTTAAACTACTTGTTAACATGCATCTTTGGAGCCAATTTGAAGGTGTGACAATTTGTAATAGAAAGGATATGATTTTTTTATATTAAAGGTCAATTTGACCTAGTCATCCTCCGATATTTAAATGTCTGTATATTTTTCTGAAACTACTCGTTAACGTACATCACCTGTACTAATTTGAAAGTGTGTCACCTTCTAATAGTAACAATATGACCTCGTTATCCTTGGATATTTGTAAGTTTGTATTTTTTTCTTAAACTACTTGTCAACATGCATCTTTGGAGCCAATTTAAAGGTATGATAACTTGTAAGAGTAAGGATATGATTTTTTTATATTAAAGGTCAATTTGACCTCGTCATCCTCCGATTGGGGACCATGAAGACTATATTTTAAGTCTAGGTACTTTTTGTCTACCTATATCTGTTAATAAAATGCTATAAACAAAGATACATAAAAAGTACCTAGACTTAAAATATAGTCACCATGGTGTAAACTGCTATTGTTTTATCAAACTAGGTATATATTTTTTAATTAAAAATTCATAACCTCAATTTATTAAATTTTCTATTATATCATTAAAATATCTTAATATTTCAATAACAATAATAATAAATATAATTATAAGACAAATACATATTTGTTACTTACCATATTAAATAATGTAATTAAAAGAAGTTATGGCATCTTACATCTGACATGTGCACAAATTACTAAAAAACTAAATCTAAAAATAGAATCTATTTTTAGAACTGGTTCATAAAAATAACGCAAGTGTCGCCACTGTACATAGTCATGATATGATGCCATTAATACATTTGTGTATTGAAATAAAATAGAGTACACTATGGCATCTTACACAGAATTTCGTTTTTTAAGAAAAAACTGGCTCAAAATTACTTTTTAGTTGTCTAAAACTACCAGAATGCCTTATTTTTGTTGCAAAATTTGTATTTTCTATATTAAAAAAATAAATAACGTGCATTAGATTGGGAAAATTAATCAAAAAAAGTTATGGCATCCTGTGTAAGATGCCATAATGTGAACGGATGCCAGTATTCACTCATATGCATCCACAGGGATGCCATAGTAAATATGACCGTTAACACACACACACACACACACACACACACACACACACACACACACACACACACACACACACACTGCGCTGATTCATAAGCTATTTGTAATATATCGATACCCTCCAAAAAACATGCCTTACACTCTTAAAAAAGTAGTGAGGACAGCCCATAAATATATTATTATAAACTATGTGTTTAGCTGTACTTATAATTATATAAAAATCCAAAATGGGTAACTGTGTAATGCAAATTTAGTTTTATGTATTAGGTGTCCCCAAAAATATGTAATTACCTCACTTATGTAAAAACTTTGCCTCACATTTATAGTAGAATAATATTATAATAGATTGTCAACATCACATTAGAGTGGCAAAAAAATATTTTTTTACACCGTGTTACCTAAAATGCAAACAACGTAAAAATTTTTCATTTGCAAATAATTAAAAAGAATTTCGTTACGTCTTTGTGTGTATGTCTGTATGCACTGTAAAAAAGAAAGACAAAGTTTCCACTTATTCATACCTATATTGGTACTGGATTTTAACTGTATCGATGCCAGAATTTTGCTGTTGTTAGTAAAATTTGAACTAAAGTATGTGGAGGAGGGTCCTTTGCTGGCATTGGCTCGCGCTGCCTCACCTTCTCCCCACTTGCAGCTTCACCTAAGGTTGTAAGCTCTTCGCTTTATCGCAATCTGATCGAGACTTCGTAAACAATCTGTATACTATACTATACTATACTATACTATACTATACTATACTATACTATACTATACTATACTATACTATACTATACTATACTATACTATACTATACTATACTATACTATACTATACTATACTAAAAAATTGGTTAGAACAGAACAAACTCATTATTAATGATGAGAAAACCAATTATATGCTTTTAAAGATAAAAAACCAGCCAGTCGAAACAATAACCATAAATAATGAGCTCAAAATTCTATCAAAGACTGTTAAATTTTTAGGACTGCATGCGAAAGCGATTAAGCCAGGTAACATATTCCCTGTTTGTGTTGAGGAAGTATGTTGATGTTTATACTTTGAAGACCGTATACTTCTCTAACTTTCATAGCATTTTAAGTTATGGAATAATTTTCTGGGGTAAATGCAAGGACATAGAAACTATCTTTGTCTGTCAAAAACGAGCTCTACGTACAGTTTTTGGTCTGCACTACGATGCATCTTGTAGAGGTCTCTTCAGAACCAACCGAATACTTACAGTCGTCGGTTTATATGTATTCAAGTCAATTTTGTTTTTGATAAAACATAAACAACTTTTTAGAGATTTAGAACCTAACTCCAGTAGAATCATGAATTACAGCATTCCAATACATAGATTAGCAACATATGAAAAAGGTTCTTATTACTCTTCCGTTAGTCTTTATAATAGCCTTCCCATGCATTTAAAAACCATAAAAAATTTAAAAACTTTCAAAAGCACTTTACTTAACTATCTTTGTGAAATTGAGCCCTATTCCCTTAATGAATATGAGCTTTATATAGAAAATCACAGCTTCAGATTTCAAAGTGAATTTTAAATGTATTGTATAGGTAAATTTTATTTTTTAAATTAAAAAAAAATTAAGTTGACTTTCTTTTCTCTCTCTCTCCGTCTTTTATTATGATATAATTTTAAATGTCTGTTTTAAACGTTAATTTTTTTCGATTTTTTTTTTATAGTGTATTTATTTAGCTATTATATTGTATTTTATATTGACAAATTTCCAATTAAGGTATTTATCTACAGCTTTAAAAGGATGTATTTAGATCATTTCTTGAAATAAAGATTTATTTATTATTTTATTTATTATTTATTTACTATACTATACTATACTATACTATACTATACTATACTATACTATACTATACTATACTATACTATACTATACTATACTATACTATACTATACTATACTATACTATACTATACTATACTATACTATACTATACTATACTATACTATACTATACTATACTATACTATACTATACTATACTATACTATACTATACTATACTATACTATACTATACTATACTATACTATACTAGATTACATTACATCCAAAAAAAAATCCATTTTACGCGGAAGGGTGAAAAATGGAAAAATGGGATAAATTGGGCAGTGTGTTTTTCTTTATTTTTTTTATTTCCGAAAAAAAGGGAAAAGGGAAAGTATTAGCAGTTTTTTGCATACAGCAATTTAATTCCAAGTATAAAAAAACTAGCATTGTTTTAAATTTGTGTATTAAAGTTGTCCTCACAATTATATGTATTAAAATTGGTCCCACAAGTATGTTATTCTCAACAGGTGTGTATTCTAGATTTTCACTAATATATACATTGTTTTAAGAAATGTAAAAAAATGTCCCCACAATTATATTATTGTCGATTAGTGTGTATAATTCATCTATAAATAGTAAAAATTTTCACATATTTCATCATAATCTAATTTTCTCTTGCTACTGACAAGCTAAAGAAAAGCATGGCTTAAATACAGCTTGTTGCTTTGCATTATTAAAAAAAGTGTAATAATAAACTTTTACTTTTGCCAACTGTTACTTTAACGCACTATATTTAATTTTATAATACATTTTAATTTTTTTTTAATTTAATAAAATTTATTTTTAACTAGTTTTTTAATAAATCCATGAACATTTATAGAATAGGTACCATATTTTGCATAAAAAATAGAATAGCATAGCACTGCACTGCACTGCACTGCACTGCACTGCACTGCATAGCATAGCATAGTATAATATAATATAATACAATATAACCAGCCTTAAAAGCCCCCAAATAGCAATTTTTAATTTAAAAAAAAGAAGGAATTTATCCCCTATTTGCTCCCCCTGCCGCACCCCAATGTTCACCAAAAACAATCCCGATCGATATATTTTGGTAAAATACCTGTATGCCAAATTTTAAGTCTCGAGCTTAAAGCGTTCTTAAGTTATCGTGTTGAGAAGATTTCCCGGATAACGAAAAAATCTTAATGATAATATAATATCTCCCGCGGGGATTATTTTTAAATGTTTACAATATTTTTTTAAAAATTGGTTTATAAGTGTTTTTAAGGTAAAAAACCTAAATCTAATAACAAAAAATATTTTAACTCCACCCCCGGGGGATGAGAAGCTAATTACTTATAATTTTTTACAATATTTTCGTGAAAATTAGTATATAGGGGTTTTTGAGGTAGCTAAAATTGAATCTAATAACAAAAAAAAATAACTTTACCCCCCGCAGGAGTAAGGGGGTAATTATTTTTTAAATTTTTACAATATTTTCGTGAAAATTGATATAAAAAGGTTCTTGAGGTAGGTTAAACTTAATCTAATAACAAAACAAAATTAACTCCACTCTCGCGGGGGTAAAGGGGTAGTTATTTTTAAATGTTTACAATATTTTCGTAAACGTTAATTTATAGGGGTTTTTGAGGTAGATAAAACTCAATCTGGTAACAATTTTTTTTAACTCTACCCTCGCGGAGGTAAGCGGGTAATTAGTTTTAATTGTTTACAATATTTTCGTGAAAATTGGTATATAAGGGTTTTTTAGGTAGATAAAACTAAATTTAATAACAAAAAAAAATTATCTACACCCCCGTGGGGTGAGAAGGTAATTATTTTTAAATGTTTACAATATTTTTGTGAAAATTGGTATATACAGGGTGTATTTGAAATAGCGTAGGAAATTTTAACAGGTGATTCTACATGATAAAATATGACAAAAAGTTTAAGATATGTTAACGAGGTTTTGCACGTGAATTAATCCTAATAAGGCCCATCTTTGTATGTAATTTTCACGTACGCACACACAAACGGGTCTGGATAGGATTAGTTGACGTGCAAAACCTCGTTGATATATGTCAAAGGGTTCCTGAGTTATTAAATAAAAAACGATTTTTTTAGCCACTTTCAAAGGGGCGTAGCTCCCTTATGACGCATTTTTAGCTACCTCAAAAACCCCCATATATTAATTTTTATGAAACTATAGTAAACATTTAAAAATAATTACCCCCTCACTCTCGCGGGGGTGAGGTTAAACTTTTTTGTTATGATTCAATTTTAGGTAGGTACCTCAAAAATCCCTTCATACCAATTTTCACGAAAATATTGTAAAAATTTAAAAATAATTACCCCCTTATCCCCCGGGGATGAAGATAAATCATTTTTGTTATCATATTTAGTTTTAGCTACCTGAAAAACCCCTATATATCAATTTTAACGAAAATATTGTAAACCTTTAAAAATAATTACACCCTCACACACGCGGGGCGGTTTTTTTTCTAAATATCTGGCATTGGAGCGAACTTGGTTAATAGCAAAACCAAGTTTTTTAAGGAAAGTTATATATAAAAACATAAGGCAAGAACGCGTATGCTGGCAGAATATTGCTGGGCTCTTAGACATAAAACAAACGTAACCCAGTAAAGTAGGAAAATAAAAGGAGCTAAAAAATAAAATTGATTAATACAAACGTTCTTGACTTTTATTTTTAATATAGCTATACTTTTGTATTAAAATATAAATAGTGTAAGCGTTTTTTATGCAAATGAGGTATACTTCGCAAAAAAAGTTTTTTGTTCCCACCCTACAGTGTGATACAACTGTCCCCACAATAATAAATTTCCTTAAACCCTAAATATCTAAAACTGAAAAAAAACTATTAAAGAGGGCGCCACTTTCTTGAGATACTATATGTCCTTACAATTATATGAATAATAAGAAAAATAACACATCGGATTTTTAGTGGAGAAGTGGGGACTTTTTTGGAATTTTTAACTTTATTATTCATAAATATTTTGCAAAAGTCTCCAAAACTTGTAGAAATAAATATCAGGAAAATTTTAATATAATATATCTTCCTATAAATTAAACAACCAAGGATATATTGCCAAAAAAAGTTGTGGGGACGTGGGTATGTCCCCACAACTATTAATGTCCCCACAAGCCTGGTAAAAATCACACCAAAATCCCCACAACTATTAGGAGACATACGCACACTCTCACACCTACACACACACACACACACACACACACACACACACACACACACACACACACACATACACACACACACACCTATACACGTCTGTCATAAATTGTGGGGCCGTGTGCACAACACCGAGTTGTGGGGACATTCAGACTGAGCACGTGGGTATGTAGAGTAAACTGCGCTGATTCATAAGCTATTTGTAATATATCGATTCCCTCCAAAAAACATGCCTTACACTCTTAAAAAAGTAGTGAGGACAGCCCATAAATATATTATTATAAACTATGTGTTTAGCTGTACTTATAATTATATCAAAATCCAAAATGGGTAACTGTGGCCCCGCAATTAATGCAAATTTAGTTTTATGTATTAGGTGTCCCCAAAAATATGTAATTACCTCACTTATGTAAAAACTTTGCCTCACATTTATAGTAGAATAATATTATAATAAATTGTCAACATCACATTAGAGTGGCAAAAAAATATTTTTTTACACCGTGTTACCTAAAATGCAAACAACGTAAAAATTTTTCATTTGCAAATAATTAAAAACAATGTCGTTACGTCTCTGCGTGTATGTCTGTATGCACTGTAAAAAAGAAAGACAAAGTTTCCACTTATTCATACCTATATTGGTATTGGATTTTAACTGTATCGATGCCAGAATTTTGCTGTTATTAGTAAAATTTGAACTAAAGTATGTGGAGGTGGGTCCTTTGCTGGCATGGGCTCGCGCTGTCTCACCTTCTCCCCACTTGCAGCTTCACCTATGGTTGTAAACTCTTCGCTTTATCGCAATCTGATCGAGACTTCGTAAACATTCTGTATACTATACTATACTGTACTGTACTGTACTGTACTGTACTGTACTGTACTGTACTGTACTGTACTGTACTGTACTGTACTGTACTGTACTGTACTGTACTGTACTGTACTGTACTGTACTGTACTGTACTGTACTGTACTGTACTGTACTGTACTGTACTGTACTGTACTGTACTGTACTGCACTGCACTGCACTGCACTGCACTGCACTGCACTGCACTGCACTGCACTGCACTGCACTGCACTGCACTGCACTGCACTGCACTGCACTGCACTGTACTGTACTGTACTGTACTGTACTGTACTGTACTGTACTGTACTGCACTGCACTGCACTGCACTGTACTGTACTGTACTGTACTGCACTGCACTGCACTGTACTGTACTGTACTGTACTGTACTGTACTGTACTGTACTATACTATACTATACTATACAATACTATACTATAAGGGTGAAAAATGGAAAAATGTGTTTTTCTTTATTTTTTTTTATTTCCGAAAAAAAGGGAAAAGGGAAAGTATTAGCAGTTTTTTGCATACAGAAATTTAATTCCAAGTATAAAAAAACTAGCATTGTTTTAAATTTGTGTATTAAAGTTGTCCTCAAAATTATATGTATTAAAATTGGTCCCATAAGTATATTATTGTCAACAGGTTCCAGATTTTCACGAATATATTTTTGATGTCCCCACTAATATATTCATTGTTTTAAGAAATGTAAAAAAATGTCCCCACAATTATATTGTTGTCGATTAGTGTGTATAATTCATCTATAAATAGTAAAAATTTTCACATATTTCATCATAATCTAATTTTCGTTTGGACAGCACAGCACAGCACAGCACAGCATAATATAATGTAATATAATATAACCTGCCTTAAAAGCCCCCAAATAGCAATTTTTAATTTAAAAAAAAAGAAGGAATTTATCCCCTATTTGCTCCCCTTGCCGCACCCCAATGTTCACCAAAAAAAATCCCGATCGCGATATATTTTTGTAAAATACCTGTATGCCAAATTTTAAGTCTCGAGCTTAAAGCGTTCTTAAGTTATCGTGTTTAGAAGATTTCCCGGATAACGAAAAAATCTTAATGATAATATAATATCTCCCGCGGGGATTATTTTTAAATGTTCACAATATTTTTGTAAAAATTGGTTTATAAGTGTTTTTAAGGTAAAAAAACTAAATCTAGTAACAAAAAATATTTTAACTCCACCCCCGGGGGATGAGAAGCTAATTATTTATAATTTTTTACAATATTTTCGTGAAAATTAGTATATAGGAGTTTTTGAGGTAGCTAAAATTGAATCTAATAACAAAAAAAGAACTTTACCACCGCAGAAGTAAGGGGGTAATTATTTTTTTAATTTTTACAATATTTTCGTGAAAATTGATATAAAAAGGTTCTTGAGGTAGCTTATACTTAATCTAATAACAAAACAAAATTAACTCCACTCCCGCGGGGGTAAGGGGGTAGTTATTTTTAAATGTTTACAATATTTTCGTAAAAGTTAATTTATAGGGGTTTTTGAGGTAGATAAAACTCAATCTGGTAACAATTTTTTTAAACTCTACCCTCGCTTAGGTAAGCGGGTAATTATTTTTAATTGTTTACAGTATTTTCGTGAAAATTGGTATATAGGGGTTTTTTAGGTAGATAAAACTAAATTTAATAACAAAAAAAAAATTATCTACACCCCCGGGGGGTGAGAAGGTAATTATTTATAAATTTTTACAATATTTTGGTGGAAATTGGTATATAGAGGTTTTTGAGGTATCTAAAATTGAATCTGATAACAAAAAAATTTTAACTTTACCTCCGCGGGAGTAAGGGGTAATTATTATTAAATTTGTTCAATATTTTCGTGAAAATTGGTATAAAATGGTTCTTGAGGTAGCTAAAACTTAATCTAATAACAAAAAAAATTAACTCCACTCCCGCGGGGTGAGGGGGTAGGTATTTTTAAATGTTTACAGTATTTTCGTAAAAATTAATTTACCAATCAGCTTTAGCTACCTCAAAAACCCCCATATATTAATTTTTATGAAACTATTGTAAACATTTAAACATAATTACCCCCTGACTCTCGCGGGGGTGAGGTTAAACTTTTTTGTTATGATTCAATTTACCTCAAAAATTCAAGGTACCTCAAAAATCCCTTAATACCAATTTTCACGAAAATATTGTAAAAATTTAAAAGTAATTAACCCCTTATCCCCCGGGATGAAGATAAATCATTTTTGTTATCATATTTAGTTTTAGCTACCTCAAAAACCCCTATATATCAATTTTAAGGAAAATATTGTAAACCTTTAAAAATAATTACACCCTCACACCCGCGGGGCGGTTTTTATCTAAAAATCTGGCATTGGAGCGAACTTGGTTAATAGCAAAACCAAGTTTTTTTAAGTAAAGTTAAAATATATAAAAACATAAGGCAAGAACGCTTATGCTGGCAGAATATTGCTGGGCTCTTAGACATAAAACAAACGTAACCCAGTAAAGTAGGAAAATAAAAGGAGCTAAAAAATAAAATTGATTAATACAAACGTTCTTGACTTTTATTTTTAATATAGCTATACTTTTGTATTAAAATATAAGTAGTGTAAGCGTTTTTTATGCAAATGAGGGATACTTCGCAAAAAAAGTTTTTTATTCCCAACCTACAGTGCGATACAACTGTCCCCACAATAATAAATTTCCTTAAACCCTAAATATCTAAAACTGAAAAGAAAATATTAAAGAGGGCGCCACTTTCTTGAGATACTATATGTCCTTACAATTATATGAATAATAAGAAAAATAACACATCGGATTTTTAGTGGAGAAGTGGGGACATTACTTTTTTGGAATTTTTAACTTTAATATTCATAAATATTTTGCAAAAGTCTCCCAAACTTGTAGAAATAAATATCAGAAAAATTTTAATATAAGATATCTTCCTATAAATTAAACAACCAAGTATATATTGCCAAAAAAAATGTGGGGACGTGGGTATGTCCCCACAACTATTAATGTCCCCACAAGCCTGGTAAAAATCACACCAAAATCCCCACAACTATTAGGAGACATACGCTGTTTAATTTATGTAATATGCACATTATTTAAAAACTTTGATTAAAAATAATAAAAACAAACTATACTAATTTGTTGAGAATCACAGAATTTAGATTCACAAAATGCCAGGAACATTTTGATTGCACATACTGCCAAATTTTTTCACTTTAGCCCAGCAAAATTTGTGCGAAATTTAAAATTGTTGTACTCCGTCTACAAAACCATTCTCGAGACTAGGCAACTTTTATTCCGCCCGAAGTATAAAAGGTTACCTAATAATAAATGTTAAAATTTATAATGTAGGGGAAGGTAGCCTATATCGTACTGGTCGGCAAACCGTACTTTTTTAATTTCTCTAACCTCGAAAAGATTTTTAAGACAACTTATGACTTTAATAGCTAGCTTGGAGAATAACCCTCATAGACAATTTGGTCGTTGTAAATTAACCTCAAGGTTTGGAGATAAGGTCGGTCAAACAAAATTGCTTAAACTGATGTTAAATACAGTATGTATCTGCAAGTTTTTCTAAGGATATTTTTCTTCAGCGAGTACAGTTACCAAATTGTTTTATGTGTAAATACATTAATTAATATCAGTAGAATTAGCATATAAACAAAACACATATTTTTTAGTTTATATACCTATTATAGGGCCTTACCTTTTTTTAATGTTTATAAATGACGTGGCATCATTGGCGGCATTTGGCACACTAGTAAATTTCGTTTATGACACAAACCTAATTCTAAAAGGTAAAACATTTGAAATTATTATTGAAAAACTGGAATCCTGTATTAAAGAGGTGGTTTGTCAAAAATAAGTTAATTCTAAATAAAGATAAATTAAACATAATATTTTTTAAAACTTCTAGGTCAAATTTTACTACTCCATGCCATGTGCAATTCGATGATGCCATTGTCAAGACTTCTTCCAGTGCCAAATTTTTGGGTTTGGTAAACCATGAAACAATGAAAATAGTCTACCATTTAAATTTTCAATCTTTTGAAATTTGGTATAACTTTCTGGGGACAGGGTAGCAATGTAGAGGACTAGATGAAGTGACCCTAATATGCAGGGCCGGACAGAGCCAGCCCGGGCCCCGGTGCAACTTTTTACTCGGGCCCCCATTTTTTCAAAACATAATTGTCCCATGCAGGCCTGCAGCTAAGGCACTGAGGGCCGAAGCGGGGCCCCCATTCATTAACTAAGCGCCGCAGTCGAAAATTTTTCCAAATTATGTTATATTTCTGACTGTTTTATTTTCATAGTTCAGCAAGCTTAAGTATGTAAAAAATAAATAAATTTTTTTCAATTTTGATAGCTCTGGCGCCGCAGGCAATTTTTTTACAAATTTTAAGCTTTTGCAAGCTTGAACTTAAAAAAAATACGTAGGTAAATTAGTTCTAGCGCCGCGGGCGATTTTTTTTTACAAATTTTAAAACACTAGTAACAGTGCACTATTATTTTTTACAAAAATCCAAAAAGGCTTAAGCGCTGCCGCGGCGAAATTTTTTCTATTGCCCATTTGGAACGAGATCTACTTATTTGCTCATTTTGACGCCTTATCGATCTGGGGGAGTATAAATAAATAAACTGTTTATTAAAAACTTCTGTCGCCGGGCCCCCTTCGAGCCCGGGCCCCGGGTAATCTGTACCCCCTGCACCCCCCTGAATCCGGCCCTGCTAATATGAACCAGCTACAACTTCATGCAACTGCGAGGGAAGGGGGTTCTTTACAAGCTAATTAATTATGTTTTTTAAAATCTCATAATTATAAAACATGTTTTATCATAAGTTGTCCAATAGGTTTTATAATAACTTGCTTTACCAATACTTTCATTATGATATAGACTTGACGTTGTAAAAAAAACTGCTAAGATTAATCTAAGATTAATCCAATCATACCAATTAAAAAATTTGATTGAGCGCAAAAAATCAAAATTTATTAGTAATTAAGTAATACACTCTGTAGTATAAAATACCCTAGTCCACAAGGTCCTTACTAAGTCTAATTAAAAATCTAATTTATAACATTAGATTTGACATTTATTTTTATCGTGAACGTCATATTTGGAAACATTTATTTTCATAGTATCCTCTCTTTTACATTAGCGGGGTCATTCCATAATGCACTTACCATTTTTTACCGTTTTCTAAAATTAAAAATTTAAATAGAAAACTATTGTTTTTAGTAAAAAAAACTATCATATGATAAAGAAATTATATTATTTTTTTAAATTTTGGCGTTAAAAAATGTTATTATGCTAAAAAAAAATTCTGTTTGTTGCTCTAGCCTAAAAACGGAAAAAAGTACAACACTTTTTTCTGGCGTAAATTGAAGGTAACTAGGTCTATATTGACTGGTAAAAAATATATTTTAATAGCTTTGATAATAACGCCACAATTTGACTGATTTGTCTACCTTGGGACACCGTGTATATATATATATATATATATATATATATATATATATATTTTTTTTTGAGAAAAAATGCATTTTTAGTGATGGGATAAAACCTGCTTCAAATTCTTTACTTTTTGTCAAAAAATAATAAAATTTTGCAAGCTTATCTTAAAAAGGTGCATCTAATTACTTTATGTACAAAAAATAAAATGTTTTATACAGGGCGTTCAAAATTAATATTTAAACTTTAGTATTTTCAAACATAACAAAAACAATTTTTTTAAATTGAATGCTTTATTTTTAATTCTTGCTGTCACCAAATGCAGTATTTTGTTTTGATCTATGTGAAATTATTCACAATGGCCAAGTAAGTCTTTCTGAATAAAATCCATTTTTGATATAAGCCAAAAGTTTTACAGTGGCGAATATACCCTAATTTTTAACAAACAAAATATACTTTTTTATTGAATCCTTTTTGTAACATTTTTGCTAAAAATTTTATTGTGAAGAAAAATAATTTCAGTTCGCTTGTTATATAATTTTCAAGGGAAAATATATGGGGAAAATTTTAAGATTATAAGATTTCACATTTTGATTAAATGATATATTTTCTGAGGGAATTTTAAAAAATGAGGTAAGGGTAAAATTAAGTTTTTTTTTATGCTTATTCATTTAGCAAAAGTTGATAGACTAGCCAGCCAAAATTTTTACTAGCGGCATTGCCGGTAAAAATTAACATCCTAAAGTAATAAAAATTATCAGCGGCGTAAAAAAAGGGTCAAAAATAAAATAAAATATATATTATAATTTTATAATTTAAAAATGTCTAAATTTAAGACTTTTATTACAGTGGACAGCTAAAACAGTTTCTGGCGCGTGTCTAGCTATGTTCGTCCAATCAGGACGTTGGATAATTTTAAAGTCATGTATTTTTATCGAGTCCACGTTGACTGCTTAGGTCCAATGAACGTTCGATCCTAGGCAATCATATTTCACACAAGATTAAGCTATACCCAGAAGGCATTTTTTGTCATCTATATTTACAGGACCGGCTTTATTTGTTTTATTTGTGTTTTTTGCGTCAAGCATGTAGGTATTATATTTTTATTTCAATTTATTATTTATTATAAGTTTGGAAGTAGCAAGGGCAGTGTCGGTCTTGACTTTTATACACTGCAAGAAATGATTGCTGTTTACATACATTTCTTGGTGCTTGCTGAACTTCATGTTTTCTTTATACATTTAAGTCGAATGATTTCTGAATTTAGTAATTTTTATTAAGATTTCTTTCATTATATCTTAATATAATTACACATATTTTTTATATATATTAATACATTACTTGATGTGCTTTCATTAAGTTTATTTATAATAAATTTCTCAAATGAATTATCTTATTTTATTTAAGAGTTATATTTTCTCAAACTGAAAAGCTTAAGTATTTACACTAGGTTGTTACTTACCTAATGGAGTAAAAGCTAAAGTAACTGGCGCCCCTAACAACATTAATCAATTCTTTCTATTTTTCCCATACCCATTGCTCCGCTGTCAAAACTAGCCGTTGGCAGTGAACGTATTAATTACGGTACACTAATATTGGCGCCCAATAATAATTTGTGGTACAGTATAAATATTTTATTATTAAAATAAATATTTTGAGTAAATTAAAGTTAATTTTGAAAAATAAATATTCAAAATGGACGATTTAGATAAAATGGAAATTCGATTGACTGCAGAAATGGTAAAAATTTAGCAAAAATAGGTCTAGCTTTACGAACGTCTGTAAATGAAGTTACGGGGTATACGCCGGCATTTCTTAATTTTGGGAGGAATGTACCTATCACAGGAACTTATTATGGCAAAATGACATCAACTGATGGTGTTAAATTAGAACCTTGTGACAGAGACTCGTATAGCCAAGACTTGGGAAATCTTAAAGAGATTTTTGTTGATGTAAAGAAATATTTACATGAAGCTTATGAACGAAATAAGCGTACTTATGATTTGCGCAAGCGTGAAGTAAATTTTGAGATAGGTGAAAAAGTTTGGAGACGAAACAAAGTACTCTCAGATGCTAGTAAAAGTTTTGCTGCAAAACTTGCTCCAAAGTACATACTTTGCAAAGTTGTTGCGAAAAAGTCAAAATTAGTGTATATTTTGGAAAATGCGGATGGTCATAGAGGCGACTGGCATGTTAAAGATCTAAAGAAATATTTTGGATCGAATAGTGACATTTCAGTTGGCTAAATTTTATTAAATAAGAATATATTCTTAGTATCATTCGGAATGATATTTAAAAAATATCAATGTATTGAAAATATTTTAAAGGGTACCCAAAACTTTTGTAAATAGTAAAAAAAAAATATTTATATATATATTTTTTTTTTGAGGAAGAGGATACTGGTGTAC
Organism: Brachypterus glaber; assembly: GCA_958510825.1. Classification (NCBI taxonomy): domain Eukaryota; kingdom Metazoa; phylum Arthropoda; class Insecta; order Coleoptera; family Kateretidae; genus Brachypterus; species Brachypterus glaber. Next base: position 39,591,583 of record OY294044.1, read on the forward strand.
ACAGTCAAGTCTTATTTCTAATTTTTTTAATCTTGATAAAACTTAGCTAAAAAGAAAAACAAAATTATTTATGACAATTACCCGATTATGAAAATTACCTGATTATGACACTTATCCGTTTATGACACACACCGATAATGTCCCAAATTTATGTTCTACATAAGAGTAGGCGGATGATACACGTAGTTATCAAGCTTAGCTATTGTTAATTATCAAGTAGTATTTCAAATGATTTACATAAAATATTGTATTTTTTATTGATTTATTAAATAAAATATAGTATATATTTTAGCTATTTAAGTTAAATAGTTATAGAGTTTGGTATAAAAATATTTTTTGTATATTAAATATTTTTATTATTTTTGAAGGGGGCATGTGTAACGATATAAATCGTCACTTTGTAATATAGCAAGGGTTAATTAAACTATTCGTTTACTTACGTTATAATCTATGTTTATTTTGTATATAAATAGTTACGTACGTACAGAACTATATTGTATCTGGGACTATTTTGTAGCAGGAACTGAATTCTAACCATACAGATCTCTATTCCATAGTTCTACCTGAAAATAACATAAAGAAAACATAATTAGAATATGATTTTTAATAATAAAGAATCATATGACTTATTTCTCTATAATGCATTTGTCTATGGACTTACCTGGTTTTTATATGTTTCAGAGTCTATTGAGGGTTGGATTTCACTAGCTTTCATCTGTAGCTTGTCTCTCCTGGAAAGTTGTGTATGCTTTATTCCTTCGGGATAATCTAGAATTTGTTGAAAATAGTTTGCTGGAACTGCTCACTTAGATTCAGTATTTTGTTTATACTTAGTTCACAGGGTATTAGGGTATTAGTATTCTGTTCGTATTTTTATTAGTTTTGCTGATAAACAATATTATTGTTTATATTTGTTTCTTAGAGTAATATTTTGAGGTTAGATATCACTAATACGGATTTATTAAGAAATCTTTTTCTTGGTATTATTTTTGGTGTCGTTTCCGCCACCTTTATTAGGAATTCTACATGGTAAAAACCGTAGTTGATAATGACTTGCATAGATGTCGTTAATAGTTCTGAAATATTATTTTATTTACCTGAAGGGTTCATAGGTGCTATAAGGTCGATTTTCGTTCTTCTTGAAGCAACTCTAATACAAGATGGTGGTGTCGTACTGACAAGTGTTTATTTTCTGCAATCATCGAAGTAATCCTTCATGTATTTTTATTTAAAGTTAGTGAAAATGAATATTTAAACAATGCGGAAGATATTGTAACTGTTATTTTCTACAATTACGCATTTATAACGTTTCGATGGACATCGAAGACTTAGCACGACACGTAAGTTACGTTTTTCTGTTTCTTAGAATATTTCTGAGATATGATTATTGTTTCAGCACCATTAATATGGAATTACATTAACCATTCCTATACCATTAATATGGAATTACATTAACCATTCCTATACCATTAATATGGAATTACATTAACCATTCCTATACCATTAATATGGAATTACATTAACCATTCCTATACCATTAATATGGAATTACATTAATCATTCCTATACCATTTTTATGGCATTATAATGGCAATTCTTATGGGATTAAAAATCAATATCATGTTAGAATAATCTAATATTTTCGATGGTTATTTTTACGCCTACGCGTTTAGGGATGTACAATGGTACACATATTTGTGACCTGTTAGCTTAAGCATAATTTAAGTTGAAGTTTATTTTGGTATATTTGATATACGAGTTCTCCGCATGGAGTGATGTTCTGTTGGAACATGGTTCTGTAATTTTAGGCATAGATAAATTCTATTTAACCGTCTAGCAGACAATTTTATATTGGACATAATTTTCAAAAGTATATTTTATCCCGGACGACATTTTCAATAGTACATTTTATCCTGGAAGATGATTTTTCCAAAGTAGATGGGACAGCTTATTTTTTTCTTCTTTCATTTAAGAAATGAATTCATCAGCATAGGGGAGACTTGTACAGATGGAGACGATGGAATTCATACCTCATGGATTTTACAGAAACCAGCTAAGTACTCTTTCTGAAAACTTTTGAAAGCAATATTTCATATTTTAAATTCATTTATTTCAATATTCTTATAACTGTAAACTTTATCAGATCTGATATAGTATTGTTTAATACTATATGCCCTTCTGGCTTTTTGTTCATTCTTAGGTACTTATTTTTTTAAAACATTTAATCTCATTGATTAATTATTAAATATCATACTTTCGATTAAATGATTTCTAATTTAAGCATGACTTTTATACACTGCAAGAAATGATTGCTGTTTACATACATTTCTTGGTGCTTGCTGAACTTCATGTTTTCTTTATACATTTAAGTCGAATGATTTCTGAATTTAGTAATTTTTATCAAGATTTCTTTCATTATATCTTAATATAATTACACATATATATTAATACATTACTTGATGTGCTTTCATTAAGTTTATTTATAATAAATTTCTCAAATGAATTATCTTATTTTATTTAAGAGTTATATTTTCTCAAACTGAAAAGCTTAAGTATTTACACTAGGTTGTTACTTACCTAAAGGAGTAAAAGCTAAAGTTACTGGCGCCCCTAACAACATTAATCAATTCTTTCTATTTTTCCCTTGCCCATACCCATTGCTCAGCTGTCAAAACTAGCCGTTGGCAGTGAACGTATTAATTACGGTACAGTCTATAGACTAGTGAGATTTGGAACCCCTTTAGGGGCCAGAAATATTGATGACTAAATAAAAGCTCATCACCCCCAAAAAATTTTTTACCCCTGGCAAAAATATTGATAACCTAAAAAAGGTAATTACCCGGTGGGGGGCCCCCAAACTATGAAAGGCCTTCAAAGGTGGGGGGCCCCTTGAGATTTTTCTCACTATCTCACCTGTCCAGTCCGACACTGAGCAAGGGCGTAGATGAAAGGGGTATTGAGGGTAATTGCCCCCCCATAGGAAAATGTTTTTTTTTTGTATTGCGTTATCCTATAAAAAATATACATTTATATTCTCAAACAAAATATGGGGTGTAGGTATATAACTTATATTATATAATTAATAAAAAGTCCATACCAAAGGGTATGTATTTTTGTTTAAATATTAAAACAAAATTTATCTTTTTTATGTTTAATCCCGGAAAAATTATCTACAATTATTAACCCCCCCCCCCCCTTAGAAAAAAATCTACGCCCATTGGAAGGAGAAAGTGACGAAGAAGAATAAGAGAAAACGGGTGAAGAAGGATAAACTTTTTAAATAAACAAGTTAATTTATTTTATTTTTATTTTTTGTTAATATAAAATTTAATTACGCCCCTGTCTAGCATTAATCTGTTTCAAATGAAAAAATTCTACTATATCTCTGGCGTCTACTATAATTTTTGATTCGAAATCAGCCTCTATTAAAAGGTAAAAAATGCAATACATGTTCTTGTCCAATTAGTACCACCCACATTAGGGTGGTCGCGAAAATTCAAATTGTATATACAAATATTACCTTTACACAAAAATTTGTTGACCTTTATGGTAATATGAATTATCCAAAATTTGAAGCTAATCGAAATACGTTAAGGCACCGCACAGTGGTCCTAAAGTTTTTAAACTTACCCATTTTACGAGCTGCTTTAATTTTAAATTTATAAATTAGCAGATTTTGAAATCTTAAACTTTTATCAACTAAAATTTTTGCCTAATTTGTGACTATTGCTTACGTAAAATTTAAGGTGGATCACAAGTAGTTTAGAGTTGGCACAAGAAACTTAAACCTCAAAAATTCCATAATTTTACTAGCTTTTTTTATCCATTTTCTACAAGGTGTAAAAATGTTAACGGGCCCTAGTCTGAAATTGTAAACCTAGACATGTATATTATACATGCAAAATTTTAGGAGAATCGGAAAAAGTTAGGAGGTCGCGCAAGAGCCGTAAATGTTTAAAAATGGACGATTTTAATTTTTTTTTTACTTTAAAATTAAACAAATATATATGAGAGTTTAAGATTACAATTATTTTTAGTTTTTTTTTTTGCTCTTGTTCATGTTTTATTCTTTTTTAGATTTAATTTGACTTGAATTTCTAGTTTGTTAGTTTGCCACTATGTTAGATTGTTAGTTAGTTTGTTTGTTAAGCAGAACCTTAGGTTAATGACAGAAAGCTGAAATTTGGTATAGTTATTTATCTCCGAAGACAATATAATATAATAAAATAAAATAATTCACCCAACCCCCCCGCCCCTTCGTTGGGGAGGTATACCTCTTTTTAAATTCTTACCAATATGTTTGTGTAAATTTTGTTCTGAAGGTTTTTGCACTCACTAGGACTAAATATAATATTTTAAAAAATGCTCCCACACCCTAGGGGCAATTTAAATATTTATAAAGAGTCGTTTAAAAAATATATTCTATTTTTTTATACCTAAACTGGATTCTCTATAAGCTCTTATGTCACTTTTAGATTTCTAGTTTATATACATTATAATAAAATAATGAAAAAATCTTGCTATTAAGAACACTTTAATAAATAAAATAAATATATATGAACAGTTCCAACGTTTCGAAGGTAATATGTCCCTTCTTCTTCAGGGTAAAAATTAAAAATAGAAATAAAAAATTATACAAATTTAAAATCTAATTGTCAAAAAACTGATAGATAATAATAATAGCAAGATTTTTTCATTATTTTATATAAAAAAGAACAAGAAATATTATAATATACATTATAATTTTATACCGGATAACACAAGAAGCATTGCCTACGAATTATCTCCGTTACTATAAAAGATTACTTTTTGAAATATATATGAACCGTAAATACCCCCATTTTCGCATCGTCATTATAAAAAATATCACTTCCGGTCTAACCGGAAAATGGCGTTATTTTAAAGTTTTTTTTTTAATTCATCAACTTTAACGCCAGTTTTTGCTAAATTTTTAAATGGAACGACCTATTTTTGATTTTTCTAAATTAAAAATTCAGGTATACTCTACAAGAAAAACGTACAAACACCTTAATAGGGTTGGCGCTTTTCGGGGAAAATGGCCATATTCCGTTGGAGCTATATTGAATCCCAATGGAATATGGCAATTTTCCCCGAAAAGGGCCAAAGCTATTAGAGTATTTATACGTTTTTCTTGTAGACTATACCTGAGTTTTTAATTTAGAAATCAAAAATAGGTCGTTTCATTTAAAAAATTAGCAAAAAATGGCGTTTAGGTTGATGATTAAAAAAAAAAACTTTAAAATAACGCCATTTTCATAATAACAAAAGAAAATCAGTTTCAGATGAACAGTAAATTCTTAGCCCACTGCTAAAAGATTTAAAATGTCAAGTTTCAGAAATACTCAAATATGGACGTCATAGCACCGCCATGTTGGTTTTATGAAAAATGGCTCCTGTGGCGCCATCTTTAATGCAAATATCGACTTGTTATCAATGAAAAGAGAATTTAAAGACGAACTTGAAAATGTAAGCAAATATATAGGGTTCCATTTAAAAATCAAAAGTTGGTATCACTTTCGCTTAGACCGTAAGTGATATTTTTTATAATGACGATGCCAAAATCGAGGTATTTATGGTTCATACAAGCTCTATAAATTTTAAAAAGTTATCTTTAATAGTTACGGAGATAATTCGTAGGCAATACTTCTTGTGTCACCCGGTATATATTATACATTATAATGTATATAAACTAGAAATCGAAAAGTGATATAAGTGCTTAACGAAAATTCAGTTTAGGTATAAAAAAATAGAATATATGTTTTAAACTACTCTTTATAAATATTTAAATTGCCCCTACGGGGTGAGGAACATTTTTTAAAATATTATATTCAGTTCTAGTGAGTGCAAAAACTTTCAGTAGAAAATTTCCACATATTGGTAAGAATTAAAAAAGAGGTATACCTCCCCTAACAAGGGGGGGGGGGGTTGGGGGAATTATTTTATTTTATTATATTGTATTGTCTTCGAAGATAAATAACTATACCAAATTTCAGCTTTCTATCATTAACCTAAGGTTCTGCTTAACAAACAAACTAACTAACAAACTAACATAGTAACAAACTAACAAACTAGAAATTCAAGATAAATAAAAACTAAAAAAGAATAAAACAAAAACAGGAGCAAAGAAAAACTAAAAATATTTGTAATCTTAAACTCTCATATATATTTGTTTAATTTTAAAGCAAAAAAAAATTAAAATCGTCCATTTTTAAACATTTACGGCTCTTGCGCGAACTCCTAACTTTTTCCGATTCTCCTAAAATTTTGCATATATAATATACATGTATAAGTTTACAGTTTCAGACTAGGGCCCGTTAACATTTTTACACCTTGTGGATACAAGGGTAGAAAATGGATAAAAAAGCTAGTAAAATTATGGAATTTTTGAGGTTTAGGGTTCTTGTGCCAACTCTAAACTACTTGTGATCCATCTTAAATTTTACGTAAGCAATAGTTACAAATTAGGCAACAATTTTAGTTGATAAAAGTTTAAGATTTCAAAATTTGTTAATTTATAAATTTAAAATTAAAGAAGCTCGTAAAATGGGTAAGTTTAAAAATTTAGGACCACTGTGCGGTGCCTTAACGTATTCAAATTTCGGATAATTCATATTACCATAAAGGGCAACAATTTTTTGTGTAGGTAGAATTCGTATATTCAGTTTTAATTTTCGCGACCACCCTAACCCACATACAAAAAATTTTATTATTTTTTAAATTTGTATGCCCTTTTATAACACCACTGTTTATTTTGTTACTTTAAGATGTAAATTTTAACCGAAAAACCACTAGAAAATTTTTTGGTTGGCTAGTCTGTTTCATTTTTGCTAAATAGTAAGCATAAAAAAATCTTTATTTTATCCTATGCTCATTTTTAAGATTCAAGATTCAAGATTTATTGATGTATATACAAATTATTTGTTTACACAGGTCAGATACAAATAAATAAATAAATAAATAAATTTACAATACAGTTAAAATGCGTTTACATTTACAACATATTAAAAGCAGTGTTGTCAATATCAGTATATAGATATTGAGTAACACTGTAAAATGCCTGCCGCAGAAGATATTGTTTTGTTTTTGCTTTAAATTGCAATAATGGGAGAGCTTGTACACGCGGAGGTAGTTTATTATAGAATTTTACCCCATAGTAATTTAAAATTAATTTTTTATTTTAGTTCACTTAGAAAATATATTATTTATTCAGTGTAAAATCCTATTATCTTAAAATTTTCCCCTATATTAGCCCTTAAAAATTCTATAACAACGAAACAGAAATTATTTTTATTTGAATTGAAATTTTTAGCTAAAATGTTACTTAAAGGATTTAATAAAAAGGTATGTTTTGTTAGTTAAATAATAATGTACCTCCGCCACTGCACTACTTTTGCCTTAAATTAAAAATGGATTTTATTCAGAAAGACCTACTTGGCCATTGTGAATATTTTTACAGAGATCGAAACAGCATGCATTTAGTGACAGCAAGAATAAAACTTCGAAGAAAACGTTTAATGTGACCATTATTTTACAAAGTGGTAAATAAAAAAAAATCTGGCCCCAGGATCATTTTCATTTTTATTTTATTTTAAGCTTTTGATACATGCAATCGAAAAATGCAATAAGTAGAAATGGGTGTTGTCAAAAATATTTTTTTATTTATGTCTTGGGTTATCGTGTCTACAAAAATTGTGACATCGGACAGACGGACGGACAGACTTTTTCACATTTGAAAAAAAAAGTTGCTAATTTTTGCATGAAGCAAACTTAATTTAATATACCGTATATTATTCTAGCACTAGCGCTGTGCATAAAATAATAAACAGATTTTTTATTCTATTAATTAAAAATAATAAACACACAAAAAAATCGTGTGTCTAAACAACAATACTGTTTTTTGATATGAAAGCACGCGCAGAATTGATATAATAGCGATTGATAGAAAAAAAAGCAAAGCTGTTATTATAGACCCAACAATTCGTTTCGAAAAAAACAAGGAGCAGCCTGATGAAGTTAATTTAGAAAAGCAAAAAGTCTATAATGGAACAATTAATTTTTTTAAAGAAAAATACAATATTAAAGAAATCGAAGTTATAGGACTATTCATAGGAGCTCGCGGCACAATTTCAATTTTTTTTGTATCTTTTGTTAAAAAATTCAAAATTCCAAAGTCAATTCTTAAAAATATCGCAATTCAAACACTCAAATTTTCAGTACAAATCTTTAAAAACCATTTATATACACTACACCATTAAATACACTTTTACACTTATACTTATTTTTTTACTCACACAGATTTTTACATATTTTATTTATGTTTTACTAACTTTATAATTATTTAGATTTAGTAGATTTTTTAGTTACTTTTATATACATATTTTATATTATCCTATTAATTTAGTTATTGTTTATTATTCCTTGTTTTTTACAGACCAAAATGTTGGTAGGATGTTGTATATTGTTCTATATAATAAATATATTAACCATATATCCTGGTTTTATCCGCAAAAAATCCTTTGCCCATTTCTAGTTCAGATGTCACCTTGCAAAATGCAGCCTGGCACGACGATGATTTGCAGTAAGTTTAGGTTCAGTTGCCGCTTTACGAGAGTAAAAGTTTCTTATAAAAAGGTAACAGTGGACCTATGCTACTCTGGTTTCTCGAACCTGTGTTTTCAAACATACAGCATTAGACGATGCACTATGTCGTAAACGGGCCCAAAAAGTAACCATAATTATTTGAATACTAACATTTAATGAAAATATCTTTTTATGGAATAACAATACATTCCTTTAAATTTTTAGTCGTTAGTTAATTCTTAAACAAGCTATGTGCCATTTTTTAAATCATGCCAAAATATTCTTTTTGATATAAATCTTTGTGGTAAATGTATTTTATAGATAAAAAATAGTTAAACTAAGTAATTTTATGATTTGTTCTAAAAGGGGCTATGAGCCAGCTTTTAAATATTTACAGATAAGGGGATAAATGCTTTCTCATCAGATAATATATTATATTTTGACATTTTTCATTATTCTATCTAAAAGGTTAATGTATATGGGAGATTTAGCTCAGCGGTCAATGGCATCGATATAGCCTGACACTGATCTAATGATCGTGAGTTCAAACCTCACTGGCGCCGATTGCCTTTTTTAGTTGATTAATAATTGAAATTTGGCGAAGGCGTACTCCCTAGATATATTGGTTCGAAAGTCAATTAAAGCCGGTGGTTTCCTCTACTACTAGCCCACACAAGTCCTGGACTTAGGGGATGCTTAATTAAGTAGAATAGTACGAGGTTAAAAACAAACATAAAACAAACAAACATATAATCAACCTGCAGTATTAAAATTTTTATTGGTGCATTTTTTAGCTCCTATTTTTGATTCTCATAACGTGAACTTACCCCTTTAATTGTAATTTTCTCGGAAACGGTTGGCCCTACAGTGTTACATAAAAAGCATTTTTATGTATTTTTAATTAAAAAATTATATTTTATTAATAAAATGTCAAAAAATGTACAGATGAAAAAGTTTGGGGCAATTAAGTGACATCGCCCTCCCCCCGAGTTTGACGTCCCTGATTAAAATTAGCAATTAAAACTTACATAAAATTATAGCCTCTATCAATATCAAGGCATGTGCAAAAAATCGTTACTGTGGTTCATAGATATGGTTCCAGAGATATTAAATAAAATATACTTTTTAGATGTACCCTTATAGACCAGGCGTTATCTGTTTTAGGTTAAATAAACCAAGGGCTTTACTTTTTATTTAACAACATGTTGAAAAATCGAGAACAAATTAATTTATTTCTCCTTTTTGCAATCCAGATTTTGAAAAAAATTGCAAATTTTCAAAATTATGCAAAATTAAAAATAAAGACCTTAGATATTTGAAAATTTAATCACATATATAGGAGAGAGCTCAAATTTTCAAATGATTTTTGAAAAATTACAATCCGTTAATTAGGCGGGCCTAGGCACTTGTTTAAACATTTGTCGAATTTTTGCGCTTATAAATTATTCATTAACTTCCAGCAAGGTATACTCACTTGAATTGAGTATAATCCCTATATTTACAATTTTATCTCTAAATAGTTTTATTCCAAACCTTGTGACAAATTATGGCCCTCGTAGAAATCAAATTGTATTTTTTTTTCAAATTAAATACCCTCGCATCAAAAAACGTGTAAAATCGAAATTTCTGCACCGTTAGGAAAAATACTAAGCCACTGCATTATAAAATGATTACATTTGAAAAAAATGTTTAAACCTAATGGAGATAGTAATAATAATAATAATAATAATAATAATAATAATAATAATAATAATAATAATAATAATAATAATAATAATAATAATAATAATAATAATAATAATAATAATAATAATAGTACAATTAACTAGTAAAAAGTACAATTAACTAGTTTAAATAGATTATGTGATCATATTGCCAAAATCGTTTAGCGACTTATGGTTACTTTCTAAGCCTCAATATAGTGCGACATAGTGCGACGGTTCCGCAGGGAACTTAGGTTGATAAACCTTTCATCCCTAGTGGACCTGCACCGGTGCCTGTCAGCTCCTTGTCGCCAACCAGACCCTCTCATAACTAACATACATAACATACGATGCCGTGATCGGCTTGACGTGCCGTCATATGTCTTGTACGCATAACGTTATGTTTATGGTTATGCGAGCCTGTGGATGGCGCCTAAAGGCCTATCCAGAAGCGTGCATAAGAACATAAAACATAAGGATGCGATGCCGTGATTGGCTTACAAGATACATGGCGGCCTATCAAACCTATCAAGCCAATCACGGCATCGCATTGTTATGTTTTATGTTCCTATGCGAGCTTGTGAATAGGCACTAAAGGAACTTGCCTTCTCAAATCTTCGGAACACTCTTCTCACCGCCTTCTTGTAGTAAAGTTACCGCTTGGGCAGCTACTTCACTGCTTGTTTCCATTTAAATATCAATAAAATTAAATCAAATTTTAACGACTTTTAAGTAGTATTGTCACAGAAGTGACGTGTGACGTCTTGGCCATCATAATTTATGATTCATAAAGGAGTCAGTTACAGAGGTGACACTAGCCCACTGATCAAAAAGTCTTTATTATCGGAAAAACCTAAATTTGTCCTAAATGAGAAGAGTTATGGCAAAAAATAAAAAAAATCAGTTAAATAAATGTGGCTATAGAATAACGATTAAAACTTTTGGAAACATTTGAGTTTGAGATTAAAAAAGATTGAGCAAAAAAAAACATGACATGGCAATCTAAAGCCAGTTTAAACATGTTTTTACCATAAACCTAAATTAAAAAAATAAAGTGAAGGATCCAGGCTTCGCATTAAAAAAAAATCAATTAAATCCATTGCGTAGTTTTTTTGTTATTTGCAAAAATGTAAATTTTCAGAAAAAAGATTGTATTTCCTAAACAAGAAAAGGAAAATAAAAACTTAAAAAAGAGATTACTTCCATTTAATTGGTCTATAAAATCTATTATTTAAATTGGAAAAAATATGCAGTGCAAACCATAAACATTTAGAAATGAAGAGTAAAAAAACATAGCTTTTCATTCCTATCGATATAAAAAAAAATTGATGATTCTTATTCCAGTATGTAAGATTTAAAAGTTTAAGCTTTAAAATAAAAAAATATCGAATAAATCTATTAAATATTTCTGGAATTATTTGTATTTGAAAATGTTTATTTTTTTAGGTGGGGGAATTCCCAGGTGCCCGGCGTTGACAATTTCTTTTAGTTTACAATAAACGGTTTATTTATTTGTACATCCTCCAGAACGATAAGGGCGCCAAAACAAGCAAATGAACAGAACCTTTTTCAAGTGGGCTATACCTTAAAATTCGTAAAAATTTTCGCCTGCGGCGCTAGGCTATTCTGTTTTTAAATTTAAGATTTTTAAACTTAAACACTTGAGGTGTAATACATTGAATATCGTCCAGCATAGGGCGCTCGACTATTTTCAAATTTAATATTATTTTGCCTGTTGTTTACCCTATATATGTAAACTTCAAAACCAATGTTAGAATATTTTTATTTTGCTTCAGTTGGGGGTGACCACCCTATAAACTTTGCTTTTTTTAATTTTTGCATGTTGGGGAAATTTAAATTTCTCAGTCAGCTAGCGATATGAATCAAAAATTCTTTTTTTTAACATACAATGGGCTATATTTTTTGTTTGAAAGACTTTTTTCTAAATAAAATCAAAATAGGTGAAAATTGTATCTGAAATTTGATATAAAATTTAATAAAATGACGATTTTTAAATTTTAATATTTTCTTAGGGAGTTGCATTAAGGGGGTGAATTTATTTATAAATAGGGACCTATAATTACTATACACTGTTAAAATTTCAAACCAAAATATGTACGTAATATTTTTTTATAAAGCTTCAAAAATACTACTTTTACCAAATTATTCAGTATTTGAGCCTCAATATCTCAGGGGTAACTAAATTAAAAAATCTGAAATTTTTACACATAAGAGCTCTATATGTTAGCAATACATAAAAAAATTCAAGAATGTGTTTTGCCTTAAATTAAAATTATATGAAAAAACATATCACCAAAATTTATTAATTTTTATTAACTTACATATTATGGGATTTGACAAAAATTATATTTATAATAGTCATTACATAAATGTAATGACTATATTGTATCTTGATAAAGTAAATCATCGAAGTTTATGCATAATAAGTGACCACCTCGAGCGTAATACTGTTGCTGTTCATGCTTTCCAAAAGCATGTTATACATGATATAAAAACTAATGTCCCAATGGTAAACAAAATATTTTACTTTAGCGATGGGGCGAGTAGCCAATATAAGAACAGAAAAAAATTCCTGAATCTATGCAACCATAAACATGATTTTTGGCATTGAAGCTGAGTGGAAGTTTTTGCAACGTCAAATGGCAAGAATGCATGCGATTGAGTGGGAGGAACTACTAAACTACTAAAATATGAAGACTGCATTTCGATACCTCAAACTAGGTAATACTATCGCTTCATACCTATTACGGACAGAAAAATTAGATGCTACAAAACATCAAACTGTATGATTTTTTTTGTAAGTAGGGACTTATAAGTACTATACACTGTTAAAGTTTCAAAGAAAAATATTTATTTATTATTTTTTTATAAAGCTTTGAAAATATTACTTCGAAATGCAGTCTTCATATCTTAATTTTAATAAGTCATTATGAGCCTGTATTTTTTTAGTAGTAACATATATATATAGGAATGTTTTCTTGGCAGTAATTAAACATATCCTCTGGGGTTAAAATTTGATTTTCTATCGTTCTTTGTAACTGGACTTCGTTAATATCCTCTTAGTAGTTCCTCCCACTCAATCGCATGCATTTGACGTTGCAAAAAAATTACACTCAGCTTCAATGCCAAAATCATGTTTATGGTTGCATAGATTCAGGAAATTTTTTCTGTCATTACATTTATGTAATGACTATTATAAATATAATTTTTGTCAAATCCCATAATATGTAAGTTAATAAAAATTAATAAATTTCGGTGATATGTTTTTTCATATAATTTTAATTTAAGGCAAAACACATTCTTGATTTTTTTTTTATGTATTGCTAACATATAAAGCTCTTATGTGTAAAAATTTCAGATTTTTAAATTTAGTTACCCCTGAGATATTGAGGCTCAAATACTGAATAATTTGGTAAAAGTAGTATTTTTGAAGCTTTATAAAAAAATATTACGTATATATTTTGGTTTGAAATTTTAACAGTGTATAGTAATTATAGGTCTCTATTTATAAAAAAAATTCACCTCCTCAATATAATCCTCTACGAAAATATTAAAGTTTAAAAATCATCATTTTATTAAATTTTATACCAATTTTCAGATACAGTTTTCACCTATTTTGAGTTTAATTAGAAAAAAGTTATTCAAACAGAAAATATAGCCTATTATATGCTAAAAAGAAGCGTTTTTGTTTCATATCGCTAGCTTATTTCATAACTGAGAAATTTAAATTTCCGCAACATGCAAAAATCAATAAAATGCAAACTTCAGAGGGGGACCACGCCTAACCAAAGCAATGTAAAAATAAAATAAAATTGGTTTTGGAGTACACATATATAGGTTTAACAACACAAAAAAAAATTAATTAATTTGGAACTGGTCGAGCGCTCAAATAATTCAAAATTGGACGGTTCTTAATGGATTACGCCTTGAGCCTTCTTGCATATTTGTGAAACTATAAATTGTAAGAGATCTTCCTTAAATACGTCACGCAAATTAACCAAAACTCATACACTTCATATCCCATTTCTCGCGTTATTAAAGGACGTAGAGATTTCATATTTTGGTTACCCACCCCAATAGGGGGGGGGGTGTTAGGGGGGTAGCCAAAATAAGAAATTTTTATATCCTTTAATAACGCGAGAAACGGGGTATGAAATGTATGAATTTTGGTCAATTTGCTTGACGTATTTTATGGACGACCCCTAACAATGTTTTAAAATTAAAATGAAATATCAAATTTATAAAAAAAATATCAATTTGGAAAAATTTTCACCTGCTGCGCTACTTTTCTTTAATTCGAGCTTGTAAAACTTAATCGTGAAATCGTAAAAACATTGCCTGCGGCACTAGAGTTTTCTTGCAATTTATAAAATATGAAACAATGTTTTAAAATTAAAATTACCCATCAAAATTGTTAAAAAATTTGCCTGCGGCGCTGATGCTTTCTGGTTTTTTTTAAAAATTGTGAAGCTTCAGTTTCACAATTCAAAATTAAAAAAAAAATAGGAATTAACATAATTCGTCAAAAATTTAGGTAATGGAGGGTTGACGACCATTTTCTTAGTAAAACTCTTTTGTCAGGAGGGGCGCGCCTTCCCGTAAAAGTGCCTTAGCTATGACCCTGGGCGGAAAAATTATTTTGGAAAAATGGGGGGCCCGGGTAAAAAGTTTTCCCAGTGCCCGGGCTCGCTCTGTACGCCCCTGGGGTATGTCATACTGCACAAAACTGACGCGGGATTAAGAAAGACAGCATTCTTTTATGTTAATCAAAATTATTAAATACACTGCCCAGTAAAAGAGCTTTCCCATTTTACACCTCCGCGCGTAAAATGGATTTTTTTATTATCAGATTCACTTTGAGCAACCATAAAAACCTTAATATACCAATTTTCACGAAAACTACCCTCTGCCCCTTTGGGGGTGAAGTTAGAATTTTGTTATAATCAGATTCCCTTTCAACAACCTCAAAAACCCCAATATACCAATTTTCACGAAAACTACCCCTCACCCCTCAGGGGGTGGATTTAGAATATTTTTATTATCAGATTCACTTTCGGCAACCTCAAAAACCCCAATACTCCAGTTTTCACGAAAACTACTTCCCACCCCTCAGGGGTGAAATTAGGAAAAAAAATGTGATAATAAAAATCAATTTCAAGTGAGGAGGTGAAAAATTGGAAAGCTCTTTTACTGAGCAGTGTTTTATTATCATATTTAGTTTCAGCAACCTTGAAAACCCCTATATACCAACTTTCACAAAATCACCCCCACCCCCTGGGGGTAGGGGTAGAGTTAGACCATTTTTATTATCAGATTCACTTCCAGCAACCTCAAAAACGTCAAAATACCAATTTTCACAAAAATCACCCCTAACCCCTAAGGGGGTGGGTTTCAAAAAATATATTTCAAGATTCATTTTTATCAACCTCAAAAACCCCTATTTACAAATTATCACGAAAATTTGGAAAACATTTCAAAATATTTACCCCCTCACCCCCTCGGGGGTGGAGTTAGAGAAATTTTATTATCAGATTCAATTTCAGCAACCTTAAAAACCTCTATATAGCAATTTTAAATTTTTTCTAAAAAAATGTATTTTTCCCCATTTGCCCCCCTTGCCGCACGTCAATGTTCACCAAAAACAATCCCGAGCGATAACTTTTGGTAAGATACCTGTATGCCAAAATTCCAGTCTCTAGCTTAAAGTGTTCTTAAGTTATCGTGCTTACAAGATTTCCCGGACAGACCGATAGACCGATCGACCGACAATTTTTTTTTTTTGCTTGAAATTGATTTATATCGACATAAAACGTCATAAAACGCAAAAAAAAATTGAAAATTTTTGCACGAATACAAGGCTTTCCGAAATTTTGAAAATTTTCAAAATGGGAAAGCAAAAATATATCAATTTATACAAAATTTATAATATACATATTTACAAATAACTATTATTGCACAAAATTTGAAGATTTGTGCAAATTTTAGGGAGGTCGAAACGAAAGTGGAAAAGGAAGATAGGTTTAAAAATTCTTTAAATTTCGGAATGTATTTTGGAAATTCCCGCACCTGCCCGTACGTAATAATAACAATATACAATTAAGAAATGTAAAAATGGTATTAGTGCACTTGTACTACTTATTCACTGGGGATAAAACAGGTTTTGTTTAGACATAAATCTTCTGCACACAAGATGTCGCTTCCAAGCAATTTTACTTTAAACGAAACTAAAAATGAACTACGAAGATTTGTACCTAGATTGATTTTGTTAAAAAGTCACTTGGACCATTTTTCCATTGACCCTCTCATTTTTATTTAATAAATACAATTGTATTTTGAACAACAAATTTGTGGTTAGAATTCAAATATCAACATTTTCAATATAAATCAACGTCGACTATTTTACTTTTGCGGACCAGGCAGAAAAATTTAACTTTTCGTTAAGGTATATTATTAAAAAAGTGGCTCTTTTAAAAACAATCGAATAAAAAAAATCGTTTTTTTATTTTATTTTTAATTTTTTAATTTTATTTTTTTATTTTTTTTATGTTTTTCATTTCTAAAACAATAAAAATTGGCAAAATATTTCAAAGCGCACCAGGATAAATATAATTATGCTTCGATTGTTCACATTCAAATAGAACTCGTAGTTATAATTCTGTCACTGTGATCGTGCAAGTTTAGAGAGAGCGCGACGTATCCACATAGGTAGAGAAGCTATAGTGGGTATTAGATAAAGACAAAAACACATTAGGTGTGTAAAATTTAGTCCGCCATTTTTACCTTTTAAACGTCAAAATTAGTAAACAAAAACAAAACCTCAAATAGGTTTTTCACATTTTTGCAAGTCTTTACAAAACAAGTCATCTTTAAGTTAAAATTTTTAACACTTTAAACAAAAACTATAAAGACACGCAGATACCACAAACAACGCCACAAACGAAATATCACCAATTAATTATTCGATTTCATAACAAAATGACAGAGTGCAGCGTTGTCAGACCTCCTACCCATGTAAATTTACGTTTGCTTGCATTTAAACGGTTTGAATGTAAATTTATGCTGTCTTTGAGTGTTCTTACTAAAATTTGTAGTAAAATATTGGAAATTTATTGGTTTTTATAATTAAAAATTATACACTTGAAATATTGTTGGTAACGTAGAACCGCCATTTTTACCGTTTAGATGTCAATTTTCTATCTATTGTTATTACGCAGAGCAGAACCCTGCGCAAACGTTTATTTCCTCTATATATTTTCTACCTATGTGGACGTATCCCCGCCATATCAGCTGGGCCGGCATCACGCCTTATCAACTCATTATATTTCTTGCACTGTGTGAGTCAGTGCGGTTACAGAGATATATAAAACTATCGTGGAAGTGTGAAATTAAGTGTTAGTGTAAAAATGGCTGGAAAACGAAAAAGAAGCAAAGGGAAACGAATAGATTCACTCAGGAAAAAGTTTCGGAAATTATTGAATCGAGTAAGTAGGTACCACATATTTTTATGTAACAAATGTGTGATAAAAACTTTGTACACATATGAATAAAAGCAAGGGACAAATATTATGCTTTTGGCTAATATTCTTGTTTGGTTTTGGCTTGGGTTATCTACCTTGTAGACCAAAATGGCCGACTCTGTTCTCGGGGAGAAATCGGCGAAACCCAGCATAGTTTTTGACTTATGCCCGCCAAAATGTTCCGATAAAATACAAGGATAATGCTTCTGGCAGAAATATCCTGCAATGTACTGTAACGGTTGTTACAAATACATATTTAGGCAATAAAAATGCTACAGTTTAGTAGCATAAAATGCCCATAATTACGTAAGTAAAATCCTTTTTTTCTTACCTTTTAGGCGAGGAAGAGTCTGATAGATTCACGAGTTCTGAATCCGAAAGCAGCTCAGAGTCGGAATTAAGTACCGATGAAAAGGCCGAAAATATAAAAAATATTCTGGGTGCCGAACCATTAGGGAAAAATAATTTTGGACCAGAATTATCAAAAGATATAACGACTAGGTGAAACGAATTCCTGGCCAAAGGGCTCGACAAGGACAGTAAGGCTAAACTCATGGAGAAATGGGCAATACCCAGTAACTGTACAGCCCTACAAGCCCCCATGCTCAACCCGGTGGTGCAAGCTATGCTTGATGGGCCCCATCAAGAAAGAGATAAAAAGAAAGACACCTTTCTGGGTGAAGTGCAAACTACTCAGAAAAGGGTTAACTGCCCTTGGCAGCACATTAGAACACTTGATCAAAACAAACAAAGAAGACGATCCCATTCTTAAAAACCTGGCTGAGGCGGGTGAAATCTTTTGTCAGGTTCACCATACGATCACAAACCACAAAAAATTTCAATTAAATCCACACTTCAGCACCAAGTTACAAAAAATTGCAGCTACAACCACACCAGACAGTTTTCTCTTTGGTGGAGATTTGCAGAAAAAGTCAAGAACTTCAAATCTATTGAAACAGCTGCAGGCCACTCCGTCGACTTCAAAAAACTCCAAACCTCGTACAACGAAGAAAAGCCAGAAAAGAAAAAATTCTAAAAAACAAAGAACAGCTGGAACTTCTATTACAACAAAGAAAAGGAACCGAAAAAGGAGAGGAGGAAATGGAGAAAACGATAAAGGTAAAAGAAGATAAAAAATATGCTGGTAGAATAAAGTTTTTTTATAAGGAATGGGAAAAAATAACCCAAAACCAAGTCATACTGGATTGGGTTAAGGGTTATAAAATGCCATTCGATAAAAAACCATACCAATTTATTGAACCTAAAGAACCACAATTAAAAATCACGGAGTCAAAACTATATTCTAAAAGCATAAATCATCTTCTAGAAATAGGTGCAATTAAGAAGGTTCATATTTGTAAAGGCCAGTTTTTATCCACTTTCTTTTTAAGGGAAAAGAATAATGGGGATTACAAATTTATTCTCAACTTAAAAAAATTAAACAAATTTCTAAGTGCCCCGCATTTTAAGCTCGAAGATATCAGAACGACCAAAAACCTTCTTTTCAAAAATTGCTACCTGGCCAATATATATCTTAAGGATGCATATTTTTTAATTCCTATACATAAAAACAGTGAAAAATATTTAAGGTTTAAGTTCAAAAATTAAATTTACGAATTTCAGTGTGTCGCTTTCGGCATGAGTACCGCACCCTACCTTTTTACAAAACTGTTAAAGCCAGTTTTGGCTCATCTCCCAAATAAGTAACTTATTTCAGTAGTCTTCTTACTTCTTACTTATTAGCAAAGACTTTAAGGGGTGCGTGAAAATATAAAAGAAACAACGAGCTTATTAGAAAAACTAGGCTTCTTTATAAATATAGATAAAAGTTCATTAACCCCAAATCGGGAGGTAATATTTCTTGGGTTTAATCTAAATACAAAAACAATGAAAATACGGGCTACAGAAGAAAAAAAGTCTAAAATTAAGGTTCTTGTAAATAAATTACTATTTAAGAAAAAGATTAAAATCAGGGAATTTTCTCAATTTATAGGAAACCTAGTTGCCATTTGTTCCGTAGTGGAATATGGGTGGCTGTATGTTAAATCATTCGAAAGGGAAAATACTTATCCCTCAAGGCAAGTAAAGGAAATTACAATAAATACATGCATATTACTTCCTATTTGAAAGACGATTTTCAGTGGTGGTTAGAACACATCGATAAATCTGAGAATAACATAAAATTACCTGAGTATGTCATAACAATCTTTTCCGATGCGTCGAAATGGGGATGGGGAGCATATTGTAATGGACAGGAAGTGAAAGGGTTTTGGCAGGAGGGTGAAAGGGGGGAACACATAAATTTACTAGAGCTAAAAGCAGCGTTTTACGGCTTAAAATCCTTTGTCAAAAATTTGAAAAATAGCATATACTCTTAAAAATCGACAATAAGACAGCCATAGCAGTTATAAATAAAATGGGAAGCATTAAATATAAAATAAACTAAACCTAGGAGCGAGAAACTTATGGCAATGGTGCGAGCAAAGGCGGCTAAAAGTCTTTGCTACGTACATCAATACTCATGACAATTTTATGGCGGATAAACATTCCCGGGTGAAAAACATTGATACAGAGTACTCACTAAGCCGTGAAGCATATAACGAAATTACTACTAAATTAGGCAAACCAAACATTGACTTATTTGCCACATATCTAAATAAAAAATGCAAAAATTTCGTTTCGTGTTACCCCGATCCGGATTCTTTAACCGTGGACGCATTCATTTTGAACTGGTGTGATCTTGACGGATATGCATGTCCTCCTTTCTCCCTATTACCAAAAGTTCTAAGTAAGATCGAAAACGATCAAGCAAAATTTCTGGTAGTATTTCCCGTTTGGAAATCACAGCCGTGGTATCCAAAACTGGAATCAATGATAATTTCAGAAACCGTCATCCTTAGACCGCGGATTGATTTAATATTATCGCCTTTCAGGAAGCCACACCCCAGGTGGCAGAAACTTACCCTGGGTGCCGCAATTTTGTCAAACACGCTTATCAAAAACTAGAAGTGGACGAGGAGACTATGGAGATTATGCTTTCATCTCTAAGCAAAAGTACATTAAAGCAGTACGGCACAACATATTCAAAATGGTGGACATTTTGTTAAAATAACGATGTACACATGTTTAAACCAACTGCACAAAATATAATTTCATTTTTAAAAAATAAATTTAACAACGGGGAAAAATACTTGACACTCAATACACACAGGTCTGCACTAAACTTCCTTTTCAAGATAGAAAACACAGAAATTGTGGAAAGATTCATGAAAGGGGTATTTAAATTACGGCCTCAGTTTCCTAAATATAAAGAAACATGGGACCCCGAACCAGTTTTATATCATCTAAGCTCATTAAACCCGCTGGAAAAACTAAATCTAGAGCAATTAACCACTAAATTAACTTTACTTCTTGCACTTTGTACAGCCCAGCGTGTACAAACTCTGTCTAAAATAAGAATATCCAACATTCACATACTAGAGGAAGGCATGGAGATAAACTTTACAGACGTTTTAAAAACGTCACGGCCTAAGAAAGAACAGCCTATGTTGAGACTTTTATATTTTAGACAAAACCCCAACCTCTGTATAGTTTCCACAATTTCTCACTATATAAGTGAAACCAAACACATAAGGAAAGGGGAAGACATCTTAATATTAACTATTAAGAAGCCACATAAACCTGCTACAACACAAACACTCAGTAGGTGGATTAAGAATGCAGGAATAAACGCAGACATTTTTAAGGGACACAGTACTCGTCATGCGGAAACCTCTGCTACCCTTAGAGTAGGGACAAATATTGAAAATATAAGGGAAGCCGCAGGAAGGTTTCACAAAAGTGAAACATTTGCCAAATTTTATAATAAACCTTTGGGCACCAAAGAATATTTTGCAAATTACATTAAAAAAATTATTTAATTTATTTAATATATTATAATTAACAAAGTTCTAGTTTAGTTCTATATTATAATTAACAAAGTTCTAGTTTTAGTTCTATACCTAATAGTACCTAAGTTAATTAATTTCAAATAAATATAGTTGGAATTGTAATTTATTTTTTGAAACTCGGTCGCCTAGTTCTCTAAACATCTACGAGTTCTATTTGAATGTGAACAATCGAAGCATAATTAAGGATTAAACGACTTACCTGTAGGAAGTTCAATCCAAATTATGCGAGATTGTTCACATTCAAATAAACACCCACCCCAAAATAAACGTGACGAATGTGTTATAACTTATAACTTACAAGTTATAACTTACACATCATATAACAAACATCCCTACTCAGAAATATAATGAGTTGATAAGGCGCGATGCCGGCCCAGCTGATATGGTGGGGATACGTCGCGCTCTCTCTAAACTTGCACGATCACAGTGACAGAAATATAACTACGAGTTCTATGAACATGTGAACAATCTCGCATAATTTGGATTGAACTTCCTACAGGTAAGTCGTTTAATCCAAGACATAGTTAATCTTTTTGCTGAATATTTCTCAACAGTTTATCAAAAACACAATGATTTAAATAATAAAATTGTAAATGATTCAGTTTCCGATATTTCATTAAGAAAAATATCTGAGACAGATATATTTAAAAAAATTGAAAGCATTCCTAACAAATTTTCTTCAGGTCCTGATGGTATACCGAATGCGTTGCTAAAACAGTGCAAATGCACATTGTCCTTTCCTTTAAGCATTCTCTTTAATATGTCTCTAGATACCGGCCTTTTTCCACAAATTTGGAAAAAAAGCTATATTGTGCCCATTTTTAAAAGCGGCAGACGAAATGATATCAAAAATTACAGGGCTATCTCTAAGCAATCGGCTATCCCTAAGCTACTCGATAGTATAGTTTGTGACCAACTAACGTGGCTTTGCAAGTCCAGACTTACTATACACCAACACGGTTTCTTTTTTGGTCGCTCGACTTCTACTAATCTGGCCATTTATAGGTCAAAAATTGTAAAAGCTTTAGAAAAGGGTTGGCAAATAGACGCAATATATACAGATTTTTCGAAGGCGTTTGACACCGTAGATATAAACTTGTTATTGTTAAAGTTAGCTATTTTTGGATTCGATGAGAAATTAATTAAGTGGTTTAGTAGTTTTCTGATTGGTCGTCAACAGTGTGTGTATATTTTTGGTGTCTTTTCTTTTTTTATCGAAGTTATATCCGGTGTTCCACAAGGCTCGCACTGTGCTCCATTATTATTTAATATATTCATCAATGAAATGATTAATTATTTGGAATTCAGTCAAGGCTTAATATTTGCTGACGACTTTAAATTTTTTTTAATTATAAATTCGGTAGAAGATTGGTTTAGGCTTCAAAGGGACATAAATAGCATATATGAATGGTCAATTAAAAACAATTTAAAATTAAATATTGATAAGTGCTGTCACATTAGTTTTTTTAGAGGTTTAAAAAATTTCATACATCTTATCTGATTAATGGTGCTCGCTTAAATTACGTGAAATCAGTAAAAGATCTAGGTATTACTTTTAATGAAAATTTAAATTTTTCTGAGTACATTAAGAATATATCGTTAAAAGCATATAAAATCTTGGGTTTTCTTACAAGAAATTGCATGGAGTTAACCACAAATACCATTGTTACCTTATATAAAACATTAATAAGGTCAAATTTAGAATATTGTCCGTTAATATGGTCTCCTTATACCCAGCAGGATAAAGAAATACTAGATAAAATTCAACGTAAATTTTGGAGAATAATTTCATATAAAATTGGGCTTGTTATAGTGAATCATGATTACTCGGTAATCTATAGAATCACCCAGATAGAGACGTTAGAATCAAGAAGGCTTTTAGCCAATGTATGTTTTGTTTATAAATTAGCTAATGGATTGATTGACTGTCCTGAGCTATTGGGCATGCTTGATTTTTTAGTTTCTGGTAGAACTTTGCGTGGTGTTCAAAATACATTCTTTTTAACTCGTCATACAACTAACTATGCCACTTTAACACCATTGAATACTGCTTTGAAGTTTATTAATGATAATAAATTGGATCTGTTTTTTGGAAGCTTTTTTAATTTTAAGTCTTTAATCCGCTCGTTGTAAAATTATAATTTTCTTTCAATAATGATTAATTTAAGTTTATAGGTTAAGTTTAGGTAATTATTGTTAAATTTATACTGTAATGAGGCTTACCCGTATGAATAAATAAATAAAATAAATAAATCCTTAATATTTACGTCAAAATTGGTATATGGGGTTTTTGGGGTCAACGAGTTTAATTAATTGATTTATTTAATTTTCCAGCTCTAAAAGTAAAACGCTAAGTTTTAAAACTAAGTCAATGTTGAATCAAACTATTTAATCTATTCATTTTTTTTATTTAACTGCAAATAGGACATTGGTAGTACTTTTTTTTTCAAAAACAGTTATTTCAAAAATTAAAAAACAAAAATGAAGTTTAATTTGTCATTATCTCAAAACCATGTTTTTGGGCTTAGTGCCTTTTGCTTGTAAGCCGATATATAATGTTAGGTAGGTACCGTTTTTTTTTTATAAAATTTAACTCATAATAATTCCAATTTTTAGAAGTCCTTGTATTTTTGTCAGTGGGATTAATAATCTTTAAATTTAAGTAAATTACGTGAAAAAAACTAAATGTTTAAATATTTTTGATGACGTAATGGTCGAGCTGCTAAAATGCATATCAAAATCTAGCGTAATTTTAATACACTATTTTATTTTAGATATGCAGCTCCTGTGGTTTTTATGGCTTACTGTTGCTTCAAAATCTCCCGAGAATTGAGGCGGCAGACTCAACAGGCAATGCTCCAGCTCGAAGTGAGGAGAAGGGAAATGAGGTCAGTTATTGTTAGCGATAATGGCTACTAGGGTGGATTAATATAGCTTAAAAAAAATGTCAAACGGGTAGGTGCGAAATGTTGCATTTTAAGACAAAAATAAATTATGCAAAATTTGGATTCTATGTGACAATAGATTTTTAGCTTTTCATTTTTTTTTTTCGATTTGGACATAAGAACATTTTGGGTAAAAATTAAAAAAAAGAAATGATTTTTTAATTTGATTTTTTTACTTCTATGCCGGCACAGGAAAAAAAATAGATATAATATTAATTTGAAAATTTTATACATACACCCACCATCCAAATTTTGCTCAATTTTTCTTTATTGCTGTATAAACGCATAAGTAAATTTTTTAACGTGCGTAATATAATAAATTAGAAAAAAACTTAAAAAAACTAAATTTCTTCTTATGCACTGTTTAACTGATTTACGTATGTATGAAAAATAAAATCTGGGTTCAGAAACAAAAAGTAAAAACAAATATATACCGGGTGTTTCAGGAAGGTGCTTCACCTCCTTAACTTCTTTACTTTTTTATGTAGCATCGTGAAATTTACAGGAGCTATATTATGTATAATTTAGAATTTTTTGACATGGTTAGACATTTTGTGGCACTTCCTGTTTCACCGGAAATGAATAGAACTTTCGATTTTTAAATAGAACCCCCTCTATGTTTTCACATTTCGATTTAAAAATAATTTCTGAGAACAAGCATGTGCCACTTGTCAATTTTTGACAGGTCATGTATTTTTTTATTTGAATTTTAAAGTGCCTTAAATTAGCTTATTCGCTTAACTATGAAATCGCGAGAGGATCCTACAACAGATCTTAGATTCTTTTGCTGCCCCTATAAAAAAGTCAACATTTCATTATTCTAGCATAATAATTTTATTTGGAAAGTTGAAAATTTTAAATTTGGTCACAAATTGGCTCTCATTATTAGCTATGTTTTAGTAAAAAAAGTTTCAAATTTTTCTACATAAATGGCGCTGCCGCCAAAAAAATGTTTTTTTTCGACGCCAACAGATGGCGTAAGAAACGCTTGTCAGTAAAACCAAATATGCCTTTTGATAACATAAATATTCCTTTATTAATTTTTATATTACCATTAACTACACTTTAGGTTTCCCCCATTTAGCCTATTTTAAAGCGGGGTCTGCAGCAAAGCGCCACGGCTTCAAACTTTGGTCCTTAAAAAAATTATTTGAGGAGATAACATTTTTAAATTTGTTCACAAATTGACTTGCATGGTTAGATATGTTTTTGTTAAAAAAAAGTTTCAACTTTTTGTACATAGTTTTCGGCAAAAAAAAATACTTATTTTCGTCGCTAATAGATGGCGCCAACAACGCTTATGAGAAAAAACAAGTGTGCCATTCCATAATATAGATATTCCTTTGTTATCGCCATTGGGTCCATTTTAAATTTGGGTCTGCAGGGGCGCACCGCTGCGCATCAAACTGTGATACGTCAAGGTAGACTTGATTTTTTTCTTTTGTCTTTAAATTTTTATTTTGGTATATCTATTAAAATATGATAATAAGAGGGTAATCAAACTTCTCGTTCCCCTAACTGGGCCCCTAAAATTCGTAGAATTGCTCAAAAACAGTAAAAATCTTTAAAAATTACTTATAAATTACTTATAATTTATTTTTGTATGAAAGGAAAATTTAAATTGAAATATTATTTTTTTAGTTTTTGAGCATACAAAATTATATCAAAATCATCAAAAGATTCTAGGTGGCAGACATCCGCCAAAATTACCCCTAAAACACTTAAATTGGGGAATTGACAAATTTACAAATATATGGGGTCCAGTTAGGGCCCTTAGATAAGTTTGGTCACGCTTATGTTTTAAAATTTTACACCAATATAAAAAATTTCAAGGAATAACAATTAATAAGGTACCCCCCGGTCCACCCTATAGGAGCACAGTTTGAGCTTCGCTGCAGACCCAAAATGTTAAACTCTTTTTTCGCAAATTTATAACTAATACCAAGAGTCAATGTGTGAACAAATATCAAATTTTTAACTTCTAAAATAAAAATGTTATGGGCCATAGTTTGAAGCGACCGCGAGCCGAGGCGATTAGCTGCAGACATTAAAATGGACTAAATGACGGGTACTTAGAGTGTAATCAATATCAATAAAACAGTTAACAAAGGAATATTTATATTATCGAATGGCATATTTGATTTTTAAGAGAAGCGTTGTTTACGCCATTTGTTGACGTCGAAATAAACTGGCTGCAGCTCCCTCTATGTATAAATATTTCAAAAGGTTTTTTTACAAAAAAATAGCTAACCATGCTAGTCAACTTGTGAACAAATTTCTAATTTTTAACTTTTGAATTATTTTTTTTAAGGACCACAGTTTGAAGCCGCGGCGTTTTGCTGCAGATTC
The DNA here is from genome assembly GCA_958510825.1 of Brachypterus glaber. Lineage (NCBI taxonomy): Eukaryota > Metazoa > Arthropoda > Insecta > Coleoptera > Kateretidae > Brachypterus > Brachypterus glaber. The sequence goes on from OY294044.1 coordinate 39,618,669, forward strand.
CAATTTAAAGCAGGCCGGCACTTAAAGTGTGGTTAATGGAAATATAAAAATTAATAAAGGAATATTTTTATTATCGAAAGGCATATTTGGTTTTTCTGACAAGCGTTACTTACGCCATCTGTTGGCGTCGAAAAAAAGCCATTTTTTACCGTAAACTGAAACTTTTTCTTTTACAAAAACATAAATAACCATAATGAAATGTTGACTTTTTTATAGGGGCAAAATTCTTTGGCCCCTAGGGATAGAACTGGAGGTCAAAAAAATATTTTGGATTTGTGAATAATTTGGACGTAAGAATGAAACAAAAAAAAATCAAAAAGACCCGAGATCTGTTGAAAATCGACGGTACGATCCTCGCGAGATCTCGCGATTTCATAGTTAATTGTTGGTCTGGTATCTTCAGAAAAATACTATTTTGATTTTTTCCCAAAACTCTAAATGTGGTGGGCTCTTAAAGTTCGAAAATCATACTTTGGTCCATAAGTCATTTTTTTCAAACAGAAAGAGAGTGGCTTATTAGGTTAAAATAAAAGAGAATTTTCTTGCGAACATTTTGATATCACACATGAATAGTTTATTTGGAAGAACTATGTATTAAAAAACAAAATATTTAAAATGAAGATTTAACTAAAAAATTACATGACCTGTCAAAAAAAGTTGAAACATGCTTGTTCTCAGAATTGATTTCTGAATCAAAACATGTAAACATATACAGGGTGTTTCATTTAAAAATCGGAAATTCGATTCATATCCGGTAAAACCGGAAGTAAACTATGTAATTTTTTTTTTAATTATACATAAATTAGCTTTGCAAATTTCAAGATCCTCCCTAAAAAAGTAAAAAATTAAGAGGGGATGAACCACCTTTCTGAAACACCTGGTATATTCTCTTATTACAGAATTTACCGTATCAGGCAGAGCAGCAGATCGAGAAACCTTGACCCCCAAAACGACAGATCAGGATTTGAAACTTACAAAGATGATCTTGGTTTAAAAACTAAGAAAGACGACCAAAAACATCTGCTTATAATTTTAATAAATTATAGTTTGTGTGTATTACCATATATGGTTATTGGATTAGTCAAAATGGAATTAATGGACATGTCGTATAACAGTGACATCCTAGAATATTTGCACCTAATATTTCTATTAATTGCTTATACTCCGGCATGTACAACACGCAAAATCATGAAACTTTTACAAAACGACAGGTCAGTCCTAATTTTTAAACCACTTCTATTCACTTCACTCATAAAGGTACAGTGCAGTCCAAAAGTCACTCCCTCGCTCTTAAGTTTTGAACGAGTTGAGGCATCGACTTCAAAGTTAAAACACGCAAATGAGACAACTCAAATTATCTTCTTGAATATATTTAATATTTGTAACTTTTAAACTGTGGACCCAGGGCCATAAAGGGGAGTTTTTTGAATAGAAAGGAAAATCATATGGTATATGATTTTAAAGCTCATATTCGACTATATATTTTTAATTTTTTTATACATTTTTTTGCTGGTTTAAAATGGGGTTAAAATGGGAAGTTTCGTCAAAATTTCTTAAAAAAATCAAGCAATTTTTGATAAATGATTAATTTCATGATGCCAAAGCGTAAATTATACTAACTAGACTAATTTTAAGGTTATTGTTAAAATAAATACAGTGAGGTTCAAAAGTCACCCATTCCCTTTGAAGTTTTGAACGAGTTGAGATATCGACTTAACATTAAAACTCTTAAATAGGACATCTGCATCTTTTTGCATATACAGGGTGATTCACCTAACACAAATCACGCGTTTTCTGACGTTATGAATAAAGTTATGAAAATAAAACTTATTATATTATTATTATTTAAATCTTATCAAATAAATCTTATTCTTTGTGTGTCTTCAGAAGAATTTATCAGATTTGACTTTTAATGTCATATTTTATGAAAATCGTATTTGAAAATTATAATTTCACAGCAAATTATTTTTTTGCGGTAGCTTCATTCCAAAATGAAAACATATTTTTTAAAATTAAAAATTTTAATAGAAAATTAATGTTTTTAGTTAAAACATCTATTATATAATAAAGAAAATACATATATTTGTTTAATTTTGGCATTTAAAAATGTTGTTATGCTAAAAAAATGCTCCATAACAAAAAAGTGTAGAAAACTTTAGTTTAGAGAAAATTGTAGGTAATTAGGTCCAAATTAACTGGTAAAATTTTTACTTTCACAACTTTAATAATAACGTCAAAAAACGCGTGATTTGTGTTAGGTGGATCATGATGTGCAGGGTGTCCCGAAACCATACCGACAAACTTTAAGCGGTGGTAGAGCACATCAAAACAAACATTTTTGTTTAGTAAACATATGTCCGCAAATGAGCCGTTTGGGCGTAGAGCAAAAATAATTATTTAAATAAAACAATTTTTTTAATATAACACGTTTTTATAATGGACTAAAAAGTATAAAATAAATAGGACTAAAAAGTATAAAATAATTTTTCCTAGCCCCGTACAGATTTATAACACCATACTTAATGTCCTGAAAATTTGTGGTTGTGAACTTTCAACAAATTGTCAACATTTTGAACAATTATTGTAAACCATTATTTATTTGTCAATAAAAAAGTCCCAAATGAGCAAAAAGTGATTTAATTAATGTCTTACTAAACATTTTTTGTAAAATAATACCAAATCATTTTTTTTTTATTTTCAATTTTTTTTTGCAAAAAAAAATATTTTGTAAATTTTCATCTTTATCAATTAAAATTAGTTTAAATGTACAGATTATATTAGGTTCTTTATTAGTCCTTTTTTGGTATAAACGACATGAAGACACGTCAGTTAATAAATAACAAAAATAAAATAAATCTTATGTGACCAACAGACCTGAGGAATTAAATCACAAAAAAGCTACACAGAAAAAATTTGGGACAAAAAACTGATAAGGCCCCCCTGTTTCGTACACCCTTGTTTAAAATAAGTATATTAAAATAACATACGAAGATGGACCTTATTAAGATTACTTCATGTGCAAAACTTCGTTCTTGACTTATTAAAAAAAAAAAACGATTTTTTAGCCACTTTTAAAGGGGCTTAGTTCCCTTACGACGCATTTTTGACATATGTTTATGGGAACTTTTTTAGCTACTTCCAGTTTATAAAAGCATGGTGCTACCTAACGTTTTATTTGAATATTAGCAACATACAGGATACACAGTGCTGATGATTCCCAAAAAGGATGAAATGGTACTATTCACTGTTTCCTGTCCATTTGATTTTAACGACATATAGATAACTTTCTTATATATATTTTTCGGTTATTAACCGACAGACGTGCAGTATATATTTATAGACTGTCAATTCTTAACTTATTTAACTCTGCTTAACCGGCTAAAGGTTAATATAATGGTTTAGATCCGTTGCATTTTGAATGCACGTTACTGTACACCCTAAATTGTGGCGATTTGCTTTTTGGGAATAAGTAAACAGATAACAGTGACCATATCTATAGATAACACTATGCTTTTATATCTATATAATTTTAATTTGAATATTAGCAACATACAGGATGATTCCCAAAAAGGATGAAATGGTACTATTCACTGTTTTCTGTCCATTTGATTTTAACGACATACTGATAACTTTCTTAAAAAGGTAATTATTTCCCTTGTATAAAAAGTTAGGGCATGGATAAATTCCACATTTCTAGCACTTCTAAATATTGCCACACTCAGAAAATTTCGTTATATTTTTAATACTGAATGTTATTTGTTAATACATATTTTTTTATTTATATCTATTTATATCGCCACCATTGTTATTTAAAACTTTATTTAGGATATTAAATAAAGCAATGTGTGTATTGTATACAATATGTTGCCATACTAATATAGAGAACGTGCTGGTACATTTGGATCCCCACGCAACATGTGTTTATTAATACTGTAACATTTGGTAAATTATATCACAGTTACAGTTTGGTATAATTTTAGTTGTAGTTGTTGTGTTATTGATCTAGTTTAAAGTATGTTTCAGTATTTAGTAAAATAACAATTTGTAAATAATACCAAAATTTTGATTAGTAATAATACAGAGGAAAGTAAAAAAAAGGATCGATTATTTTGTCAGTGTGTAATTGTGTGTGGTTGAAATCTTTATATTATTACTTATCAAAATGTTGGTATTATTTACCAACTGTTAATTTTTCTAAATACTGTATCACAAATTTAAGTAATAAATTGTCTAGTAGTCTTTTTGTTATTCGAAATCTTTTAGATATTGTCTCTAACGAAGTATTGTTGATAGCCTACTATGCACTTTTTGAATCGCACTCTAGATACGCAATCCTTGTTTGGGGTTACAGTACTCATTTATTATTATTATTATTATTATTATTATTAATATAAAGATAAAGGCAGAGGATTGCTCCTATAAAGCCCAAAATTACAAAAATTATACATAGGAGAAGAAAAAACAAAATAGATAAAGTTAACAAAGTTAGTGTAAAAGTAAGAAAAAAAAATGTGAAGACAAACAAATAATAAAAAAAAAACTAAAATTAAAAAACTAAAATTACAAAAAAACAAAATAAAATTACAGTAAAACCATCGTAATAATACGTAATAAAAAGAAACATGAAATAAAGACATATTATTGTTGATTAACTGCACTCTATTCATCATATAGTTTTTTAAAGTTATTCACTGATGTCGCGAAACGTATGTCCCTGGGTAGGCTATTCCATGTTGAAAAGACACGATTACACAAGAAATTTTGTCGCACACTTGTTCGGAAGTCCTGTTTAAGTTAGACCATGACCACGTGTTCTTGGGTTACTATTTATTGTAAACAAAATAGAAACATCAGACTCAAAAAGTTATATAAGGCGCGATATTTCACAATTAAGTCCCCGCGACGGCGGCGATTTAAAATCGTTGGTAGATTCAGGATTCATAATCTTTCATCATATGAGGGTCTAAATCGGGCATAAGGCAAGCGCGTTGCTCGTCTTTGTACCGACTCAAGTAACGTCTTTTCACGCACGAGATCTGGATGAAAAACAGGACCACAGTATTCCATGATAGGTCTAACATATTTATTTATTTATTTATTTATTTATTTATTTATTTATTTATTTATTAAACTTAACAGGCAAAGCCCAATTACAAAGTTTATAAAATAAGCAATACAAAAGAAGAGAAATAATATAAATTTAAAAAAGTGTTATAATTATTTTTTTTTAAATATACTTAATTACTAAAGTAGTTCATATTTACAAAAAGTATAACTTATATACAAAATTATTTACATTTAATTTACATATATACATATTGAAAATAAAAACAAAAAAAAATAAAAAATGATAATAAGGATTAATGTGCTCTAAAGAATTTTTTAATTGCCCTAATGCTGCAGTTTAAAATGTCCAAGTTTTCGTGAATATCATTGTAATTGGAGCAAATCATATTTATTGGTGAGAACTTGTTTATGTTAGTTCTAGATCTTTTGTTATAAAAAAAAGTTGGATTTCGGGCAGAATTTCTAGGGACGTTTATATTGAGCATTTCAAGAATATGAATACAATCGGCTTGGTTATTTAATAGCTTATGTAGATATATTATTGAAGCTTGTTTACGTCTAGTCTCTAGTGACATAAATGAAAACATTTGTTCCAAGATTACATTTGGTATTCCTTGGGCCGGATATTCTCCATATTTTCTAAAATGCAGATATTTAAGATATCGCCTTTGAACATTTTCAATTGCCGTAATTTGAGTTCGGTAATGCGGATACCAAACCAAAGAGCAGTATTCAAGTTTGGATCTGACATATGCCATGTAAAGAAGATTTATTGTTTTTGCGTTTTTAAAGTTCTTGGCATTACGTATGATAAAACCTAGTGATTTAAATGCACTGGACACTATTTTATCAATGTGATTTTCAAAAGTTAATTTTTTATCAAAAGTTATACCGAGGTCTTTAATTGCTTCAGGTCTGCTAAGTACAGTCATATTAATTGTATAGTTAAAGACAATGATATTGTTTTTTGTTGCAAATGTAACCACTTGGCATTTCTCGGAATTTAACGGAAGTTTATGCTGTTCGCACCAGTGTACAATTAAGTCCAAAACGTTTTGTAGCACGAGACAATCGTTAATGCTTTTTATTGTTTTGTACAACTTCATATCGTCGGCAAATAACAGACCAAAAATTTCGATTAATAGTGAAACCAATTCGTTTATAAAAATAATAAATAATAAAGGCCCCATAATAGATCCTTGTGGAACTCCAGAAGCGACAGCATATATAAGAGACTTGACACCATTATACTCAACATATTGGAAACGATCATCTAAGTAAGAAATCAATAATAGAAGTAGAGGAACAGAAAAACCCATTTTATCTAGCTCCAAGATAAGTAGTTTTGGGTCAAGTCTATCAAAAGCTTTTGAAAAATCAGTATAAATGACGTCAGTTTGCCATTTATTGTCGATAGAATTAGAAGCAAATTGTGTAATACAGATTAAATTGCTAGTGGTAGACCTACCCTGCATGAACCCATGCTGTTGAGGACCAATTTTGTTCTTAACATGCGAGTACATTATTTTATGTAATAATATTTCAAAAACTTTAGAAAAATTATTGATGATTGTTATTGGCCTGTAATTGCGAATATCAGCTTTATTACCTTTCTTATATACAGGACAAACTTTCGAAATTTTCCAGAATTTTGGAAAACAGCAGGTTTTAAGGGATAGGTTAAAAAGTATAGAAAGTGGTACAGATAGACTTTGGGCACAATCTTTAACAATAAATGAAGGTATGCCATCTGGACCTATTGTAAGTTTAGACTTTAATTTTTTAGATGCAGCACAAACTTCGTCTTTGGAAAAACTGAAAATTGTTAGCAGATCTTGATTATCATATCTTGGAACAAGATTAGAATTGTCGTCAGTCTTAGTAAAGGATTCCTCAAAGAAATTCGCAAAAGAATTTACTATGTCAAGAGGTGTATTTAAAATATTCCCGTCGAAGGTCATTTCACAAGGAATGCCGTAGCTGGACCTTTTTTTATTTACAAAGGACCAAAAGTTTTTTGGATCCGTGCAAATATCGTTTTCAATGTCTACCAAATATTTGTTGTAAGCTGCTGTAATATCATTTTTGATTAGACGCCTTAAACGCTTAAATATTTGTAAATGATCTTGACTATTCAGTTTTTTAAATTTTTTCCATGCAGAAAATTTTAGTTTTATGTTTTTAATAATGGAAGGAGAATATTTTCTTTTTGGCTTAGGTTTATTTTTTGGAACACTTTTGTAAAAAATTTCATTCAATTTAGCATAAAACAAAGTACATGCTGTGTCTACCGAGTTATAAGATTTAAAAAAAGACCAATCAATAGCATCAAGTTCATTTTGAAGTAGATCTAAATCCGCCTTTCTAAAATTATATGAATCTGTATTGTAAGAAGAGTTTATAGCAGGCTTTTTTATTTTAGGAATTTGTACAACAAAGGCTGGGTGATAAGAGTCTTCTTTGAGTAGTAAGTCATGGGCCTTATTAACACTACAATCTATATTAGTAATTGTTAGATCAAGGAGGCGTTGACTACTATTTAAAATACTATTTAACTGATTGTAATCAAAAAATTTCATGAAGTTATTTAAAGCTTTTGTTCGACCGCTATTAGTATTGTTCATTGTAGATAAGTAATATTCTGGAATATTAAAATCACCCAAAATAATAACATTTGAGTCATAAAAATCAATTAATGTAGAGATATAATTAAAAAAGTCCTGATATAGACTAGGAGGTTGACTATTTGTAATGTAAAAAACTAATATGATTATGGTTTGGAACATGATTTTAATTTTAATAGCCAACGCATCCACCAAATTACTGAACATGGTATGATCCAATTCAAGCTTTAGTGCATTATAGGAACTATCGACCGCAATTAGTACCCCACCTCCCCTATTAGCTTCAACTATATCAAATTTTCGATCCATTCTAAAGAGTGTAATCGTTAGTAAAAACCTCACTATCTAAAACGGAGTCACTGAGCCAAGACTCAGTGAATACAATGCAGGGAAAATTACATGCAGAAACTGTATGGTTTAATTCGGTTAATTTCGTGTTTAGTCCACGCACGTTTTGATAGTATATTGTAAATAAATCTGGGGGAAGGCTACTCGTATCACAATCATAATTTTTACTAATGGTGGGGGCTAACCGCTATTCCGCTGAAACAAAATCACACCTAATTTTATCGAGCAGTTTTACATATACGTTACACTTAACATCCCACGCAGCATGATCAAGACAAAAATCAGTACCGTACTTGGTATTGTGAGAATCACAATTACTGCACCTTAGTTTGGTCTCATGGCATTCCTTTAAATTATGACTTGCACCGCAGCGTGGACATGATAATTGTTTAGTGCACTTATTAGAAAAATGATTAAACTCATTACAAGTAAAACACCGACGAATTTCAAAGGCATCATACACAAAGCAATGATCATAACCGACAAACAGATAACCAGATTTTAAAATATTTACGTAAGAGGTTTTGTCTATTTCAATAAGTGCCTGAAATACGCCGCTATTTTTCTTAGTAGCTTCAACTTTTAAAACTTTTACACAAGAAATATTAGCAAATAGTTCAGAGTTCATTTTAGTAATGTAGGAGCAGATATCATTAGCACTTAGTTTTTCAGACATTCCAACAACTCTTATTCGAGGATTGAGACCCCTGACTTCTTTAATTTCATAGTTAATTGATAGCTTTTCTTCAGCGAGTTTCTTAAAATCCGCATTGTTTTCGCACTCAATGAGGACGCCTCCTTCTTTAATATTACGAATCCGACAGACCTTTACATTTTTATCTATATATGTTTTATATAGGGAAGTAAAAGTTTCACGAGAGCAACTGGCAAAACGGTGTTTAAGGAGATACAAGTTTGAGTTAGCACGTTTGCATATTCGGCTAATATGTTCTGACCAGTCTAATTTCTCAGTAATGGTGACAACAAGGTCACATTGGGAAGAAACTGATTGTATTTGTTTTCCATACAGAAAATAAGGTTGTCGAGGGTTGTTTTTTCCTATATGGAGTACGACACATTAGGCAGTGTTCAGTGGTAGTATTTATATATACATTTTTTCTCTAAAAAGAAAATGTATACGTATACTTACTCAAAAAGGCTACAGAGACGACGCGTCGTCTCAAACACATTCCCAGCTCTAAATATAATTACACTCCCTTGCTTGTATATATATATATATATATATATATATATATATATATATATATATATATATATATGATGATATATAATGATGTGTGATCATTTGCATTTAAAATTTAATTGATCATTGAGATTTCTCAACATGTCGAAAAGAACTAGATAAATTCTCGCAATGTGCAATGCAAAAAAAGCTAAAGGTAAGTGCTGAGTACTGTTTTTAAATATTTATACCTACAAATAAAATAAAGTTAAATAGGTTAAAAATCGTTAACGTATTTTGTGCTGATTTAAATCACTTTTATTTGGGAGCGGGAGCTTTAGTATGAAACAGCGAAAAAAAATATCGCGAAAATATTTCCGAGAAAAAATTACCGCGAAATGTTTTTTTGCACGACCAGAACTAAAGCGTACGTTTACGCTCCAATTACGAGGACTTCTTGTTCCATTTATTCCATTGTGTATTTTAAATAAGCACTCTTAAGATTTTATAAGAACAACATAAAACACAAATTGCATTAAATAAGCCCAAAATATTTTTGCGAGGTTATAGTTTTCGATGTTTTTATTTCGCTTTAATATTTTTCGCGGCTAATGTATATCGTTGTCAATCCTTTGCGCGGAAAAAACATTTCGCGGTTAATGTGTATTGTTGTCAATACTTTGCAAGGAAAAAAACATTTCGCGGTGATTTTTTCGCGGAAATATTTTCGCAATATTTCTTTTCGCGGTAAATTTTTCGACTAAAGCTCCCGCTCCCAAATAAAAGTAATTAAATGAGCTCAAAATATGTTCGCTGCTAATACTTTCGCTACTTTGCGAGGTTATACTTTTCGCTGTTTTTATTTCGTTTTAATATTTTTTTTGCGGTTAATGTGTATCATTGTCAATCCTTTGCGCGAAAAAAAAAATCGCGGTATTTTATTCACAATATTTTTTTTTTCGTGGTAATATTTTTGACTAAAGGTCCCGCTCCCAAACCAAAATAAGGAAAAAACATTTTGCGGCGATTTTTTCGCAGAAATATTTTCGCGACATTTTTTTTCGCAGTAAATTTTTTGACCAAAGCCCCCGCTTCCAAATAAAAGTAACGAAATAAGCCCAAAATATTTTCGCGGCTAATACCCTCGCTATATATTTTTCACGATAATTGCATTTCGCTATTAAAACTTTGCGAGTTTATAGTTTTCGCGGTTTTTGTTTCGCTTTAATATTTTTTCGCGGTTAATCCTTTGCGCGGAAAAAAAATTCGTGGTGATTTTTTCGAGGAAATATTTTCGCAATATTTTTTTTCGCGGTAAATTTTTCGACAAAATAAAAGTTATAAATCATAATATTTTCGCGGCGAGTATTTTCGCTATAGGTTATAGCTTTCGCTGTTTTTATTATAATTTAATATTTTTTTGAAGTTAATGTGTATCGTTGTCATACTTTGCGCAGGAAAAAATATTTTGCGGTGATTTTTTCGCAGAAATGATTTCGCGATATTATTATTATTATTATTATTATTATTATTATTATTATTATTATTATAAAAAAAGAGTTGAGGTTAAAAACCTATTTAACTCAAGTTAAAGAAAAAATTTATGTAGCATACAAAGTATTAAATAAGTCTGTCCAACCGGTTTTTAAAAGTGTTTATAGTTGGCGCAAGCACAACATCATGTGGCAAAGAGTTCCAAGTCGTAAATACTCTGCTACTTAAAAATGTTCTTCTGTGGGCAGTCCTGTATATTTCATATTTTAGCTTTAGGCTGTGTCCTCTAAGGCGTCCATCGTTGTTTAATGAAAAAAGTGATCGCAGATCAATGGAAAATGTATTATGTAGTATTCTATATGTCATTATAATGGAACCTCTTTCCAACCTGTCCATAACACTGGGTAGACCAAATAAAATGAGGCGGTTTTCGTACGATGGTCGAGTTCTTCCGTAGCACTTCGTTGAACATTTTCTAATAAATTAATATCACGCACCAAGTTAGGGTACCATACTGAGAATCCGAATTCCAATATAGGGCGTATATAAGTTTTATACAAGCAGGCTGCCGTTTGAACAGAGGGTCTAGAAAACGCCTTTTTAAATAGAAATATAGTTTTTCTAGATTTACTACACACTAAGTTTATGTGTTCAGACCATGTTAAGTCGCTTGTTACTATAACTCCAAGATCAGTATGTTTTTCCACTTTTGTTAGGTTACCATTATCTAAAACATAGTCCATCCGAGGATTGTTTTTACCCAGGTGCAGCACAACGCATTTACCGATATTTAAAGGAATAAGCCATGTTTCACTCCACCTTAGAATGGTATTGATATCTTGTTGAAGTAGGTGATGCTCTAGAAATGGATTCCCAAAAAGTTTTGAGTCATCAGCAAAAAAAGAACTAATGCAGTGGAGAAGACGAGGCAAATCGGCAGTAAATATTATAAACAATAGGGGGCCTAATACCTACCCCTGGGGCACGCCACTGTCTACAGAGTAAAATCTAGAAAAGCAGTTGCCAACTTTAACTCGGAAAGAGCGGTTTGTTAAAAACTGAGCGATCCAGGCAAGCAAAAGACCTCTAATTCCGAAATGTTCTAATTTGTGTAACATACGTTTATGCGGGACTTTGTCAAAGGCCTTATGAAAGTCCAAATATATGACGTCGATCGGAAGACCTTTGTCAAGAGAGAGAGTCCAGTCGTTTAGACATTTTAGGAGATTTGTAATTACTGATCGACCTGGAAGGAAACCATGCTGCTCATCGGGAATAATTTTATTATCGAGCAAAAAGGAAACCATTGTGTCGGCAATAACTTTTTCCATGATTTTAACTTCGGTGCATGTCAGGCTGATAGGGCAATAGTTTTCCTTAAGAAATTTGTTGCCTTTTTTATGGATTGTTATAACATCTGCGGTTTTCCAGTTTTCAGGCAGAGTACCATTTACAAAAGAGAATTGCATTATAAGTGATAAAGGGAGACATAGGGAGGATGCACAATTTCTTAGGATTTTTGGTGGAAGACCACCTGGACCAGAAGATGAAGATATTTTTATGGTGGAAAGTTTTTGAAAAACAACTTCTTCAGTAAAAGTAATATTCTCTAAGGAGTTGTGAACACGGGGCAACGAGATGTTGGGAAGGGGTGTGAGGGGTTCATTGGAGTAGCTAGATTTAAAGAATGAACTAAATTCTTCTGCAGACTCAAAATTGTCTTTACAAAGCACGTTATTTTGGTTGTAAATTTGAGGGACGGTTACTGTAGATGTAAGAGAATTCCTGACGTACTTGTTTCTTATTTTCTGAAAGAATTAAATTGTTTTCGTAATTTTTTCTAGCATTATTAATAGCATTTTTTAGATTATTTGAAAGGGTTCTATGAGCTTGATAATTTTGCAAAGTTGCCGATCTTATATATCTACGCCACAATATATTTTTGTAAGCGATCATTCGAAAAATGTCTCTATTAAGCCATGGTTTGCGTGAGTTAGATTTAAAGAAAACATTTCGACTGCAACACTCTATTATTTGATTTGTTTTTTGAGTAAAAATTTTCCACATTTCATTCACATTTTTGTTAATAAATAAAGAACGCCAGTCCTCAGATTTAATAGAGTCATTCGCGCGATCAAAGTCAGTAATTCTGCAAGACCTTAGTTGATTTTTTTGATCAGTTAGAGGTATTTGGAGGTCACAACTTATAACAATGTGATCAGATATACCGATAGGAGGTAGATACTCCGGTTCGGAGAGTAAGTTGGGATCGGAAGTTATCAACAAATCAATTAGTGATGGATTATTATGTATTCTAAACCTAGTATTTTCACTGATTAATTGTGATAAATTATTTTCAGCTAGCATATCAAGAAAAATATATTCACTAGAGTTAATATTATTGGGAAGAGCAGGATTAGGCCAGTTAATGCTAGGAAAATTAAAGTCACCAAAAATAATTAAGTTACGATACTGCTCGGCTAATAAAGATATTTTGTCGAATAAAGGTGGGTCGTTTTGGCTAAAAATTTGTTGACAAGGTGGCCTGTAGATACAACATAAAAGAATTTTTTTATCATGATAATCAATTTTTAAACAAGTAAATTCTATACCAGTAAGATTAATAGGAATTAATTCTACCTTAGCATGCTGAAAAATTTAATCTTTTAAATAAATACAAGTACCGCCCCCTCTTTGATTAACTCTATCATTTCTAAATACAGAAAAGCCTTTTAGGTTGTAGTTTTCGCTGTTTTTGTTTCGCTTTAATATTTTTTTGCGGTTAATGTGTATCGTTGTCAATCCTTTGCGCGGAAAAAACATTTCGCGTTAATTTTTTGCGGAAATATTTTTGCGATATTTTTTTCGCGGTAAATTTTTCGACTAAAGCTACTGCTTCCAAATAAAAGTAATTAAATGAGCCTAAAATATTTTCGCGGCTAATACTTTCGCTACTTTGCGAGGTTATAGTTTTCGCTGTATTTATTTCGCTTTAATATTTTTTCGCGGTTAATGTGTATCGTTGTCAATCCTTTGCGCCGAAAAAAATATTTCGCGATATTTTTTTTTGCGGTAAAATTTTCGACTAAAGCTCCCACCCCCAAATAAAAGTAATTAAATCAGCCCAAAATATTTTCGCGGATAATACTTTCGTTATATATTTTTCGCATATTGCATATCTGTATTAAAACTTTGCGAGGTTATAGTTTGCGCAGTTTTTATTTTGCTTAAATATTTTTTCGCTGTTGATATGTATCGTTGTCAATCCTTTGCTCGGAAAAACCATTTCTCGGTAAATTTTTCAACTAAAGCTCCCGCTCCCAAATAAAAGTAATTAAATCAGCCAATACTATCGCTATATATTTTTAGCGGTAATTGCATTTCGCTATTAAAACTTTGCGAAGTTATAGTTTGACCTGTTTTTATTTCGCTTAAATATTTTTTCACTGTTGATGTGTATCGTTGTCAATCCTTTGCGCGGAAAAAACATTTCGCGGTAAATTTTTCAACTAAAGCTCCCGCTCCCAAATAAAAGTAATTAAATCAGCCCAAAATATTTTCGCTGCAAATATTTTCGCTATAGGTTATAGTTTTCGCTGTTTTTATTATAATAAAGCTACTGCTCCCAAATAAAAGTAATTAAATGAGCCTAAAATATTTTCGCGGCTATAACTTTCGCTACTTTGCTAGGTTAGTTTTCGCTGTATTTATTTCGCTTTCATATTTTTCGCGGGTAATGTGTATCGTTGTCTATCATTTGCGCCGAAAAAAACATTTCGCGATATTTTTTTTCGCGGTAAATTTTTCGACTAAAGCTCCCGCCCCAAATAAAAGTAATTAAATCAGCCCAAAATATTTTCGCGGATAATATTTTCGTTATATATTTTTCGAATATTGCATTTCTCTATTAAAACTGTGCGAGGTTATAGTTTGCGCTGTTTTTATTTCGCTTAAATATTTTTTCGCTGTTGATGTGTATCGTTGTCAATTATTTGTGCGGGAAAAATATTTCCAGGTTAATGTGTATCGTAAATTTTTCAACTAAAGATCCCGCTCCCAAATAAAAGTAATTAAATCAGCCCAAAATATTTTCGCTATATATTTTTCGTGGTAATTGCATTTTGATATTAAAACTTTGCGAAGTTACAGTTTGCGCTGTTTTTATTTCGCTTAAATATTTTTTACTGTTGATGTGTATCGTTGTCAATCCTTTGCGAGGAAAAAACATTTCGCTGTAAATTTTTCAACTAAAGCTCCCGCTCCCAAATAAAAGTAATTAAATCGTCCAAAATATTTTCGCTGCGAATATTTTCGCTATAGGTTATAGTTTTCGCTGTTTTTATTATAATTTAATATTTTTTTGCGGTTTATGTGTATCGTTGTCAAACCTTTGCGCTGAAAAAACATTTCTCGTTAATTTTTTGTGGAAATATTTTTGCGATATTTTTTTTTGCGGTAATTTGTCGACAAAAGCTCCTGCTCCCAAATAAAAGTAATTAAGTCTGCCCAAAATATTTTCTCGTCTCATAGTTTCCCTATATACAGCCTGTTCCAGAACTCGCGTACCGAAATTTAAGAGGTGATTCTACATCCAAAAATATGAAAAAAAGTTTCTATAAAGGTTGGTCCGGAAATGAGCCCTAAGGGAGCTACGGCCCTTCGAAGATGACGTATTGAATGGGGAACAAAAAAAAGCACCAATAAAATTTTAATGCTGCAGGGTGATTCTTCATTTAAAACTGAGCAAAAAAGTATTATACACCAAAACACCTAAATTTAATATTAAAGGAGTAATAGCCTTTTAAAAAGTAACGTTTTTGGTGGCACAAAATGTTACTTCCTCTTAATTGCATTTTTTTTGATAACGGTTGCTCCTACAGTGTTACACTATATGATATTTTATATGTATTTTTACTCTAGAAATCTATATTTTTTACAACAAATCCAAAAAACATACACATAGAAAAGTTTGGGGCAAAAATGTTTTAAGCCTCATATATTTTGTCCGTCTGGGCACTCCTCTGGATAAATTAGAAAAATAAATTAACATAAACTTATTGCCCTTATTAATACTAGTATACATGCAAAAGCTCGCCGCTCTAGCTTAAACGGTACCCGAGTTATTAATTAAAAACCTTATTTTTATTACAATTTTAAAGGGCCCTAGATCCCTTAGGGCTCATTTCCGGACCAACCTTTATAGGAACTTTTTTTATATTTTTGGATCTAGAATCACCTCTTAAATTTTGGCATGCCAGTTATGGATCACCCTGTATTTTTCGTTGTAACGCATTTCGCTATTAAAACTTTGTGAGGTTATAGTTTTCGCTTAAGTATTTTTTTGAGGTTAATGTGTATCGTTGGCTATCTTTTGCGCCGAAAAAAACATTTCACGGTATTTTTTTCGCGATATTTTTTTTCGCGGTATATTTTTCGACTCGAGCTCCCGCCCCCAAATAAAAGTAATTAAATCAGCCCAAAATATTTTCGCGGATAATACTTTCGTTATATATTTTTCGCATATTGCATTTCTCTATTAAAACTTTGCCAGGTTATAGTTTGCGCTGTTTTTATTTCGCTTAAATATTTTTTCGCTGTTGATGTGTATCGTTGTCAATCCTTTGCGCGCAAAAAAAATTTCGAGTTAATGTGTATCGTTGTTAATCCTTTGCGCGGAAAAAACATTTCGCGGTAAATTTTTCAACTAAAGCTCCCGCTCCCAAATAAAAGTAATTAAATCAGCCAAAATATTTTCGGGGCAAATATTTTCGCTATTGGTTATAGTTTTCGCTGTTTTTATTATAATTTAATATTTTTTCGCGGTTTATGTGTATCTTTGTCAAACCTTTGCGCGGAAAAAACATTTCGCGTTATTTTTTTGGGGAAATATTTTTGCGATATTTTTTCGTTTGGACTTTTCCCAAATAAAAGTAATTAGGTCTGTCCAAAATATTTTCAGGTCTAATAGTTTCCCTATACAGGGTGTATTTGAAATAGGGTCGGAAATTTTAACAGATGATTCTACATCATAAAATATGACAAAAAGTTCCTATAAACATATGTCTAAAAATGCGTCATAAGGGAGCTACGCCCCTTTGAAATTGGCTAAAAAAATCGGTTTTTATTTAATAACTCAGGAACCCTTTGAGATATATTAACGAGGTTTTGCACGTGAATTAATCCTAATAAGGCCCATCTTTGTATGTCATTTTCACGTACTTATTTAAACCAGGGGTGTGCTAAACGGGGGGCCTTATGAGTTTTTTGTCCCAAACTTTTTTCTGTGTAACTTTTTTGCAATTTTATTTTTGAATTATGATTCCTCAGGTCAAAATACATAAAAAAAGGTACTCTTGTGTAATACTGTAGGATTAACCGTTTTCGAGAAAAGTTCATTTGAAGGTGAAATTTCACGATTCGAGGACGAAGAATTAAATACTAAAATGTCGAAAACCAAATTTTAATGATGCAATGTTATTCTACATCAAAACTAAGAAAAAAAGTTTCCATACATGTAGGTCGAAAAAACGCTTTTAAAGCTACCATAGCCCTTTAAAAATGGTGCATATTTAGGAGACCATAGCTCCATTAGGATTCATTTTTGGAAGTACCTGTATATGAGGTTTTTTTCTTAGTTTTTAATGTACATGTGCCCTGCATCATTAAAATTTTGGTTTCAACATTTTAGTATTTAATTTTCGTCCTCGAAGCGTGGAATTTCACCTTCAAATGAATGTTTCTCGAAAACGGTTAATCCTACAGTATTACAACAAGAGTACCTTTTTTATGTATTTTGACCTTGTGAAATCATATTTCAAAAATAAAACTGCAAAAAAGTTACACAGAAAAAAGTTTGGGACAAAAAAACTGATAAGGCCCCCCCGTTTCGCACACCCCTGGTTTAAATAAGTACGTGAAATGACATACTAAGATGGGCCTTGGTAGAATTAGTTGACGTGCAAAACCTCGTTGATATATCTCAAAGGGTCCTGAGTTATTAAATAAAAACCGATTTTTTTAGCCACTTTAAAAGGGGCGTAGCTCCCTTATGACGCATTTTTATACATATGTTTATAGCAACTTTTTGTATATTTTATGATGTAGAATCATCTGTTAAAATTTCCGACCCTATTTCAAATTGAGGTTAATGTGTCTCGTTGTCAATCTTTTGCGCGGGAAAAAATTATTTTGCGGCGATTTTTTTCGCGAAATGATTTCGCGATATAGGTTATAGTTTTCGCTGTTTCTATTATAATTTAATATATTTTCGCGTTTTATGTGTATCGTTGTCAAACCTTTGCGCGGAACAAACATTTCACATATTTTTTTGCTGAAATATTTTTGCGATATTTTTTTCGCGGTAAAGCGGTAAA
>OY294044.1:39636957-39708601 GCA_958510825.1 Brachypterus glaber
CTCAATGCGGCACCCCTGTATTCGATAATTTATTCAGTACGAATCGTTTTTGCTACTAATTTTGGTTATCTTTGTTTGATATGGTTTTTTTCAAACTGAAAATTATTTGTAGGTATGTGAAAAGAAATTAATTACTTTAAATTCTTTTTAACTGTATACCGAATGGAGACTGGTTGTATTTAACTATTCTGAGAAAATTTCGAAATCATATAATACGGAAAACATTAAGGATAAGGGAAAAAATATTATTTACGAGTTGTGAATAAAATATTTAGTGATGATCTTGGAAATTAAATTTATTTCAAAACGTGCAATAAAGTCATAGATTTATGAGATTCGTAAAGACTAGGAGGTCGTTCAAATATTACGTTATCATATAGGTATGGGGGGTGGGGTTCAGGCCAATGATTACGTTTTATTACAAGGGGAGGTGGTAGACTGAAATGATTATGTAATCATTTTATATGTGTATTTTAATTAAATTTTAAGATATTAGTTAAGATACAGCAATTATTCGAAAATCCGAATGTTCGGTAATCCGAATGATGAGGTAATCCGAACGATAAAATTCGAACTATAAACTTTGTAGTTCCAATTTTATCATTTGGATTACCGCGTACTAGTTTTAAACGACAATAGTTTTTTGCACGAGTTCATAAAATGTCTTTATGAACAACTGTCCGGGTTGGGAGCTTAGACTCATCTTTTTAACTTTTATCATAGATACACTGGCGTTGCGTTGTTGTAGAATGGGGATAGACGTCTTACGGTCGCTTCTAATCAGTGCTGAACGAAAAAACAGCTCCCTTATCCCTGAGGTATGTTTATGACTATTGCCATCTTAACATCTCCCATGATCTTAGAACAAAAGAGGGCTAAAATAATGATTGTTTACCACTTTTATCTCATTTTTCTCAGAAACTTTAGGTAATAGAAATATTCTGAGGCCAGATTTGCTCTCAGCTACCCAAAATTAGTTAAAAAACGTGTCTCCAATCATGGCAAGAAACCGTGTTGCCTAGTGTAATTATTCTAAAGTCAAACAAAAATAAACAAACTTTTAAATAAAGGGACCCGCACGGTCCAACATGTTTTATAATTAATTTAGTTGATGACCTTCTAATAAAAAGTTATCTTTGCGCTAAATCGGTACGGCCCCTATTTTCCTAAATATTACATTGCAAAAAGTGAATTTTATGATTTTAAAAATGTATGCATCGCGATGCATCGGTCAGTATGTTTTGCTCTATCGCTTTTTCTGTTAGCCATAGTAAAAAACTTGCTTTACAATAGATTAAGCTAAAAGTGGATCCTTTGACAAAACAAAGTCACGGTGGTTTTTTGCAAATTTTAACTTTTTGTTTCCGACTCCTGGCTTTTTTTTCTTAAATTGACTAAACACACCATAAGAAGCAATTTAGGCAAATATAAAAAAAAATCGACCGGATAGAACTTTTTTTTTACGTTTTTTCTAATTTATTGTACTATTATGGGAGGATTTTGGTGTAGTGGACTACCGCGTTGTACTTGGCGAGTTTACTACACAAATAGCGTGAGTTCGATTCTCACCGGCGCCGATTTGCCTTTTTCAGTTAATTAATAATTGAAATTTGGTGAAGGCCTAAGTGCAGCGGACACTCCCTATAACTTGGTTCGAAAGTCAATTAAAGCCGGTGGTTCCCTCTACTACTAGCCCACACAAGTCCTGGACTTAGGGGATGCTTAATTAAGTAGAATAGTACGAGGTTAAACAAAATGTAAAATGTAATGTTCATAGGACGTGCCTGTAGAGCAGTAAATAGAAATATATATTTTATATATTGTAGTAAAATTATTAATTATAGTCACTACATTAGAAAAAGCCGTATCTCCAACGCCAAAGGTCGTATATTTTTTTCTAATTAATTATTGTTTAAAGGTGAAGTCGAACGAAATTTCAAATATTTTTTTTTGCATTTTTGGATTTGAAATCTCATGACACATCGAGAAAATGTAAAAAAAGTGGGCGTTAAAAATATCGGTCTGTCTGTTTTCTGTCCTTAAACCTTATAACTTTTAAACTAAAAGTCCGATTTAAAAAATTCTTTCAATAAACGATTTAGGACCTTTGTATTTTGCGTGACCTTAAATATGGTTAACATTGCGGTGCGGCAAGGAAGGCAAGGAGGCAAAAAAAAATCATGTCCAATTTCCTACACAGCTTTAATCATTTTTGTGGTAGGTATTACACTGCAGGAGAACAGTACTACAAAAAATAAATAAAAATTATTCTCCAAGGACTAAACCTATCATATTATGTATTTTTGTTTACTGAAACCGAATTTTCAATTTAAAATTAAAAAAATTAAAAAAAAAATTTACCGCGTAATTTGACAATAAAAACCGGGATTTACTAGAAATCTACGCGGTCGAAATTTTTTTAAATTGAAAATTCGGTTTCAGCAGACAAAAATACATAAGACATGATAGGTTTAGTCCTTGGAGAAGAATTTTTATTTTTTTTTGTAGACCAGTACTGGTCTGCTGCAGTCTAATAGACCTACCACAAAAATGATTAAAGCTGTGTAGGAAATTGGACATGATTTTTCGTGTGCAAGAATTTATACCCTACGATCAATAATAATATTAATTTTTGCCGCCTTGCCTTCCTTGCCGCACCGCAATGTTAACCATATTTAAGATCACGCAAAATAAAAAGGTCCTAAATCGTTTATTGAAAGAATTTTTTAAATCGGACTTTTAGTTTAAAAGTAACAAGGTTTAAAGACAGAAAACAGACGGACCGATATTTTTTAACACCCACTTTTTTCACATTTCGACGTTTCATGACATTTCAAATCCAAAAATGCAAAAAAAAATTGAAATTTCGCTCGACTTCACCCTAAAACAATAATTCATTAGAAAACAAATATACGACCTTTAGCAATGTAGATACGGCTTTTTGCAATGTAGTGACTATAATAATTAATTTTACTACTATATATAAAATATATATTTATATTTACTACTCTACAGGCACGTCCTATGAACATAGTACAATAAATTTAAAAAAAAGGTATAAAAAAACGATCGATCCGGTCGATTTTTTTTATATTTGCCTAAATTGCTTCTTATGGTGTGTTTAATTAATTAATGAAAACAAATCAGGGGTCGGAAACAAAAAGTTAAAATTTGCAAAAAAACACCGTGTAAGTAGTGGTGGAGGGTAAGGAGAGGAGTGCATAAGGGGACAAGCCTAGCGCCACGTACTCATGCTAAAAATCGACAAAAATTATCACTAGGGGATCAAAAATGAACTAAAAATATGTTACGTAATACGTAATAAAGTAAATTTTTTATGATGTAGCACCATTAAAATAAAAAGACGAAAAATACGCATATTTTTTTATAAATTATTTTTGAAATTGGCATAATTCCCTGTAGTAAAATTTAAAAAATAAGACGTGTTGGACTTTTTCTAAGGTGAAATTCGGATTTTGCGCCTTTAAATTAATAAGAAAAATATATTTTTGCGTTCGGGAAAAAAGTTTGCGCTTTAATTTTATTGCTTTTTCATTTATTTACTTTTTACGAACTAAGACAAATAAAAAATATTTTGTAGAGAATTTTATAATCTACAAATTACTTCCTGTAAAATGTTTATACAAATTTGATAGTTTTGCCACAAATGAGAAATTAAGTAAACTCTGCACTTTAATTTTAAGCTTTTTATTTTTTTTCGCATACTTACTGTGACATGTTATACTGCAGTAAGACCTTCGGCAAAGGTTCTTTGCATATGTATTTTTGAATTCCTCGTTGTTTATTTTTTATATACCATATAATTTTCAAATTCCTACTGTGTTAATGACGTTTTTTTTTCAAAAACAGTAAAACACAAACGTCATTATTTCCTGGACTTATATCTCAAAATTGTGAGGCGCTGGAATTTTTTTAAGGTCAGATTCGGATTCTACGCCCTCGAATTAGTAAGAAAAAATTACTTTTAGAATAGGGCAAAAAAGAAGTTATGATTTGTTACCTAGTGTTATCCCCTAAAGATGGTAATAGTCATAAAAGACATTTTTTGCACTCGTGCAAAAAACTTCTGTCTTTTAAAACTAGTATCTTAACTAATATCTTAAAATTTAATTAAAATACACATATAAAATAATTACATAATCATGACCCCCATCCCCCCTATATGATGTTTTATTTGAACTTAGTATTTACGAATCTCCCAAATCTCTGACTTGACGTGCAATAAACGTTTTTAAATAAATTTAATTTCCATCACTAAACAATTTTTTCATAGTAAATATTTTGTTTCCTTATCCTTAATATTTTTCGTATTATATGATTCGTCATGTTCTTAAAATAGTTAAATAAACCAGTCTTTCATTCGGTATACAGTTGACAAGAATTTAAAGTAATCCATTTCTTTTCACATACAAATAATTTTTAGTGCGATAAAAAACGTAGTAAATAAAGATAAGATAAGATTATCGAATACAGTTGTGCAGCTAGAAATGTTATTAAGGGGAACAGCTTTGGACTTTTCCCAGCGCCGGTAGCTTACTTTATAGAACTAACCACCCAACCATATCCCGTATATAATTTGCGATGTCCCGTATTTTGTTTGTCTCCGGTGACATAACTTTTTACCAAGTTCTGCCACGCAGTATCCCGTATTTTTTCTTACAGATTTTCCTGCAACTACAACCAAGAAATTCTCAACTAATACACATTGTATTTATAAACTTTATCTCTAAACTGGGCGAACTGCTTCATTTATGACTAACCATACTATTCACAGCGCATAACCGCTAGAATAGTATAATACATGTATACAGTAGTTACGAATTTCCCAAAATTGGCAAGAAAAAAAAACGTCCTAGACAAAAAAATGTTGGATACAAATGTGTTTAATGAAAAAATAAGCAACTTTGAAAATGTCCATCTGCCCGTCCGTCACGTTTTTGTGGAAAAGATAACTCAAGAAAGAAATTTTTAACAAAAATCAAGTTCTACGTGAGGAGAATGTCCATTGTTTTTAAAAGTAATCCCCCCAAAGACAACAAAGTTATAAGAGGTTAATTAAAAGGAAATTTGGGAGGAGAAAAATTAGTGTATGTGCATGGAAGGGAATATTTTTTTGTTATACTCCTATATAACGGTACAAAATGGTCAATTTTAAAGTTGTACGAAATTTTTAAACTTTTTAAATTTTTTCCCTTATATTAAATACTAGCCGGTGTTAGTTATTTAGCTTAAGCCAATGTTTTATGTTTTGATGTAGGAAGTTTAAAGACTATTCGACAACGACAAAAATTATAGAAGATAACCAAATTTGAACTTATTACGTAATTTCCTAAGTAATTTTCAAAAATTTTTTTGAAAAAAAAAATAAAAAAATAAGGTATTGGGGTTAAACTTTTAATAAACTATCTTTTTTAAAAAATTGCTTTTAAATCGTTTTTTGGAGACTTAAAAAATGCAATTTTTTTTAATTTGATTTTTTGAAAAATATATATATTTTTTTAAATAGTAATATTGTAGTCCTGGACAGGAAAGTTAATGTTTTCTGGGTCAAAAAAAGATATGGACAGGCGATACCTGTCGAGGCGAGCCAGTTATCAAAACACAGAAAACCACTTTTCCGACGAGCATTACAAATTGTTTTCTATCCCACACAAAAAATAGCGTAAAAAATAAAAAAAAAGTTATAAGAAAAAGTTAGGTACTAGATCTGGCAGATATGTCACGAAATTAACAAAAAGTTACCGGGACTAGGTTAAATCGCGGTGAAGAATTTTTAATATGCTTTGTGTTTTATAATATAAAGTTGTTAAGAGGATATTTGGCACCGGTGACCAAATTTGAACTTATACGAAAATTTTGCAATTTTTTAAAATATTTTTCATTTTCTCGCCTCTCTAGCTGGGGCTAGGTTAAATCCCGCCAGGTGAATTTTTGATATGTTTAGTGTTTTATAATAGGTAGTTGTTTAAAGGGTATTTGGCACCGATTCAGATAGTACCCGGTGACCAAATTTGAACTTATACGAAAATTTTGCAATTTTTTTTAATATTTTTCATTTTGTCGCCTCTCTAGCTGGGGCTAGGTTAAATTCCGCCGTGTGAATTTTTGATATGTTTAGTGTTTTATAATAGGTAGTTGTTTAAAGGCTATTTGGCACCGATTCAGATAGTACCCGGTGACCAAATTTGAACTTATACGAAAATTTTGCATTTTTTTTTAATATTTTTCATTTTGTCGCCTCTCTAGCTGGGGCTAGGTTAAATTCCGCCAGGTGAATTTTTGATATGATTAGTGTTTTATAATAGGTAGTTATTTAAAGGCTATTTGGCACCGATTCAGATAGTACCCGGTGACCAAATTTGAACTTATACGAAAATTTTGCAATTTTTTTTAATATTTTTCATTTTGTCGCCTCTCTAGCTGGGGCTAGGTTAAATTCCGCCAGGTGAATTTTTGATATGTTTAGTGTTTTATAATAGGTAGTTGTTTAAAGGCTATTTGGCACCGATTCAGATAGTACCCGGTGACCAAATTTGAACTTATACGAAAATTTTGCAATTTTTTAAAATATTTTTCATTTTGTCGCCTCTCTAGCTGGGGCTAGGTTAAATCCCGCCAGGTGAATTTTTGATATGTTTAGTGTTTTATATTAGGTAGTTGTTTAAAGGGTATTTGGCACCGATTCAGATAGTACCCGGTGACCAAATTTGAACTTATACGAAAATTTTGCAATTTTTTAAAATATTTTTCATTTTGTCGCCTCTCTAGCTGGGGCTAGGTTAAATTCCGCCAGGTGAATTTTTGATATGTTTAGTGTTTTATAATAGGTAGTTGTTTTAAGGGTATTTGGCACCGATTCAGATAGTACCCGGTGACCAAATTTGAACTTATACGAAAATTTTGCAATTTTTTAAAATATTTTTCATTTTGTCGCCTCTCTAGCTGGGGCTAGGTTAAATCCCGCCAGGTGAATTTTTGATATGTTTAGTGTTTTATAATAGGTAGTTGTTTGAAGGGTATTTGGCACCGATTCAAATAGTACCCGGTGGCCAAATTTGAACTTATACGAAAATTTTGCAATTTTTTAAAATATTTTTCATTTTGTCACCTCTCTAGCTGGGGCTAGGTTAAATCCCGCCAGGTGAATTTTTGATATGTTTAGTGTTTTATATTAGGTAGTTGTTTAAAGGGTATTTGGCACCGATTCAGATAGTACCCGGTGACCAAATTTGAACTTATACGAAAATTTTGCAATTTTTTAAAATATTTTTCATTTTGTCGCCTCTCTAGCTGGGGCTAGGTTAAATTCCGCCAGGTGAATTTTTGATATGTTTAGTGTTTTATAATAGGTAGTTGTTTCAAGGGTATTTGGCACCGATTCAGATAGTACCCGGTGACCAAATTTGAACTTATACGAAAATTTTGCAATTTTTTAAAATATTTTTCATTTTGTCGCCTCTCTAGCTGGGGCTAGGTTAAATCCCGCCAGGTGAATTTTTGATATGTTCAGTGTTTTATAACAGGTAGTTGTTTGAATGGTATTTGGCACCGATTCAAATAGTACCCGGTGGCCAAATTTGAACTTATACCTAAATTTTCACATGTTTTTTGCTTTTTTATTTATTTATGGAGCCAAAAGGGCTCAATTCGATCTAAAACTACTTACTACTGGTCTTTTATTGTTTTTAAATGAAATCGAGTCGATTTTAAAATTTTTGAATTTTCGTTGCAAAAAAACGTTGCAAACTTCAGCTTCATGTTTTCTGTTGTTTTTACCTCCTGTAATCCTTCTGGTAACTTCATATACACTGGGTTTTCTAATTTTCCATTGAGAAATTTTGATTTTATATCCAACTGCATGATCTCCAAATCCATCTCCAAATATAAAGATAATAGCAACCTCAACGTGACCATCCTCGCAACTGGAGTGTACACTTCTTCCGGCTCAACACTTTGGTTAAAACCACGAGTGACCAATCTGGCCTTTTTCACTAAAGTACCGTTCACTAATTTTTCGGAAAACACCCATTTCGAGTCTATAATCTCTTCATTTTCTGGTCTTTGTACTAACACCCACGTTTCACACTCTTTTAATGTATTCAATTCTTCTTGTACTGCCTTTTTCCATTCCGAATCACTTTCAACTGCTTCTGTATAATTCTTGGGTAAATCCATTGGAAAAATTCCTATGGACAAGGCTGCAAACAAGTTTTCTTCTTCATATGTTTCACCCAATATATAATCCTCAAGGTGTTTTGGCTTTACTCTTTTTCTCTTTTGTGTAGGAGTTTCTCTATATTCTTGCACTCTTTCTTCTATATTCTTTTCTGTTTGCTCTCTTTCTTCTACATTCTTTTCCGTCTGTTCTTTTTTTTCTACATTTTTATCTTCTTTATCAACTTCTTCTTCAAAATTATCAAAAATTCCATTTAAATTCTTTTTCTTCTCATTAAATATCACATCCCTTGCTGAAACTATCTTCCTCTCTTCAGGATTCTAGACCCTATAGCCATTATTGGTATACCCTACCATTATCATCTTCTTACTTTTCATGTCTAATTTTCCTGACATACATTCTTTAGGAACATGTACATAGACATCTGAACCAAAAACTTTTATTTTATTCAAATTTAATTCCTGGTTATACCAAACTTCAGCAGGAGTTTTTCCTCTTTCTAGCACTGTTGTCTGAGTTCGATTCGTTAAATAAGCTGCTGTTAGAACAGCCTCACTCCACAATTTCTTTTCTAAATTTGCATCTAAAATCATGCACCTAGCTTTCTCCATGAGAGTACGATTATATCTTTCACTGATTCCATTTTGCTGGGGATTATAAGGGATTGTATACTCCAAAGTTACTCCCTTTTCTTCACAAAAATTCTTCATTTCATTTGATATATATTCCACTCCAAAATTTCTTTTCTAAATTTGCATCTAAAATCATGCACCTAGCTTTCTCCATGAGAGTACGATTATATCTTTCACTGATTCCATTTTGCTGGGGATTATAAGGGATTGTATACTCCAAAGTTACTCCCTTTTCTTCACAAAAATTCTTCATTTCATTTGATATATATTCCCCTCCATTGTCACATCGTAGCCTGTCCAATTTTTGTCCAGTTTTGTTTTCAGCCATAGCTTTGTACGCCTTAAACTTTTCAAAAACTTCAGCCTTGCTTTTAATACAATAAACTACAGCAAAATGCGAATAATTGTCTATAAAAGTCACAAAATACTTATTAGCATCATTCGATGTAGGGTTTATCGGCCCACAAACATCCGAAGAGACGACCTGCAAAATTCTCTTTGCTTTCCTGGTCTCGTTTAAACTTGTGTATTTTGACTTGGTATGCTTTCCCTGCAGACATGTTTCACATATACCAGTGGCCGGGAATTTCGAAGAATGACCCATGCGTCTGTGCCA
Organism: Brachypterus glaber; assembly: GCA_958510825.1. NCBI lineage: Eukaryota > Metazoa > Arthropoda > Insecta > Coleoptera > Kateretidae > Brachypterus > Brachypterus glaber. Next base: position 39,646,403 of record OY294044.1, read on the forward strand.
TAAATCTGCATTATCACTTGCCAAATGACATTTCATCTCATTTATTTTAAAATTCAAGGTATACAGATTATTTCTTAATTCACCTTTCACCAACACATTGTTATTTCTTAAAATTTTTACACAGTTATTTTCAAAAACAATTTTAAGATCTTTTTCCTGTACCTTTTTAACCGACAATAAATTTTGAGTTAAATTGTCACATTCTATAACGTTATTTATTTTTATTTCTTCCCCATTCTCAGTAGCCAAATGCAAAGTTCCTTCTCTTTTTCCTGTTATCACCTCTCCTTTCTTAGCCACTTTTATTTTGTAATCGACATTCTTAACATCAGTTAAATATTTCCCAGTATCTGTATTTACTAAATGGTTGGTTGCGCCACTGTCCACAACAAAATACATACTGTCAGTTAACTTTGAGTTTAAAACAGTCATTTCTGAGTTCACCGAACTTAAAAATGAGATTTCTTCTTTATTTTCTTCCACCGCACAACCTCCATGAGTATTTCTTTTTGGACAATCTGACCTCTTATGTCCCTTTTCACCACAAAAATAACATTTGTATGGAAAACTTCCAGATGAATTTTTGATATGTTTAGTGTTTTATAATAGGTAGTTGTTTCAAGGGTATTTGGCACCGATTCAGATAGTACCCGGTGACCAAATTTGAACTTATACGAAAATTTTGCAATTTTTTAAAATATTTTTCATTTTGTCGCCTCTCTAGCTGGGGCTAGGTTAAATCCCGCCAGGTGAATTTTTGATATGTTCAGTGTTTTATAACAGGTAGTTGTTTGAATGGTATTTGGCACCGATTCAAATAGTACCCGGTGGCCAAATTTGAACTTATACCTAAATTTTCACATGTTTTTTGCTTTTTTATTTATTTATGGAGCCAAAAGGGCTCAATTCGATCTAAAACTACTTACTACTGGTCTTTTATTGTTTTTAAATGAAATCGAGTCGATTTTAAAATTTTTGAATTTTCGTTGCAAAAAAACGTTGCAAACTTCAGCTTCATGTTTTCTGTTGTTTTTACCTCCTGTAATCCTTCTGGTAACTTCATATACACTGGGTTTTCTAATTTTCCATTGAGAAATTTTGATTTTATATCCAACTGCATGATCTCCAAATCCATCTCCAAATATAAAGATAATAGCAACCTCAACGTGACCATCCTCGCAACTGGAGTGTACACTTCTTCCGGCTCAACACTTTGGTTAAAACCACGAGTGACCAATCTGGCCTTTTTCACTAAAGTACCGTTCACTAATTTTTCGGAAAACACCCATTTCGAGTCTATAATCTCTTCATTTTCTGGTCTTTGTACTAACACCCACGTTTCACACTCTTTTAATGTATTCAATTCTTCTTGTACTGCCTTTTTCCATTCCGAATCACTTTCAACTGCTTCTGTATAATTCTTGGGTAAATCCATTGGAAAAATTCCTATGGACAAGGCTGCAAACAAGTTTTCTTCTTCATATGTTTCACCCAATATATAATCCTCAAGGTGTTTTGGCTTTACTCTTTTTCTCTTTTGTGTAGGAGTTTCTCTATATTCTTGCACTCTTTCTTCTATATTCTTTTCTGTTTGCTCTCTTTCTTCTACATTCTTTTCCGTCTGTTCTTTTTTTTCTACATTTTTATCTTCTTTATCAACTTCTTCTTCAAAATTATCAAAAATTCCATTTAAATTCTTTTTCTTCTCATTAAATATTACATCCCTCGCTGAAACTATCTTCCTCTCTTCAGGATTCCAGACCCTATAGCCATTATTGGTATACCCTACCATTATCATCTTCTTACTTTTTATGTCTAATTTTCCTGACATACATTCTTTAGGAACATGTACATAGACATCTGAACCAAAAACTTTTATTTTATTCAAATTTAATTCCTGGTTATACCAAACTTCAGCAGGAGTTTTTCCTCTTTCTAGCACTGTTGTCTGAGTTCGATTCGTTAAATAAGCTGCTGTTAGAACAGCCTCACTCCAAAATTTCTTTTCTAAATTTGCATCTAAAATCATGCACCTAGCTTTCTCCATGAGAGTACGATTATATCTTTCACTGATTCCATTTTGCTGGGGATTATAAGGGATTGTATACTCCAAAGTTACTCCCTTTTCTTCACAAAAATTCTTCATTTCATTTGATATATATTCCCCTCCATTGTCACATCGTAGCCTGTCCAATTTTTGTCCAGTTTTGGTTTCAGCCATAGCTTTGTACGCCTTAAACTTTTCAAAAACTTCAGCCTTGCTTTTAATACAATAAACTACAGCAAAATGCGAATAATTGTCTATAAAAGTCACAAAATACTTATTAGCATCATTCGATGTAGGGTTTATCGGCCCACAAACATCCGAAGAGACGACCTGCAAAATTCTCTTTGCTTTCCTGGTCTCGTTTAAACTTGTGTATTTTGACTTGGTATGCTTTCCCTGCAGACATGTTTCACATATACCAGTGGCCGGGAATTTCGAAGAATGACCCATGCGTCTGTGCCATAAATCTGCATTATCACTTGCCAAATGACATTTCATCTCATTTATTTTAAAATTCAAGGTATACAGATTATTTCTTAATTCACCTTTCACCAACACATTGTTATTTCTTAAAATTTTTACACAGTTATTTTCAAAAACAATTTTAAGATCTTTTTCCTGTACCTTTTTAACCGACAATAAATTTTGAGTTAAATTGTCACATTCTATAACGTTATTTATTTTTATTTCTTCCCCATTCTCAGTAGCCAAATGCAAAGTTCCTTCTCTTTTTCCTGTTATCACCTCTCCTTTCTTAGCCACTTTTATTTTGTAATCGACATTCTTAACATCAGTTAAATATTTCCCAGTATCTGTATTTACTAAATGGTTGGTTGCGCCACTGTCCACAACAAAATACATACTGTCAGTTAACTTTGAGTTTAAAACAGTCATTTCTGAGTTCACCGAACTTAAAAATGAGATTTCTTCTTTATTTTCTTCCACCGCACAACCTCCATGAGTATTTCTTTTTGGACAATCTGACCTCTTATGTCCCTTTTCACCACAAAAATAACATTTGTATGGAAAACTTCCAGATGAACTTTGTCCAAACTTTTTAGGTTGGAAATTATTTCCACTTTTTTGCTCATACTTATTTGTATAACCTTGCCTATAATTTCCTCGATAATTTTTGGCACCAAAAGCCTGACCCACAGCAAAGGTTCCTTCCACCCTACTTTCATGTCGAGCCTCTTCAGCCAATAGTTTTCCTTTCACAAAGTCTAAAGTAATTTTCTTATCGTCCTGTTCAAAAAGTATGTCCAATGCAGTGGTAACATTCTGGAAAGATGCTGGCATACTTGACAAAAGTTGTGTCACCATGTCACATTCATCCACCTTACATCCACAGCTTCTTAACTCCGCCACTGTTTTCTCAAATTCTACTAAATAATCATTTAGCGACTCTTTCTGGTTGTATCTCATATTTCTCAACTTTCGTTGTAAAAATATTTTATTCGCCACTCCTTTTTTCTTATATGTATCTTCCAACGACTTCATTATCTCCTTAGCCGTCTTTTTATCTTTAATTAACTCCAATACTTTGTCCCCAAGATGACTTACGATCAAGTTTCTTGCCTTTATATCATCCTTTTTGTACTGGTCTAACTGTGCAGCATGATTGGCATTTCCAGGAGTTTCCACTGGAGGGTCACTTTCCAACATATCCAGCACTCCATTATGCTCCAAAAAAAGCTTTATTCTAAACTGCCAATTCTCAAATCCTTCTCCATCAAAGGGATTTATTGACCTTTTTACTTCCGACATTTTTCTCACAGCAAAATAGTTTTTCCACAGATTTCTGTATTCACGACAACACTGGAACCATAACCTGTTAATTTGTGCACAGTGATTGAAACTAAATTGCTTTTTAATAACTTTTATTCAAGAAAAATAACATCGGAAAAATACCGCGAAAAATAACAACTATGACATTTCACCCCATTCTTAATACTACCAACCTTAAATATCTAGTTACATATTCTGTCACTAAAATGTATATAGTGTTGCCTAATGTTGTTTTACTAAATTGTCTTTTCAACAAACATTGTAAATATTTAAAAAATTATTACGATTTATACCCCGGGCGTAAAGTTAGAAAATGTTTATCCTCGGGTTAAAATAAATACCTCTACCCACCGAAGTGAAGTTAGAAAGTTTTTACTATCAGATTCAGTTTTTACGAACTCAAAAAGCCCAATATACCATTTTTTATGCAAATAAAGTAAATATTTAAAAATTATTACCCACAACCCCGGGGTGAAGTTAGAAAATTGTTATTATCAGATTCAGTTTAAGCGAACTTAAAAAGTCCTGTATACCTGTAAAGTTAGAAAATGTTAATCATCGGGTTAAAATAAATACCCCTACCCCCCGGGGTAAAGTTGGAAAATTGTTACCATCAGATTCACATTAAACGAACCTAAAATCCCCAATATACCATTTTTTACGTAAATAAAGTTAAAAATGATTAACCCCAACCCCGGAGGTTGAGTTAGAAAATTGTTATTATCGATTCAGTTTAAGCGACATTAAAAACTTCAATATACCTACTAATTGCCACGTAAACATTGTAAATATTTAAAAAATTATTACTATTTATACCCCGGGCGTAAAGTTAGAAAATGTTTATCCTCGGGTTAAAATAAATACCTCTACCCCCCGAAGTGAAGTTAGAAAGTTTTTACTATCAGATTCAGTTTTTACGAACTCAAAAAGCCCAATATACCATTTTTTATGCAAATAAAGTAAATATTTAAAAATGATTACCCACAACCCTGGGGTGAAGTTAGAAAATTGTTATTATCAGATTCAGTTTAAGCGAACTTAAAATCCCCAATATACCATTTTTTACGTAAATAAAGTTAAAAATGATTACCCCCAACCCCGGGGAATGAGTTAGAAAATTGTTATTATCGATTCAGTTTAAGCGACATTAAAAACTTCTATATACCTACTAATTGCCACGTAAACATTGTAAATATTTAAAAATTATTACGAATTATCCTCCGGGGGTAAAGTTATAAAATGTTTATCATCAGGTTAAAATAAATACCCCTACCCCCCGGGGTGAAGTTGGAAAATTATTACCATCAGATTCAGTTCAAACGAACCTAAAATCCCCAATATAAATTTTTTTGCGCAAATAAAGTAAATATTTAAAAATGATTACCCACAACCCCGGGGGTTGGGTTAGAAAATTGTTATTATCGATTTAGTTTAAGCGACCTTAAAAACTTCAATATACCTACTAATTGTCACGTAAACATTTAAAAATTATTATGGTTATTACGATTTATTCCCCGGGCGTAAAGTTAAAAAATGTTTATCATCGGGTTAAAATAAATACCTCTACCCCCCGAAGTGTGATTTCTACCCCGGGCGTAAAGTTAGAAAATGTTTATCATCGGGTTAAAATAAATACCCCTACCCCCCAAAGTGAAGTTAGAAATTTTTTACTACCAGATTCAGTTTTTACGAACTTAAAAAGCCCAATATACCATTTTTTATGCAAATAAAGTAAATATTTAAAAATGATTACCCACAACCCCGGGGTGAAGTTAGAAAATTGTTATTATCAGATTCAGTTTAAGCGAACTTAAAAAGTCCTGTATACCCAATAATTTTCACGTAAACATTGTAAATATTTAAAAATTATTAGGATTTATCCTCCAGAGGTAAAGTTAGAAAATGTTTATCATCGGGTTAAAATAAATACCCCTACCCCCCGGGGTGAAGTTGGAAAATTGTTACCATCAGATTCACATTAAACGAAATTAAAATCCCCAATATACCATTTTTTACGTAAATAAAGTTAAAAATGATTACTTCCAACTACTCAACCCCCGGGGGTTGAGTTAGAAAATTGTTATTATCGATTCAGTTTAAGCGACTTTAAAAACTTCAATATACCTACTAATTGTCACGTAAACATTGTAAATATTTAAAAATTATTACGATTTATACCCCGGGCGTAAAGTTAGAAAATGTTTATCATCGGGTTAAAATAAATACCTTACCCCCCGAATTGAAATTAGAAAATTTTTACTATCAGATTCAGTTTTTACGAACTCAAAAAGCCCAATATACCATTTTTTATGCAAATAAAGTAAATATTTAAAAATGATTAACCACAACCCTGGGGTGAAGTTAGAAAATTGTTATGATCAGATTCAGTTTAAGCGAACTTAAAAAGTTAGAGGTAAAGTTAGAAAATGTTTATCATCAGGTTAAAATAAATACCCCTACCCCCTGGGGTAATGTTGGAAAATTGTTACCATCAGATTCAGTTTAAAAGAACTTAAAATCCCCAATATATCATCTTTTACATAAATAAAGTTAAAAATGATTACCCACAACCCCGGGGATTGAGTTAGAAAATTGTTATTATCGATTCAGTTTAAGCGAGATTAAAAACTTCAATATACCTACTAATTGCCACGTAAACATTGTAAATATTTAAAAATTATTACGATTTTTCCTCCGGGGGTAAAGTTATAAAATGTTTATCATCAGGTTAAAATAAATACCCCTACCCCGCGGGGTGAAGTTGGAAAATTATTACCATCAGATTCAGTTTAAACGAACCTAAAATCCGCAATATAAAATTTTTTACGCAAATAAAGTAAATATTTAAAAATGATTACCCACAACCCCGAGGGTTGAGTTAGAAAATTGTTATTATCGATTTAGTTTAAGCGACCTTAATATACCCACTAATTGTCACGTAAACATTTAAAAATTATTACGATTTCTACGATTTATACCCCGGGCGTAAAGTTAAAAAATGTTTATCATCGGGTTAAAATAAATACCTCTACCCCCCGAAGTGTGATTTATACCCCGGTCGTAAAGTTAGAAAATGTTTATCATCGGGTTAAAATAAATACCTCTACCCCCCGAAGTGAAGTTAGAAATTTTTTACTATCAGATTCAGTTTTTACGAACTTAAAAAGCCCAATATACCATTTTTTATGCAAATAAAGTAAATATTTAAAAATGATTACTCCCAACCCCGGGGTGGAGTTAGAAAATTTTTATTATCAGATTCAGTTTAAGCACCTTAAAAACTTCAATATACCCACTAATTGTCACGTAAACGTTGTAAATATTAAAAAAAAAATACGATTTATCCCCCGGGGTTAAAATTTTTATCATCGGGTTAAAATAAATACCACTACCCCCCGGGGTGAATTTATAAAAAATTTATAATTAGATTCAGTTTAAACGAACGAAAACAGGCCAAACATGAGCATATCATATACCAAAAAATTATTTGGGTTATGATATTTAAGTGTTTCACATTTAAAGGTAATATCTTAAGCCGCTCAAAACTTAAGGAGTGTGGACTTAATTAAGTCTAAAGACATGCAGTGTACGCACTGTACAAAAACTTAAGGAGTGTGGACTTAATTAAGTGTGGACTTAATTAAGTCTAAAGACATGCAGTGTACGCACTGTACAGTGCGTACAAGCACGCACATGTCTGGACTAGAATCACCCGTTAAAATTTCGGACCCTGTTTCACATTTAAAGTTAATACCTTAATTAAGGCCTATCCAGAAGCTTACATAACATAAGAATGCGATGCCGTGATTGGCTTACAAGATACATGGCGGCACATCAAGTCAATCACTTCATCGCATTCTTATGTACTATGTTGTTATGCGACCCTGTGGATATGCCCTTAAGCCGCTTAAAAGTTAAGTAGGGCGGACCTAATTAAGTCCCAAGACACGCACTGTACAGTGCGCGCACGCACATGTCTAAAGTAGAATCACCCGTTTAAATTTCGACCCTATTTCAAATACACCGTGTATATACCAAAAAATTATTTGGGTTATAATATTTAAGTGTTTTACATTTAAACTTAATAACTTAAGCCGCTTAATAGTTAAGGGGCCCCCTTAAAGGGGGTCGGACTTAAGACACGCACTGCACAGTACTGTGCAGTGCGTGCACGCACATGTCTAAAGTAGTATCATCCCTTAAAATGTCTACCCTATTTCAAATACAACGTGTATATACCAAAAAATTATTTGGGTTATGATATTTAAGTGTTTAAAATTTAAAGTTAATATCTTAACCCGCTTAAAAGTTAAGGAGGGCGGACCTAATTAAGACTTAGGACACGCACTGTACATTTTAAAGCTTATTAAATTTTCTTTTTGGTCATATAATTTTTAACTTTTTAAAAAGGTGTTGAATTTGCATTGTTAAACTAAAAAATTCGATTCTGAAAATCTGTGCTTCCATTATTTAAAACAGATAAAATTTAAGCGTATACGCTCTTTTACCTGATTGCCGCATTATGTGTTTTCCCCCAAAACCACTAAGCAGGGTGCCACATAACCTACAAAATTCGATCCATCGTTACTCCCAAGTGTTGTATGAAAGGAGAGACGGTTAGCACTCCCCTAGACAAGGATGGAATAACACATATACAGGTTAAGGCACACTTAACCACCAATTTTTACACATCTCGGATGGTCTGACATACTTGGCAACAGTGTAATACCCCATGTTACTGGCTAATTAGTCTAGCGAACAGACCTCATATACTAGATTGGGGATTCCATTGCAAGATCAAAAAAATTTGACTAACTCATGCGACTCTTCCTCTCTCTCGAATTTTCGTTTCTCTGTTTACAGTAACATCCACAGTTTTATTGGTATTATGTGGTATTTCCCTAGTCATTTTTTTTACGTTGGTTATTCTGTATTGTTTTTACGAGCGCCTAATTATAGCTACCCGCACCGAGATTGTTTTGGTTTTTTGTTGTTTGCGGGACGTTAATTTACTTTAGCGTTGGTTAACGGTGGTTTTGGGCCTGTTTTTATTTTGTAAAAAATTGGTTTGGATTTAGAATAATATATTGAAAAACGGTTAGCCCTCTACTACGCAGGCGCATTTCGGGTGCGGGTAGCTATAACTAGGCGCTCCTTCGTTTTTGTTTACCTTTCAGTAATCTGTTTGGCTTGTGGATTTTTTCGCTTTGTTCATGTGTTTTGTTAACTTTTGCTGGATTCCGGGACATACAAAAATTACGGAAAATGGAGCAGCCGACAGAATAGCGAATGAAGCCTGGAAAATCTCGTGGTTCGAGTCAAAACGCATTTCCGTGATTACAACCAAGAAACAAAAGAAATCCTATTTATAAAGTGGAAAAAAGAATGGGACAAATTAAGGGAGTCCCTTAAAAGGACGCATGTACTGGGAAAGGACAGAATTAAAAAAGAGAACATGGTTAATAACTTAGGACTAACCAGTAAAAAAAGAACAAAAATATGTCATATGAGAGGTAAACACTGCTTTACCAACTCCCACTTGTTTAAAATTAACATAAAGGAAGACCCATGGTGTGGTGCGGAAATATACAAGACATCAAACATATCCTTTTTGAATGCCCAAGACACTCCCAACAATATTCATCCTTCTATGGGGCCCTAGCTAAGACATGCCCAACCCCTATTAGCCTAAATTCCCTGCTTGTGACCCCAATAAATCCATAGCAGTAGAAATAACCAAATTCTTTCAAAATAAAAACTTAATTGTAGAAAATCAGAAGAGGAAAGATATCGGAAAGGAAGTTACCAGAATTTAGAAGTCCACATGACCTGGCCAGAGAGCCTAGAGCAAACCCGAATTGGATTGGAGTGTTTAGTTGTATATTTATATTCAGTTTATAATATTTTACTATTTTTTTATCATTGATATTTATATTTTCCCTTATTAGTAAAACAAACTGTGATTAGACAGACACTTTTGTGATCAAAGAGTTTTTTGACAAAAACTTTTGTGATAGACACTTGTGTAAGAATATTTTTAATATTTGATATATAAATCATATGTATACACCGTTTTATGAGAATACGAATATGACATCACAGTGCGTAAACTAAATAGCACTCTGTAGGGTCACTGGCATCTATTTCTTTTAACTTAATACATTTTTTTTTTAATAGAAAATGTATACCAAAAAAAATTATTTATCAAGTCTTCAGAAATATATGCAAATATCCATACAGAGTGCTATTTAGTTTACGCACTGTGAAGTGCGATTTGTATTTTCTCATACAGTGTATAAGATATAATATATTATAAATCATATTTATAATGACCAGAGTTGATACTTTCAATACAATAACAGGGTTGGACAACAGGAATATTAAATTATTTCTAATTTTTGGTCAGTTTGTTTAATACATATTTATGCTGAATAAGATTATATGTCTGTATACAGACATAATCTTATTCTCTTATTCGGCATTGTCTGTATACAGACATAATCTTATTTGGCATAGATATGTATTAAACAAACAGCCCAAAAATTAGAAATAATTGAATATTCCTGTTGTCCAACCGTGTTATTGTAATGAAAGTATCAACTCTGTATATTACATAGTAGAGAATCTCTATGTTAGTTTCTGATATTATTCTACCAAATATTATATACAATTTTTTTATAATAAAATTTATTAATATATTTATATACTTAATTTATTAAAACAATTTTTAAAATTAACTACTCGTCTATCCATTTTTACTTTATACCAAGATTAATCCTATATGAAATATGTATACAGTGCGGTCCAAAAGTCACCCCCCCTTTTAACTTTTGAACGAGTTGAGATATCGACTTCAAATTTAGAACTCTTAAATAAGACAACTTAAACTATATTTTAGCATATATTTGATATTTTCAGCTCTTAAAATGTGGGCATGGGGGGACATTTTTGTTAAATGAAAAGGGGGGTCGTGTGATACATCATTTTAAAGCTTATAAAATTCTCTATTTACACTAACATTTTTTAATTTTTTAAAAACGTTTTTTAAGGTTTTAATTTTTCAATTTTTTGTGCTAAAACATTCGATTTTTTAAGTTTTTTTATAAATTTTTATTTATGTCAACTAAAATTAGTTTAAAAGTATAATTAACATTTTTTTATGATGAAATTATGCATTTTTAAAAAATTATTTGTTTTTTTTAGAGGAATTTTGACATTAATACCCATTTTCAACCCATTTTTTTTTTAATTTAAAAATATGGAGTTAAATGGAGAATTTTATAAGCTTTAAAATGATGTTTTAAACGACCACCTTTCCATTTAAAAAAATATGCCCCCCTGCCCACATTTTAAGAGCTGAAAGTATTAAATATATGCTAAAAGATGGTTTAAGTTGTCTTATTTAAAAGTTCCAAATTTGAAGTCGATATCTCAACTGCTTCAAAAGTTAAGAGGGGGGGGGTGACTTTTGAACCGCTCTGTATAAACATTAAATAAAAATTGATATATATTAAGATTACTACAGTAAAATTTTGGTCTTAAAGGTCTTCGTATGTCTAAAGGTTGCTCCAGCTAAGGCTATTTTAGTATTATATGTTTTCTTTGATGCATACTTCCTTATGCTTATCTGCACATAAACTCGCATTTTTATTTCCATAAGTTTGTTGGTTATTATCATACTGGATGGCATAATTTCATTACTCTACAATTAAAGACATTAATACTATCAATTAAAAAGTAATGGGAAAATCCCCATCCAAAACCTATAAATATCTACATGTTTTATAGAAACCTTATGTAATCCTATAAAATTGTTTTATAGGTCGAAGTAGGAATTTTTTTATGAATTGTGTACCTATAGGTTTTTTGGAAAACCTTTGTCCAAAAAAAAAAGTGAAAACTTATAGATACTTACACGTTTCATAGGGATTGTCCTACTAAAAATTTCCAGTAGGTCTAGGAAAATATCTGTTCAAAAACATAGAAAACTTATAGATGCCTACGTTTCATACAGATTTTTCTACTTAAACTTATAAAAACAAAACAAAACAATTGAATAGGTTTATGCATAGGGATTTTCCAATAGGTCTCTATAATAGTCTCTATAATAGGTCCTTTTTGACTGAGAAAGCTGATATGGTCACTACACCACTTGGTTTGGTTTGTTTTAACTTACCCTTTATCCATAGTCAACACAGATCTGTGATAAAACATTATTCCCCACAATCCATATCTTAAATATTTATATATAGTCATATATTGTTTTTAGATTTATATTCAGTAAAAATCAAAAGTTTATTTATATTTTTCAAAGTTAACCTCATCTTGTGATTTTGACGTCCAATCCAATCCAATCCAATCCAATTTGTGTCATATAAAAAATACACTATAAGAGAAAGTCAAATACGTGACCGTGAAAAGTATTCAGGACCCGAACCTGTGTTTTGGCTTCTAGGTACGACTGAGCGATGGCGCCAGCTGTATATGAACTTGATTGTTTAGTGGGAGTGGGGTGAGGGGTGGTATATCTGTCAAAACAATTGAAATTTTACTCGTGAAATTTTACTCGTGATTTGCAATTTATTGTGCTTTTATACCGAACTTTTATTGTGATGTCTAATACAAAATGTGTATTGTACCGTTTTGCAAGGATCAGTTAAGTAAACGTCACCGTTTTCCTAGTGATGCAAACTTATTTAATGTGTGGGTCAAAAACATTAATAGTGCCAAGTTAAATAAATTGACTAAAGGCAGGGACTGGCCCTGTCTTGAAAAGCTTCTTATTATTTTGACTGAGCTATTTAGGGCAGGGACAGCCCCTACACAAAAAAACTTATTGATTTGACTGAGCTGTTTAGGGCTAGGACAAATGCCCTAAAAAGCTTCTTACCATTTTTACTGATATGTTTAGGGCAGGGATGGCCCCTATCGAAAAGAGCTTATCAGTTTGACTGAGCTAGCCTTAAACAGCTGTTTAGGGATAGCCCCTGGCCAGAGAAGCTTATCGGTTTAACTGATTCATATTGTTTATCAAGAGGTTTATCTGTTAAATGTAGGAATACTAATTATAAAAACCTTGCAAATGTGCTCTGGCCTTAGGCAATATATTGTGTATGACACTCAATTATATATGAAGGCAAATGTTTACTCCTCATATATATTTATTTATAATAAAAAGTTAACTGTTAAAAGTACGACATAATTGTTTTAATTTCCTATCTACGTTTAAAATAAAATATATAAAAATCAAAGCAAAGTGTTTTTTTTTTAATTATAAGTATAGGTTTATTTAGCAAAAGATAAAATTTCATATTTTTAAAGTTTAACAAATTTTACATTTAATTAAAATTTCAATTCATATATTGTTATTTTTAATTAATGTGCGGGTTAGATAACCCACTTGTTAGACTTTAAAAATTTGTTTTATCTTTTGGTGAATAAACTTAAAGTTTTAAATAAAAATACAGAGCTTTTCCCCATTTTTACAAAATTGATTTGGGAAAGCAATAGTAATCTTTATTACCGACTTCCGTAGGTTATCTGTATTATCGGCTGTCGTTGACCGTGAATTTAGTGAATTTTAAAAAACAACCGCTAATGACGGTACAATAGTTTTCTATCTCTATCATTTGACTTTCTCTTATAGTGTATTTCTTATATGACAGAGACACGAAAATTCGAGAGAGAGGGAGAGTCGCATGTGTTAGTCACTTTGAATACGTTAATATTTTATCCAGTATGTAAAATCTGTGGTCTAGCGACAAAAGCCAAGCAGTAAGAAGAAGAAGAAGAAGAAGAAGTTACTCCCAAGAATATTGTTTTTTGGTTTGTTTATATTATGTAGGTTAGGTACTCTTCTTCTTCTTCCAAAAGTTGTTTTTTTTTGGAACCTAGTTAAAATACAATTCAGCCAGTTGTATAAGAACGTTTTGATCATATACTCATTTGGACTTTTTTGCTTTAAGCATTCAAATAAAAACTTTTATTTTCTGATACAGGTTTATCATTACAATATTTATGGTTAATGTTGAAGGTTTAGTCTTTATTAACCTAACACAATATTGTTTCTTTAAACATCTACGAATTTATCAAAATTACAGCGATCCATTTGGAGGAGGGTGAAATGTAATTAATCGATCAAACGAACTTACCTTGTGAAGTTCGATCGTAATTACATGAACCCTCCTCCAAATGGATCGCTCCCTCCCGACCCTTATGATCTTTTACCTCAAAGATCCTTTAATTCAACCCTAGTCAATAGTGTGTTAGGGCTTTCCTCCACAAAAAGTGTAATGGCTAGACAAAGGGTCGGTAAAGTAGGACGTTTTTTCGCCTACTTTAAATTAGTTTGTGCTTTTCGTCACGAGAGGTCGTTCTACGAATTTATCAAAATTACAGCGATCCATTTGGAGGAGGGTTCATGTAATTACGATCGAACTTCACAAGGTAAGTTCGTTTGATCGATTAATTATCTGGTAATTACGTTAACTTAGCTTAGCTTAAGCGATAGAATAGTATGGTATTTTTAAATTTCGCAATATTGCCAAAAAAGGCCCAGATAACAAAAATTTAAATAAATAAAAAATATATATTTTTTTCAATTTTTTTTCAATTTTCGAAAAAAGAATTTTGTTTTAACCTTGTTTTTGGAAAAAAATTGGAAATCTGGAAGTCTTTAAAAAAATTAAATTTAATTGCTTTTTAATATTTACCATTTAGTGTACAAGAAAGATTTTTGCTTAAGTATTTAATCCGAAATTTGGAAGAATTCTGGAAAATGTGTATAACTTGTAAAATTATAATTTTAAGTAAACAATTTGGCTTTTTCAAGTAAAATTAAAACATTTAGCTAACTAATGAGTTGGAAAATTCTGGAAAAATTTAGAGAAAATCACGCAAGAAAAATGTCTAGAGAGGCAAACAATGAGGATATCTTGCATAGATTATTGTTAGCCTCAGATCCAGTAATTTCCAGTATGAGACCTACTTGTAAAAATAAAGTAAAGGAATTATTTAATGAAGCTAGGGAATTACTGGTTTTTAATAAAAGTACCTATATAAAAATTATTTACTTTATTTAGTTTGTTTTTTTATCAATTTTTTTTATAAAAAATTTTTGTCACTATTTTAAAACTTTTTCAGAATTTTTCCAGAATATTTCTAGATTTTTTCCAGCATTTTTTCAGTTTTTTTCCAAAATTTTTCCAGAAATTTTTTCAGAAACTCAATAGTTAGGTAAATGTTTTAATTCCACTCGAAAAAGCCAAACTTATTAACTAAGATAATAATTTTACAAGTTATACACATTTCCCAGAACTTATCCATATTACTTACTTAAATATCTTTCTTATACGCTAAATGGTAATTAATCATATAAAAAAAAATTTAATTTTTTCTAAGATTTCCAGATTTTTTCCAAAAATGAAACCTAGCTAAAAGGCTTTCTCGTACCTAAAAATAGCTACATACCAAATTTTATCAAAATCCCGACTACCGTTTCCAAGAAATATACGATGTCCAACGTATGGCCCAAAGAAAATATATATAAGAACTTTAGCTTCCGTGTTAAACGTAGGCAACACAGATTACAAAAAGGTTGCTGGCGCCATCTAGCACGTAAATTGCGGACTATTGTCGGTATAGTCGGTTTCTGTAAAAACCCCTAGTGACATCTAGCGGAAATTTTAAGTAATAGAGATGGCGCCAATTTCAAATCCTTAATAAAATTGAATTAAAACACGTGAAGGACAATGACGCCGTCGAGCGGTTTGCCTGCATTTTTGCAGACATACCGCTGGGCAGCGTCATTGTCCTTCAACGTGTTTTAATTATTACTTTGAATTCTCCATTCAAAGTAATAAAAGAATAAAATAAAAATGCAAAACAAAAATAAAACAATTTATTTCATTTAAAAAAAGTACATACAAGAATAATTCTTATTTACCTATACATAAAGAATAATTTTTTATCAAATCAATGAAAATATTTTACTGGACGAAATCCGAAAATTGTTTTTTTTATCACCCTCAGCTTTTACAACATAAAAATAATTATATTATAATATTATTATTATTATACACCGTTTTATAAGAGAATATATTCTCGTATACGAATCGAACGTCACAGTGCGTAAACTAAATATCACTCTGTATTGGCAGGGGCGGATTTATTTCATTTTAAGGGGAGAAGGGAAAAAAATTGCGCATTCACCAAAAATATAACTTTGAAGGTATTTCTAATAGAAATTTTATATGCTAATATATCTCGCTGGGGGGGGGGGGGCATGGGACTATAAAATTTAAAAAATAGAGTTTTTACCCACATGAGTTAAAACTAAAACTGGGGTACATACTCGTAATACTAATTGAATAATCGCCACTGACTGTTTCCAAAAACACTAAAAATGCATGAAAGCATAATTAATATTTTATTTAATTGTTTTGTATATCAATTACTCACTTTTAAAAGCTTTGCTGACATAAACTTTCGACCCTCCTTAAGAGTGTGGCTCGTTGGTTAATAGCCACTGATTGGTTTCAAAAACACTAAAAACATGAATGGATCATTAATATTTAGTTTTATTTGTTACGTATGTATATTACTTACTTTTAAAAGCTTCACGGAAAGAAACATTCGACCCTCTTCAAAAGTGTAACCAATTGGTTAATCGCCACTGATTGGTTTCAAAAACACTAAAAACACATGAAAGCATAATTATTATTTAGTTTTAATTGTTGTGTACGTATATTTATTCAAATAATTACCTTTTCCAAAGTTATTAAAATTTTTCGTCGCACACCAATCCAAGATTTAGATTTTTTGAGGTTAGAAACACGGAAACCCCCGCTTTATATATTTATTTTTTTACAACAAAGTAAGTCTAATACTTTCAATGGGATTTTGTTTTAAATATGGTCAATATGCAATATAGAATCATTCTTAATAATATTATCTTAAAATATTTACTATTTTTTATTATTATTTTTAATACGATGCTATCTATCAGGATAAATGTAAAGCTTTACATGAAAAGATAAAAGAAACCTATATGTTAAAAATTACAAAAAATAATTCTAGCGACATCTAGCACGTAAATTGTGATGCTATGGCGGCCATTTTTAGCTGTGTTGCAAGGTCTTAAGGCTGGTCCCCCCTGGTATGGCCCGCTTCGTTCCATAGTGCTTCGGCAACAGACCTCATATACTAGATTGGGGATTCCATTGCAAGATCAAAAAAATTTGACTAACTCATGCGACTCTTCCTCTCTCTCGAATTTTCGTTTCTCTGTTTACAGTAACATCCACAGTTTTATTGGTATTATGTGGTATTTCCCTAGTGATTTTTTTTACGTTGGTTATTCTGTATTGTTTTTACGAGCGCCTAATTATAGCTACCCGCACCGAGATTGTTTTGGTTTTTTGTTGTTTGCGGGACGTTAATTTACTTTAGCGTTGGTTAACGGTGGTTTTGTGCCTGTTTTTATTTTGTAAAAAATTGGTTTGGATTTAGAATAATATTTTGAAAAACGGTTAGCCCTCTACTACGCAGGCGCATTTCGGGTGCGGTAGCTGTAACTAGGCGCTCCTTCGTTTTTGTTTACCTTTCAGTAATCTGTTTGGCTTGTAGATTTTTTCGCTTTGTTCATGTGTTTTGTTAACTTTTGCTGGATTCCGGGACATACAAAAATTACGGAAAATGGAGCAGCCGACAGAATAGCGAATGAAGCCTGGAAAATCTCGTGGTTCGAGTCAAAACGCATTTCCGTTATTACAACCAAGAAACAAAAGAAATCCTATTTATGAAGTGGAAAAAAGAATGGGACAAATTAAGGGAGTCCCTTAAAAGGACGCATGTACTGGGAAAGGACAGAATTAAAAAAGAGAACATGGTTAATAACTTAGGACTAACCAGTAAAAAAAGAACAAAAATATGTCATATGAGAGGTAAACACTGCTTTACCAACTCCCACTTGTTTAAAATTAACTTAAAGGAAGACCCATGGTGTGGTGCGGAAATATACAAGACATCAAACATATCCTTTTTGAAGGCCCAAGACACTCCCAACAATATTCATCCTTCTTTGGGGCCTTAGCTAAGACATGCCCAACCCCTATTAGCCTAAATTCCCTGCTTGTGACCCCAATAAATCCATAGCAGTAGAAATAACCAAATTCTTTCAAAATAAAAACTTAATTGTAGAAAATCAGAAGAGGAAAGATATCGGAAAGGAAGTTACTAGAATTTAGAAGTCCACATGACCTGGCCAGAGAGCCTAGAGCAAACCCGAATTGGATTGGAGTGTTCAGTTGTATATTTATATTCAGTTTATAATATTTTACTATTTTTTTATCATTGATATTTATATTTTCCCTTATTAGTAAAACAAACTGTGATTAGACAGACACTTTTGTGATCGAAGAGTTTTTTGACAAAAACTTTTGTGATAGACACTTGTGTAAGAATATTTTTAATATTTGATATATAAATCATATGTATACACCGTTTTATGAGAATACGAATATGACATCACAGTGCGTAAACTAAATAGCACTCTGTAGGGTCACTGGCATCTATTTCTTTTAACTTAATACATTTTTTTTAATAGAAAATGTATACCAAAAAAAATTATTTATCAAGTCTTCAGAAATATATGCAAATATCCATACAGAGTGCTATTTAGTTTGCGCACTGTGAAGTGCGATTTGTATTTTCTCATACAGTGTATAAGATATAATATATTATAAATCATATTTATAATGACCAGAGTTGTTACTTTCAATACAATAACAGGGTTGGACAACAGGAATATTAAATTATTTCTAATTTTTGGTCAGTTTGTTTAATACATATTTATGCTGAATAAGATTATATGTCTGTATACAGACATAATCTTATTCTCTTATTCGGCATTGTCTGTATACAGACATAATCTTATTCGGCATAGATATGTATTAAACAAACAGCCCAAAAATTAGAAATAATTTAATATTCCTGTTGTCTGACCCTGTTATTGTAATGAAAGTATCAACTTGGTCATTATTATTTCTTATTCGGCATAGGTATGTATTAAAGAAACTCACCAAAAATAATTTAAAATTACTCTTGTCCGACCCTGATATTGTAATGAAAGTATCAACTCTGTATATTACATAGTAGAGAATGTTAGTTTCTGATATTATTCTACCAAATATTACATACAATTTTTTTATAATAAAATTTATTAATATATTTATATACTTTTATTTATTAAAACAATTTTTAAAATTAACTACTCGTCTATCCATTTTTACTTTATACCAAGATTAATCCTATATGAAATATGTATACAGTGCGGTCCAAAAGTCACCCCCCCCCCTTTTAACTTTTGAACGAGTTGAGATATCGACTTCAAATTTAGAACTCTTAAATAAGACAACTTAAACTATATTTTAGCATATATTTGATATTTTCAGCTCTTAAAATGTGGGCATGGGGGGACATTTTTGTTAAATGAAAAGGGGGGTCGTGTGATACATCATTTTAAAGCTTATTATTTACACTAACATTTTTTAATTTTTTAAAAACGTTTTTTAAGGTTTTGATTTTTCAATTTTTTGTGCTAAAACATTCGATTTTTTAAGTTTTTTTATAAATTTTTATTTATGTCAACTAAAATTAGTTTAAAAGTATAATTAACATTTTTTTATGATGAAATTAGGCATTTTTAAAAAATTATTTGTTTTTTTTTAGAGGAATTTTGACATTAATACCCATTTTCAACCCCATTTTAAACCCAATTTAAAAATATGGAGTTAAATGGAGAATTTTATAAGCTTTAAAATGATGTTTTAAACGACCCCCTTTCCATTTAAAAAAATGTGCCCCCATGCCCCCCTGCCCACATTTTAAGAGCTAAAAGTATTAAATATATGCTAAAAGATGGTTTAAGTTGTCTTATTTAAAAGTTCCAAATTTGAAGTCGATATCTCAACTGCTTCAAAAGTTAAGAGGGGGGGGTGACTTTTTGAAGTGTCTTTACTTTCTATACAAGTGTTAACACTTAACAAGGTGTAATTAAATGCCGAATTACTGGGTGGGTTTTTATTAACAATAATAACAAATATGTACATTTACAGTATCACAGAATATTGTAGACTGACTCCCGAGGAGTCGTTCGTGATCGGGTTCAATCACGCATGCGCATACAGCACACTATTCCCTCCTTCTTTAATTAAATTTTATGTAAAAATTTAATGTTTTCAAGATCCATTTTTATTGTAAAAATGAATAGGGTTGTTTGGTGAAATCATGTTCTGCTTTTTATTTTTGTAAGTTTACAGGTTCTTTAATTTACATTTAAATCTGTGTAGAACATGGTTTCAACAAATATTGTTGTTAATATATATGTTAAATTAAATTAAATATGCATTTCATTTTTAGTTTTACAATTATATGTATTTTTTTTTTATTTCGTTTTTAGGTTTTTAGGTAAGTACCCAAATAACATGTAAATTTTATTTTATTTTGTAAATAAATATAATTGCAAAAATCCATGACTTTTATTCTATTTTTAAAATATTCATATGTATAACTATATATATTTTTTTTTTTAAATTCAATTTCTGAACATTTATATGTATAAACATCCTTATTGAATCCTTAAGAACAGCTATGTGCACAAGTGTTTCTTATTAATATTTGAAACACTCAAGCACAGAAATACTTCATTTGGTCTCAAGATAGCAATATTTATAAATATTTGTTATTGCTGCAAAATACCTATAATGGTTTGTACAAATATTTACAACAGGTATTCGAAATTTAATTTAACATTATTTATATATATTTTTTTTTAAACTTAATAAGGTTTTATATTATTCACCTTTGTCAATAATATAATCCTTATATTTATTAGGTAGTTTAACTGCGCGTTTTACTCTATTTCTAATTTCTTTACTTGAGTCTATTTTTAAATTAGTATCTGACTTTTTAGTTAAATTGCTTTCAGTATTCTTAGCTAAGTTATTAGTTAAAATATTATTTTCAGTTGAAATGTTTTGAGTTAAAGCATTCTCAGTTAGGATATTTTCAGTTAAAATATTACTTTCAGGTAAAACACTATTTTCAGTTAAAATACTTTCATGATTTACCTTATCAGTTATGACATCGATTTCTGGATTTCCAGATGCGATTTCATGCTGCGGATTCCCAGGTACATTTGCACTAATCTCGGACGGATTGGCAGACAGGGTCGGACTGTTGGTAGGTATATGAGTTAGATCTTGAGGTAAGTAACCCATTTTTGTTTTTGAGCATTTTATATTACTTTTTCTTCTCTTTTCCTCCTTGTTTTCCTCTTTTTCCATTTCCGTATTCCCTGGTTCTTGAACTATTCTTCTTTCCATCTGATTTTTATGTCTTTTCCAGAGATTTCCTTCCTTAATTTTACAGATGAAGATAGATTTACCTTTTTGTTCTATAATTTGGGCTTCTGTCCAGTTTTTCTGGTTTTTCTGCCTATAATCACGTACCATTACATAATCTCCCACCATAAATTTTCTTTTTATGCCTCCATATGATTTGATTTGATTTTTCTGGGTTTTTCTCATATTTTCCAGTGCTTTTGGTTCTTCAATAGTAGGTTTTTGTTTTATACATGTGAGTAAAGTTTTAATTTCCCTCCCAAACATGAGTTTTGCTGGAGTTTCATTGGTTGTTGTATGTGGAGTTGTCCTATAATTTAACAGAAAACGGTGCACTAAGGTTTCCAGTTTTTCTTTTTGGTTTTTCTCATCCACCAGGTATGTTTTGAGTTTATTTTTGAAGATTTTTACTCCAGATTCCGCGAATCCATTAGATATAGGGCTAAACGGCGGAGAAGTCAAATGTCTTACTCCATTTCTTGCCAAGAATGTTTTAAACTCCATAGAAGTGAAATATTTGGCATTGTCACTCACCAAAAGGTTTATTAAGCCAAATCTTGCAAACAATCCTCTCAGCTTCCCAATTATTTCTCCTGAAGATGTATCTTTCAAAATAAAAGCTTCTATCCATTTTGACATTGCGTCTACAGCAATTAAAAACATCTTTCCTTTGATCGGACCAAGAAGATCTATGTGCACCCTTGACCACGGTTCCTTTTCAACCGGCCAGGGTGTAAGTTCCACTTTTGGGGGACTTTGCTTATTTAGAAGGCATGGTACACATGTTTTTGTTAAGTTTTCTAGATCTTTGTCTATATTGGGCCAAAATAAGAAGGTTCTTGCCCGGTTTTTCATCTTAATTGTCCCAAAATGCCCTTCATGAAGGAGTTCTAGCATGTTTTTCCTATAAACGGCAGGAATAACAACTCTATGGCCCCACATTAAAATATTTTCATCTATATAGAGTTCATTTCTTCTATGAAAATACGGTTTTATTTCCTCAGAGATGTTTTCTGGCCAAGAATCATTTTTCAAACATGCTATAACTTTACTTAAAACATGATCTTTACCTGTTTCCATTTCAATGTTTTTGTTGCAGATGGGCCATTCGTCCCTTGTTGATGTGAAGTTCACATATGAGGCTTCCTGTTTCTCTATTTTATTTCCTACAGGGTTACGAGAAAGATAATCACAAATTATGTTGTCTTTTCCTGGTAAAAATTCTAACGTATAGTTAAAATCTGACAAATAAGAAGCCCACCTTTCTAATTTTGATCCTTGCATTTTTGGTAATGGCTTGTGTTCACCAAAAAGCGCCAGTAAACCTTTGCTGTCTGTCCGTAGAACGAATTTTTGACCTGCTAAATAGTGATAACATTTTTTAACAGCAGAATATATTGCCAAAGCTTCCCTTTGAAAAATTGAGAGTTTTTTCTCCGTATCACTTAGTTTTCTAGATAAGTATAATACTGGCCTTTCCTCACCATTAATTATGTTGCTTAATGTGCTTGAAATTCCCACATCAGAGGCGTCACAAGTCAAAACTATCTTTTTGTTTGGATTGAAATGTGCTAAGGTGACTTTTTGTTCCATAACTTCCTTTATTTTGTTAAAAGCTGTCTCACAAGGCTTATTCCATTGAAATTTCCTCTCCTTTTTCAATAAGTCATAAAGTGGTGCCAGTACAGTTGCCATATCTTTAAAGAATCTTCCATAGAAGTTTACCAACCCCAATAGTGACCTTAATTCTGGAACATTTGTTGGTCTTTCTGCTTTTGTGATTGCTTCCACCTTCTCTGGACACTTTTCTACACCATTTTTACTTATAACGTGACCCAAAAATTCGATTTTTGACTTGAAAAACTCACATTTTTCTTTACGAACAGTAAATCCAGCCTCCTTGAGAATATTAAAAACTTTCTCCAGGGTTTCTAGATGTTCTTTGATGTTTTTCCCTGTAATATAAACATCGTCAATATAATTACCGACATTTTCCAAGTGTGAAAAGAGTTCCTGGAGCGTTTTCTGAAAAATTGCACTTGCCGGGGTTATGCCATAAACCAAGCGATTGAGTCTAAAAATTCCACGGTGTGTCGACCAACATAAGATATCTCTACTGTAATCATCCAGTACTAATTGAGAATATGCCCTGTTAAGGTCAAGTTTTGAATAGACTTCTCCCCCCTCCATTTTAGCAAAAATTTCCTCAAATCTAGGGAGTGCAACATGAACTTGCTCCAACTGTTTATTTAAAGGTCTGTAATCTGCCGCAATTCGAATTTTATTTTGGGATTTTAGAATCGGAACTAGAGGTGCAGCAAATAAGCTTGATTTTACCTCTGTTAAAATACCATCTTTTATTAATTTATCTAGTTCTTTATCGACCAATGCTTTATATGCAAATGGTATAGGTCTAGGTTTTGAAAAAATAGGAACAGTATCTTTTTTTAATTTAATACCCACCTTATGGTGTTTAAATTCTCCAATCTTGTCTGTGAAAACTTCCGGGTACTTGCCAAT
This sequence comes from Brachypterus glaber, assembly GCA_958510825.1. Classification (NCBI taxonomy): domain Eukaryota; kingdom Metazoa; phylum Arthropoda; class Insecta; order Coleoptera; family Kateretidae; genus Brachypterus; species Brachypterus glaber. The sequence continues at coordinate 39,670,160 of OY294044.1, forward strand.
AAGTGATTCTAACTCATTATTAATGTTGTTTACCATGCTGATTTTCATTCCAAACCTTGCCAACCAATCTTTTCCGAGAATATTGCAACTGCTTGTATCCACAACATAGAATCTGCAAACATTAGAAATATTATTGTACAATACATTTAAAAATATATAACCTAAAGGTTTGAAAAGACTTCCATTGTAACCCCTTAAAACTAATTCATCATTATGAAGTTTATATTTAGAAAAATATTTGTCAAAAGTTATCATGTTAATGGCTGTTATTGAACTGCCACTGTCAATTTCGCAATTTATTACATTATTGTCAGCTAAAATAGTTACATTAAAGTCTTTATTTGGAGTTACAGAATTAAAATTTACAACTTTTTGTAGATTATATACCGGACTGTCACACACATTTGAGTCTACAAAGTTCACATTTTTCTTTCTGCATACCTTCTTGAGATGTCCTTTTAAACCACAAGAATTGCACACGAATTCTTTATACCTACAATGATCAGCTTTATGGTTTTTTCCACATCTAAAACACGTTTTCTTAGCGTTTTCATCTTTATTTACGAAACGATAATGAGATCTGTCAGTTTGATACCGCGAGTTGTTACCAACCTTACATTTTCCACCAGATTTCCCCTGCTTTCTCACCAGATTGACGTTTGAAACACTTCCCGCCTCTTCTTTGAGGATCGCCTTTTTCCGGAACACTTCGAGAGATGTCGTCACATCCTCTTCGCAGAGACGTTGAAAAATGGCGTTATCGATCAAACCACAGACAAAACGATTTTTAAGTTGTTGCACCAAACTTTCTTGAAATTCACAATTTATGGAGAGGCTTTTTACACGGACATACCAATCTGAAATTAATTCACCATCCATTTGTTTGGCATCGTAGAATTTCTTCCTTTGTTTCCATACATTTTCTATTTTGCACAATTGTCCTTTTAGAAGTAAAATTAAGTCGCCATATTCCTTGTCTTTGGGCTTATCAGGGTAACACAAATTACGCAACATTTTATACGATTCGATTCCCAGTCCCGAAATAAGACTCGCCACTTTAATCGCATTGTCCGTAACATTATTCGCAGTAAAATATTCGTTTAATCTCTCTTCGTAAATAATCCAATCACTTTCCTGTTCAAATTCTGGAAGTTTGACCGCCATATTTGAAATTTGTCACACCCGTTTTTCGTCGCGTTTTTCGATTTTCACGGAAAATCACCAATTTTTTTCGTCGCCAGTGAAGTGTCTTTACTTTCTATACAAGTGTTAACACTTAACAAGGTGTAATTAAATGCCGAATTACTGGGTGGGTTTTTATTAACAATAATAACAAATATGTACATTTACAGTATCACAGAATATTGTAGACTGACTCCCGAGGAGTCGTTCGTGATCGGGTTCAATCACGCATGCGCATACAGCACACTTTTGAACCGCTCTGTATAAACATTAAATAAAAATTGATATATATTAAGATTACTACAGTAAAATTTTGGTCTTAAAGGTCTTCGTATGTCCCAAGGTTGCTCCAGCTAAGGCTATTTTAGTATTATATATTTTCTTTGATGCATACTTCCTTATGCTTATCTGCACATAAACTCGCATTTTTATTTCCATAAGTTTGTTGGTTATTATCATACTGGATGGCATAATTTCATTTTTCTACAATTAAAGACATTAATACTATCAATTAAAAAGTAATGGGAAAATCCCCATCCAAAACCTATAAATATCTACATGTTTTATAGAAAGCTTATGTAATCCTATAAAATTGTTTTATAGGTCGAAGTAGGAATTTTTTTATGAATTGTGTACCTATAGGTTTTTTGGAAAACCTTTGTCCAAAAAAAAACGTGAAAACTTATAGATACTTACACGTTTCATAGGGATTGTCCTACTAAAAATTTCCAGTAGGTCTAGGAAAATATCTGTTCAAAAACATAGAAAACTTATAGATGCCTAAGTTTCATACAGATTTTTCTACTTAAACTTATAACAACAAAACAAAAAAATTGAATAGGTTTATGCATAGGGATTTTCCAATAGGTCTCTATAATAGTCTCTATAATAGGTCCTTTTTGACTGAGAAAGCTGATATGGTCACTACACCACTTGGTTTGGTTTGTTTTAACTTACCCTTTATCCATAGTCAACACAGATCTGTGATAAAACATTATTCCCCACAATCCATATCTTATATATTTATATATAGTCATATATTGTTTTTAGATTTATATTCAGTAAAAATCAAAAGTTTATTCATATTTTTCAAAGTTAACCTCATCTTGTGATTTTGACGTCTGTCTTAAAACTTCACTGTCCAAGATAACCAATGTAATAAAAAAACACCAGATAATACCAATAAAACTGTGGATGTTACTGTAAACAGAGACACGAAAATTCGAGAGAGAGGGAGAGTCGCATGTGTTAGTCACTTTGAATACGTTAATATTTTATCTAGTATGTAAAATCTGTGGCTTCGGCCGTAATACCCACCTCGAACTTATGCAACTGAAAATACTTCTAACTAGTGTATTTTGCGCTGTAACGTTGGCATTTGTATGACGCTTTTTGTCAACTGTCAACAAGGACCTAACCTCAATAAACCTGTATTTTAGTTTTTTTCTTGGATTAATTTAAATAAAATGTCTGGTGGTATGTTATATGGTGGAGATGAAATTGGGGCCCTTGTTTTTGATCCAGGACATCATTCCTTGAGGGTAGGATACGCTCAAGAGGATACACCAAAGGCAGAGATTCCGGCTTACGTTGGTGTTGTCCCTGATGAAAGCCCTAAAATGGAACCGGAAGTAAAACCTGAAGATGGAAATGTGTCTACTACCCCTACAGGTAAAATAACACTATAAAAGTGGAGAATCCCTTTGATTAGTTGAATCCCTACTTACATACTAACCTATTTATTTGTAAACATTGCATTGTTGTATGTCTCCTCTTAGAAATTTGTATGTCTTGGTTGTAAGTACTACTAACTTTTTGATGATACCAAAATCTAATATTGCTTATTTTTGGGAGCTGCTACAGTTCTGACCAGTTGGAACTCTAGCTCTGGGGCTAGTGTTGCAATGGATTGATTTTTAAGAAGACTAGATGTACACCAGGAGTATGTTTAATAAACATACACCAGGTCCGTGCGCATGCGTGTTTCCACATTTTATTTATTAGATTTATTATTATTATTATTATTAAATACAGTAGGTGACAGAGCTGATGAAACTTTGTTTCTTTACTAGCAAATATGTATCATAATAATCAACTAAATAATACAAATTAATACAAATAAATAAACTAGTTAAACTAAACTAATTACAATCACAAATTATCATTATCGGTAGTTTTTTTTTATGCAGGATAATGAGCCCATTCCCCCCTAATCCTCTCCATCTCTCTATCCAGCCTTTTCTTGAAAGCATTCACACTATTGCTTCTTCCTCACTTAAAGCATTCCACCTATACACCCCTCAGTTTGTTAGAAAGTTTTTCCTTGGCAGCCTTTCACACCTCTCTTTTTGGATTTTCTTATTGTGGCCTCTAAGGTTTGTGTTGTTGTGTTGGAAGATCTGGAGATCAACTGCATAAAAGCTACTTAGGATTTTATATGTTTGTCTGAGGTCTCCTCTTGATCTTCTTTCGCTTAATGTGGTGAGATTCATGTGTTAAAGACACGCTCGGGGTATGGTAGGTCCTTTAGGCCAGAGGGTATCTTTGTCACCCTTCTTTGCACTTTCTCAAGAAGGTCGATGTCTTTGGCGTAATAGGTATTCCATACGCTTTCGGCATACTCCAGGATTGGGCGCACATATTATTTATACAACCTACATATATTCGTGGCTGAATGGTTTCGAAATGCATTTTTTATCAGGTAGATTATGGAATTTGCTCTTTTCACAATCTTGGAGATATGAGTTTCCCATTTTAAGTCCAAAGATATTATTACACCAAGAACCTTTTGTGTATGTACCGCCTGTATTTGTTCTCTGTCTAGTCTATATGTATTCCTTGGGTTGTTAGATCCCAGATGAAGGATAGTACACTTATTCGAGTTCAGAGTCATCAACCATTTTTTCGTCCACTTAATAATAGTCTCTAGGTCGCGACTGAAATCGGCAGCTCTTAATAGTGGATTGCAAAACAGTTTAGAATTATCTGCAAAGAACATCATGTACGTTAGGATCTCGTCTGCCAAGTCCGAAATATAGATCAAAAAGAACAGCGGCCCAATTACTGACCCTTGTATCACTCCACTTAGTATTGATCTCAGTTCTGAAAAGATCCCGTTGAGCTTTACCCTGAATTTTCTGTCCTTTAGGTAATCCCTCAGCCACTCCAGAATTAGTCCTCTTATGCCGAAAAAGTTAATTTTTTGCAATAACGTCTTGTGCGGTACTTTATCAAACGCTGAAATAACCTCTTGTGCGGTACTTTATCAAACGCTTTCTCATAATCTAGATAAGCTATATCGGTAGGCTGACCTTGATCGTGTTCTAGAGTCCACTTATTAACGCACTCCAATAAGTTCGTCTCAACTGACCGACCTGGAAGGAAACCGTGTTGCCATAGCGGTACTATATTGTTCTGGATAACAAAATCGGTAAGTTGACAATTATTTTTTCCATGCACTTGCTTAGGTTACTATTGAGACTAACTGGGCGATAATTCTGCGGCTTGTGTTTGTTCCCTTTTTTGTGTATAGGGACTATATAGGATGTTTTCCATGCAACAGGCACTTTGGTGTCTGTGATACTTTTTGCCATTGCCTGAGAAAGTGGCTTGCAGAGCACATTCGCACATCTCTGAAGTAAAATCGCCGGTATTCCATCTGCTCCTGGATTTGAATCTTTTTTAAGTTCACTAATTGCTTCTCGGACGTTTACAGAGGTAAAATTAATGTTTGTGATAGAAGTTTCAGAGTACTTTTCCTGTGAAATAGTTGGCAATGGTCCATCTGGCTCATTATTGAAAACCCTTTCAAAGTGTGTGGCAAAAGTATCAGCAGATTTTTGTGATGTCATCATGCTTCCGTCATGGTCCTGTAAGGTTACTGATTAAATGTTAGACTTAAGAGATCTCTTAACATAGCTATAAAACTTTTTTGATGAGGATTCTGCAATTTCTATTTCGTAAAGTTTCCTAGCTTCGTTTATCTGAAGTTTTAATCTATTGTTATGTTCTTTAGAGATTCTGTAATCTTCCCCTGTTTTATCCCTCCTATAGATGTCCCAAAGCTCTCTTTTCCTTTTAATAGCTCGAAATATTCGTTGACTCAGCCAAGGTTTATGTGGGTTTTACTTTACTTGTCTTACAGGTACAAATCTAATTTGTCCAAAAACTTCGTTTTGAAATCCTACGCGTCGGCTTTGACTTCAGCATTAATTGCGACGTAAACTGGATTACTAAGTGGTCACTTATTCCTAGTGGCATATTGTACTTTAGGTCACAGACTAGTTTCTTGTCGTTAACCAATACTAGATCTAGTAGAGAATCTTCTTGTCCAACTCTTTGCCTTGTATGGGATTGTACGACTTGCTTTGAATTCATCCTTTTGTAGGATTCCAAGAAATAATCCGCACTTATGTTTGGTTCCTTTAACGCAACATAATTGGGTCGGTATATACAAAGCAGTTACAATTTCATAGTAGAGATTTGTACTTGACACAGAATATCGACATCTACTGGTAGGTCTACATCTTTGCGCATTGAGTGTACACTGTGCCCCGAAATTTCTTTTTTAGTGTATATGCAGACTCCTCCTCTTCTTTTGTCTACCCTATCTTGTCTATTAAGAACATACCCAGGAATGCTTCTCAAAATGTCAGGTATTTCTGGCTTAAACCATGTTTCGCTAACTAGTATGAAGTCTGGTTTGTCTCGGTCTACACGGATTCTCAGTTCATCGACTTTGTTGTTTAAGGAATCTGCATTTGTGTAAAGAAAGGTTACACTCAAGGGCACTTTTACGTCGTGGGTCGGGGAATTTCAGGATTGCTGTTTTTTGAAGTTTTTAGTGAAATTTTTGGTACTCCATCCATGTATTTTGTTATTAAATCGGTTTCCCCTTTTGCTTTACGTTCTTCAAGGACCTCTACTAATTCTTGATGGTATCTTTTTTGACAGGGGGTTTGGTCTGACTTAATGTAAACTTCCGGATCTTTAAGATTGCTTTTATTTCTTAGTACTTGAAGTGCTTCATATTTGGTTTTAAAAATGACTTTAATAGGCCTCTTTTTGTCAGTGGTGTACTTTCCAATTCTATAGACTTTAATGTCATCACAGTTACTGGTAGGGTGGGCTTTAAGTATAACTGACTTTGCACAGTCCAGGTCCTTCTTCAGTCTTTCCACTCCCTCTTGCTCGGTTGGTTGCTCTTTTGATCCAAAAATTAATGATGAGGTTAAATAAAATTTTTGAGAAATAAAATGATTTGCTTTATCAATTTACCTTATCAATTAAAAAAAAAAACACCATACCAGCAAAAAAACAAATCAACCAACATTAACTAAAAAAAGCTATTATAAATACAACCGAAGTACGTTTAATGGACGTACTCCCGGTGTACGTCTAGTCACTTTGTTTTTCTTTAGTTTTGCTTTCCCATTTTAAAAATTTACGAAATTTCGAAAAGTATTTGTGCAAAAAATTTCAAATTTTTTTTTACGTATTTTTTCGCTTTTTAGGCTTTTAAGTATGTCGATATAAATCAATCAAAAGTCAGTTGATCGGTCAATCGGTCTGTCCGGGAAATCTTGTGTGCACGATAACTTAAGATCGCTTTGAGCTAGAGACTTGAAATTTGGCATACAGATATGTTACCGAAAGTTCTCGCTTGGGATTGTTTTTTGGTGAACATTGGGGTGCGACAAGGGGGTTAAATGGGGAAACATACATTTTTTTTTACAAAAAATTGAAAATAGCTATGTAGGGGGTTTTGGTGCTGAAATTGAATCTGATAATATTTTTTTTTACTCCACCCCCTCAGGGGTGAGAGGGTATATATTTTCAATATTTTCATTAAAATTGTTATATAGGGGTTTTTGAGGTTACTGAAAGTGAATCTGATAATAGAAAAATTATAACTCCACTTACTGAGGGTCGGGGGTAGTTTTTGTAAAAATTGGTATATGGGGGTTTTTGACATTGCTGAAAGTGAAGCTGATAATCAATTTCACGCGCGGAGGTGAAAAATGGGAAAGCCCTTACTGGGCAGTGTATTTTAGGTACATTTTTCATGAAGATTGCATTCTAAACCAAAAAGTTAGATTATTTTATGTTTTATATCTATAGATAGACAACCAGGGGGGGGGGAAGGGGGGAAGATTTCCCGGTGCCCGGCCTCCAAGGGGGGCCCAGCGAAAATTTCCTGCCAGGTGTAAAGATTTTTTTAGAGAGGTGAGGAACTTTTGGAAAAATTGGGGGCCCATGAATAAAGTTATTCCAGGACCTGGGCTGGCTTTCTCCAGCCCTATATACAACAGTGCACAATCAGTTGGAACTCTAGACACTCTGCTTATTTTTATTCCCTTATTTTTTAGGATCTGCTTACAAGTATTTTATTGACACAACTTCTTTACACAATCCACAACCAAATATGGAACTTCACAACTACATGAAAGATGGAATGATAGAAAACTGGGATTTATTTGAAGAAGTTTTAGATTATTCTTACAGAAAAATTATCCAGTCAGATTCACAATATCATCCAGTACTATTCTCAGAATGTCCATGGAATCAAAGACAAAAACGCGAAAAATTAACAGAACTAATGTTTGAAAAATACAAGGTACCTGCATTTTTCTTGGTTAAAAATGCAGCACTAGCTGCCTTTGCAAATGGCAGAGCTACAGCTTTGGTTATTGACAGTGGAGCTACACATACAACTGCTGTACCTGTGCTTGATGGCTATGTGATAACAAATGCTGTGGCTAAATCTCCTCTGGGTGGGGATTACTTAATAATTAGAGCAAAAGAAATGTTGGACAGTATGGGAATTGATTTGACACCTGCATCTTTGATTGCAAGTAAAGAAGCAATCAGAGAAAAGGAAAAGCCAAAATTTGTAAAGAAGAAATTAAGTTTTGCACCCACAAATACATATAATGCCTACATGTTGAAGAAAACTGTACAGGATTTCACACAAACGGTTCTTCAGGTAATATATACAGCATGTAAAATTTTTAATTAGACCAAGTGGACCTGTCCCACCTCACCTTGCTGATGAGCTACACTTACACAGTGTTTGAAGTCTTATGTCACATATTAGAGGAACATAGGTCCAGAAACGAACCCTAAGGGAGTTACGACCCTTTAAAACTGATAAAAATATTGTTTTTAATTAATAACTCTGTTACCCTTTGGGATTGAGCGACGAACTAATCTTACTAAGGCCCATCTTCATATGTTATTTTCATGTACTTATTTTAACCAGGGCGTGCGAAACGGGGGGCCTTATCAGTTTTTTCCCCAAAACTTTTCTGTGCAACTATTTTGTATTTTTATTATTGGAACATGATTTATCAGGTCAAAATACATTAAAAAGGTGCTTCTGTTGTATACTGTAGGATTATCGATTTTGGAGAAAAATTAGTTTGAAGGTGCAATTTCACGTTTTAAGGATTAAAAATTAAATACTAAAATGTTGAAAACCAACATTTCAATTATTCTAGGTGAATGTACGTCATTTACAGGTACTTCCAAAAATCAATCCCAAGGGAGCTATGCTCCCCTTTAAATGCACGATTTTTAAAGAGTAGTTTTAAGACCAATATAATTATCCGACATCATTGAAATTTTGGTTTTCGACATTTTAGTATTTCATTTTTAGTCATCAAAACGTGAAATTGCACCTTCAAATGATTTTTTCTCGAAAACGCATCCTACAGTATACAACAGGAGTACCTTTTTATGTATTTTGATCTGAGGAATCATGTTGCAATAATAAAATTACAATAAAGTTACCTACACAGAAAAAAGTTTTGGGCAAAAAACTGATAAGGCCCCCCTGTTTCGCCCGCCCCTTGTTAAAATAAGTACTTGAAAATAACATACGAAGATAGACCTTAAGGTTAGTTTACATGCAAAACCTTGTCGCTCTATCTCAAAGGGTACCATAGTTATTAATTAAAAACATAATTTTTATTAAAAGTTTAAAGGGTCGTGACTCCCTTAGGGTTCGTTTTGGACCTATGTTCTTCTAGTGATTTTTCATGTTTTTTGATGCAGAATCATCTCCTTTAATATGTTACATAAGACTTCAAACACCGTGTATATTGCCTTTATCTAATTAAAAAAGGAAAAGGCTTTCAATTTGATACTTAATACTGGGTGAGTTTTATTTATATCCGCCCCTATAATTAAGATTAATTTTCATTCGATAAAAACGAAACTTTGGTAATTTATATAATTTTACCTATGTTCTTCTAGTGATTTTTCATGTTTTTTGATGCAGAATCATCTCCTTTAATATGTTACATAAGACTTCAAACACCGTGTACATTGCCTTTATCTAATTAAAAAAGGAAAAGGCTTTCAATTTGATACTTAATACTGGGTGAGTTTTATTTATATCTGCCCCTATAATTAAGATTAATTTTCATTCGATAAAAACGAAACTTTGGTAATTTATATAATTTTACACTGGCTATAAAATGGCAAATTTATTTTTTTTCACCGGTTTTGCCGGAACTTCTGACTTTTAAATTTAACACCCTATATATTTTTACATATTTTAATTCAGAATTAAATTCTGAGTATAGCCATGTATCATTGTTAATTTTTGACAGAACATGTAATTTTTTATTTTGATTTTAATTTTAAATCTATGGTCTGTTTCATCAAGCAAGATAGAAAATTAAAAAAAAAAATAAAAACAAAACTCAAGATTTTTAATTTGTTTGCGATAAAAAAATGACAGGTCAATTTTACTTTTAGATTATTGATCAGCATACTGCCCTAATAAAGTAAAGGGCAGTAAGTGTCATTGGTCAATCAGGCCTATTCACATGTACCATTGAAATCTATTCAATATTGACAAAAATTACAATCCCATGCAGTTTTAATACATGACCTTGCAATTTTCGTCAATATTGCCACAAATCTCAATATCAATGGTACGTGTGAATAGGCCTGAATAGCAGCGTTTTCAAAATATTACATCAGGGTTGACGTGAAAACGCCGCTATGAGACAAGTGTTACTTACTGCCCTTTACTTTAACAGGGCAGCATAACAATGCGCAACCTTTTTCTAATTAACCGATCTTCTATCTCTTATAATAACCGAGATTTCCATGCTTGAGGTCGAAGAACGGGCACCCTGTATATATATTTTTTTCAGGTGTCAGACTCGGTATATGAAGAAAGAGTAGCAGCAAGTATGCCAACAGTCCATTACGAATTTCCGACTGGTTACCATCAAGATTTCGGTCAAGAGAGATATAAGCTAGCAGAGGGTTTGTTTGATCATGCTGTTTTAGGAGCTGGACATTTAGGTAAATGATCCCGATTGTAATATTTCCTTGATAACACTTTGAGCTAAAGACTGATAATTTTTTTTTTCGTTTTTTAAAAAAGATTTTCCAAAATTTTGTTTCCAAAAAATACCCTTTTTTAACCAAAAACTATTTGACCGAACGCCGCTTGCAAACCAAATTTCAAGTCCATGAGATAAAAGGTTCAGCAGCTATAGATTTTTCTCATCCTTTTTTCCCCTGTCAAAGTTTATAGGGAAAAGTTTTATTTTGTTGTTAGAAATAACACTGCTCTACACTCAAAAATTTGCCGACACCATTTTATGTTTAATGCGCTGATTTCGGAATCTTTTTCCGTTTTTCTCGATCAGCTCGTTTTTTTGAGATATAATAGTATAAAAATAATTAAGGTTCAATTATTATTTTTTCTTTCAATTGGCTCTCTATTAATAGGGCTGTAAGCCAAAAAAAAAGCGGATTTAAAATATCTTTATTCGTTTGTTTTTTATATACCGGGTGTTTCAGTAAGATGGTTCACCCCCCTTAACTTTTTTACTTTTGTATGTAGGATCGTGAAATCTGCACGAGCTTTATTATGTATAATTTAGGATTTTTTGACATGGTTAGACATTTTTTGGCGCTTTTGGTTTCACCGGAAATTAATCGAACTTTCCATTTTTAAATAGAACACCCTGTATATTTTTACATATTTCTATTTAAAAAGCAATTCTGACAAAAAGCATGTGCCAATTCTAAATTTTTAACAGGTCATGTCATTTTTTATTTAAATTTTTATTTTAAATCTAGAGTGCCTTAAATTGGCTTATTCGCTTAATTGTTGGTCTAGTATCTTCAGAAAAATACTATTTTGATTTTTTTTCCCAAAACTGTAAATTTGGTGGTCTCTTAAAGGTTCGAAAATCATACTTTGGTAATTTTTTTTCAAATGGTTGGCTCATTAGGTTAGAATGAAAGGAATTTTCTTGCGTTCATTTGATACCACACATGAATAGTTTATTTGGAAGAACTTGGCATTAAAACACAACAGATTTAAAATGACATGACCTGTCAAAATTTGACAAGTGACATGCTTGTTCTCAGGATTGATTTCTGAATCACCTGGTATAGGCTGCTAAATTCAAAAAATGAGATATTTTCGTATTTTTTCACTATATTTTCATGAAAGTTTTTTATAAATACTTAAGATATGGCTCTGATTTTTTTAAGCAATACTAACACATGTGAGGTTTGTAAAAATTAAAAAAAGTTTTAGATTGAATCCAATAACGGATATTTTACGGGGAGTTATTGAAAGCAGCAATATTTTAAATTATTTAATGTTTATTTAATGTAACAACATAAATACATTATTTAATGTAACAACTTAAAATAACATTGTTATTTTAATGTTTTTTAATGATTTAAAGCAAGGAGAATTTTTTTTTTACTTTTTTTTATTTTTTGTTTTTTTTTTTCATAATAAATTTAATTTATTGTGTTGCTCCCCAAAAGATAAATAAAGTTTTTCAATATTTTTGTAATAATTTAGTATTTTAGTATTCCTTACAACTACTTTTGTTTTGATTAACAAAGTCGTCCAAATCAAAGTGACTGATACTGTACCAAGTTTTTTCAATTAATTAATTAATTATTTCTGATACCACAGTAAAGGTAATCTATAGTAGGGTCACTAGATCAGTTGTTAATTTGTCTAGTGTTTTAGTGGTTAGCGGTTTGGGTTTCTGGTAGTTTTCGCCCAAACCAACCAACCACCAAAACACACTAACACACAAAGTAGACAAAGCAACAACCGATCGAGTGACCCTAATCTATTTAGGATTCAATTGGCGGCAAATGTCCACCGTTGCATAAAGTGCTGCCCCCTATCGACTGCGTGCAAGAGGTTCTTGAAACCTTATAAATTGCTTCCTTTGTTGGACGTTCGTTAGCTTTTATCCAGTCTCTGCTTTTAGCAGCCGATGTTGTTAACTGTTATTGCTGTTCCTTATAATTTTTTTTCTACTCCATAGCATATGGAAAAGATTTGATTTTCGCAGTTGTCCTTATACTGATATGTGGCTCTAAAGAGTGCTAAAAATCACGAAATCGATTAGTCACTTCGGTTTGAACGACTGTGTTAGTCAAAACAAAAGTAGTTGTAAGGAATAGTAAAATAGTAAATTATTACAAACATATTTTTCTTCATTTTTAAAATGTACCAAGTTTTTTCAATTAATTTCCTTCAACCTTAATTACCTTCAATTCAATATTTTTGTTTGTTTGTTTGTTTTGTTTTCAAAAGTGATACATCTGCACTATCACACTATCACATTTTTCAGTATAAGCCAAAAACTAATAATTAGGATTAGGATGTGGCTCAGAAGAACACCATGCATACAAAAACCAAGAGGAATCCACGAAACAATTTCAAAACATGATTTTATAATCAACACATACACAGAAAAAATAAATAAACAAAAATACCCAAATAGAGAAGAACTAATAAAAAAGCTAAAACAAAGATTTATAAATTACTTCAACATTGACACAGCTGTGGTGTTCTCAGGAAGTCGAATGCATATCCTAATGTTTGATCTAGAAAAGCCAACCTTAACCTCACCAACAGAAACTACACAAGAAACTCGAGTAAAGAGTCATGTCTCTTAATATATTTTACTGTAACACCAACTCATACATGCAAAGACAACACATCATCAATCATACATTAGAAAAATATAACATAAACTGCGCCCTGTTTGTTGAAACAAAAACTAAAGAAGAAAATAACACCAACTACAGAAACTGGAATACTCTGGTAAAACATGGAAACATAGTTAATACTAACACCAGAGGAGGAGCCCTAGCACAAATCCATCCCAACCTGAAAATGAAAAAACAAAACGCGCCGAGCATTAACAACCCGAAAAATGCAGTTTTACTGTTTTCGATACCATTTCAAGATGATCTACTTAGTCTACATACACCCTTCTTCAACAATAGAAGAAACAATCTTTATAAAAGCAGCCCAACATAAGTATGCAATCATAATCGGCGACTTTAACATTGGAAATAATGTAAACATAAACACAAACAAAATGAAGAAAGAACAAATGACAACATTCCTCAGTCATGCAAACTTTGTACCATAACCGCAATACCAAAAAATAGCGCAAGTACAAACATAGTACAAAACTTTCGTCCAATAACACTACTACCAGTCCTGGGAAAATTACTAGAGAAGATAATAAGAAATGAGATCTACAAAAAAGTAAAAAAGAAGATTCCTAAACACCAATTTGGTTTTATGGAGGGAAGCTCTACAATCCACCCAATTACATTACTAGCTTCAAACATACAAACATCCAAACTAAAAAACCAAAAGACAGCAGCATTGTTGTTGGACATACAAAAAGCCTTTGACGGAATATGGCATAAAGGCCTTTATATAAAATGCACAAAATAGGTTTAGACAAACATTGGATACACCTAATCAAAAATTTCCTAGAAGACCGCACACTACAGGTGAAAGTCAATGATGAAATATCTGATGAATTTAAACCAGAACAGGGGGTACCACAAGGATCCCCCCTATCCCCACTACTTTTTAATTGCTTCGAAATCCTGCAAAAAGACGACCAAAATGAAAAACTACATCCTACAATTCGCCGACAATACAGGGATAATAGTTCACCACAGGAATTTAAAAAAATGCATGAAAAGTTTGCAAGCGATGACAAACAAGATGATGGAAAGGAAAGTATTGGAGAATGATCATCAACCCACAGAAATCGCAGTTAATCGTATTTAATCACAACATTAGCGAACATTCTCCAACACTTCAATTAAATAACCACACAATAAGGCCCCATCCTACAGTAAATGTTTTTAATATTTTCGTCATATATGGGGTTTTAAAGTCGATAAAAATAAGCAGCAATAATACAGATCCATGGAGAGCCCCAAATAAGCTGTTGCTTGTGGCTGGGGCTCACCATTAATTTTGAGATGAAAAAAATATAAAATTGAGTTCTTTTGTGCCAGAATTTCCCAATATCCTTAACTAGCAGCCATCAATTTTGTTGGAAGTAATTAACATGCATTCTTCATCATTTATTTTTCAGTTTTATAGGCCATGGTATTATTTAATTGTTCAATTTACTATAAATTTTCAAACGTTTTGATCTTGTTTCGAAAAAAGTAATTGACAGTTTTTTTTTGTAATTGACAGATTTTTTTTCTTTTGGTAAAATATGATAATAATATTTTCTAACTTCACCCCGAGGGGGTGGGGGGGTGATTAATCTTAAATGTTAAAAATATTTTTGTGAAAATCAGTATATAGGGGTTTTTGAGGTCGCTAAATAAATCTGACAATAAAAAAATCTAAACCCACCCCCTGGGTGCAGAGGTTAATTATTTTTTAAAAATCACAATAGTTTCGTAAAACATGGTATACTAGGGTTTTGAGGTAGCTGAAACTAAATCAGATAATAGAAAAAATTCAACTCCACCCCCGGAGGGTAGGGGTAATTATTTTTATATATTTACATTATTTAAGTGAAAACCGGTATAGAAGGGGTTTTGACGTGGCTGAAATTGAATAAATCAATTAAAAAAATCTTACTTCACCATCTAGGGGGGGGGGGGTAATTTTAGTGAAAATTAGTATATTGGGGTTTTAAGGCTTCTGAAAGTGAATCTGATAATAAAAATGGTCTAACTTTACCCCCGCAGGGCAGGGACAATATTTTTTTAAATATTTACAAAAAAAGTGAAAATCCATTAACACGGTCTAAACCCAAAAAGTGAAAGTTCTTTATATCTTAATGGCCGTGAAAGCTTAAAATCTAAAATATTTACAATGTATTTGTAAAAATTGAAAAATAAGGGTTTTCGAGGTTAATGAAACTGATTATAATAATAAAAAACATCCATTTCACGCCCAGGGTTGAAAAAAAATGGGAAAGGTTTTTTACTAAGCAGTGTATTTTAAATTATTTTAATTTTATTATGGTTTTCTTATGAATTTTTTATAGATAACATGGGTATTATTTATTACAAGTTAATACGGGTTTTTAAGGATTAATATAGGCTTTTATGAATTTTATGAGTTTTTGTATTACGAATGTTTTATGGATTAATATGTGTAATATGGTTTATTATGGATTGTTATGGATTTTTACCAGTTAATACGCATAATTATGGACTTATTAGTTTTATTAAAACGTTTTTCTGGGTTAACTAAGGTATTATGGGTTTTTATGGGTTAATATGAGTTATAGACTGTCCAGTAAAAAAGTTTTCCCATTGTTCACCGCGCGTGAAATGAATTTCTTATTATCAGAATCACTTTCAGCAACCTTAAAACCCCAATATACCAATTTTCATGAAAACTACCTCCCGCCTCGAAGGGTCTAAAGTTAGAATTTTTTATTATCAGATTCACTTTCAGCAACCTCAAAAACCCCAATATACAAATTTTCACGAAAACTACCCCCCGCCCCTCATGGGTGGCGTTAGAATTTTTTTGTATTATCAAATTAGCTTTCAGCAACCTTAAAAACCCCAATATACTAATTTTCAAGAAAACTACCCTCCGCCCTGTTAAAAAGTTAAAAAAAAATATCATGAGATTCAATTTCAGGAACCTTAGAAACACCTATACAGGGTGTATTTGAAATAGCGTAGGAAATTTTAACAAGTGATTCTACATGATAAAATATGACAAAAATGCGTCATAAGGGAGCTACGCCCCTTTGAAATTGGCTAAAAAATCGGTTTTTATTTAATAACTCAGGAACACTTTGAGATATATTAACGAGGTTTTGCACGTGAATTAATCCTAATAAGGCCCATCTTTGTATGTCATTTTCACGTACTTATTTAAACCAGGGGTATGCGAAACGGGGGGGCCTTATCAGCTTTTTGTCCCAAAATTTTTTCTGTGTAACTTTTTTGCAATTTTATTTTTGAAATATGATTCCTCAGGTCAAAATACATAAAAAAGGTACTCTTGTTGTAATACTGTAGTATTAACCGTTTTCGAGATAAGTTCATTTGAAGGTGAAATTACACGGTTCGAGGACGAAAAATTAAATACTAAAATGTCGAAAACCAAAATTTTAATGATGCAATGTTATTCTACATCAAAAACTAAGAAAAAAAGTTTCGATACATGTAGGTCGAAAAAACGCTACCATAGCCCTTTAAAAATTGTGCATGTTTAGGAGACCATAGCTCCATTAGGATTGATTTTTGGAAGTACCTGTATATGAGGTTTTTTTCTTAGTTTTTAATGTACATTCGCCCTGCATCATTAAAATTTTGGTTTTCAACATTTTAGTATTTAATTTTTCGTCCTCGAACCGTGGAATTTCACCTTCAAATGAATTTTTATCGAAAACGGTTAATCCTACAGTATTACAACAAGAGTACCTTTTTTATGTATTTTGAACTGAGAAATCATATTTCAAAAATAAAATTGCAAAAAAGTTACACAGAAAAAAGTTTGGGACAAAAAACTGATAAGTCCCCCCCGTTTCGCACACCCCTAGTTGAAATAAGTACATGAAAACAACACATAAAAACGGGCCTTGGTAGGATTAGTTGACGTGCAAAACCTCGTTGATATATCTCAAAGGGTTCCTGAGTTATTAAATAAAAACCGATTTTTTTAGCCACTTTCAAAGGGGCGTAGCTCCCTTATGACGCATTTTTAGACATGTTTATAGGAACTTTTTGTCATATTTTATCATGTAGAATCAATTGTTAAAATTTCCTACGCTATTTCAAATACACCCTGTATAGGTGTTTCTAAGGTTCCTGAAATTGAATCTCATGATATTTTTTTAACTTTTTAACAGGGCGGAGGGTAGTTTTCTTGAAAATTGGTATATTGGGGTTTTTAAGGTTGCTGAAAGCTATTTCAAATACACCGTGTATAGCAATTTTCAAGTTTTTGTGAAAAATATTCCCTGTCCCTCAGGGGTGGCGTTAGAATTTTTTTATTATCAGATTCGCTTTCAGCAACCTCAATAACCCCAATATACAAATTTTCACGAAAACTACTCTCCGCCCCTCAGGGGGTGGAATTAGAAAAAATTTATTGTCAGATTTAGTTTTGTCGACCCCAAAAACCCCTATATACAAATTTTGACAAAAATATTGAAAACATTTAAAAATATTTACCCCCTCAAACCCGCGGGGGTGGAGTTAAAAAAATATCATGAGATTCAATTTCAGGAACCTTAGAAACACCTATATAGCAATTTTCAAGTTTTTGTGAAAAATATTGTATTTTTTAGTTTGATTTTTTTATTCAACCAATGCTTTTCCTCAGCTTAAGCAGGGAAAGCAAAACAGCAATACAGATCTTCAGGGCCTCAAAATTTGCAATTTTGTCATTATTTCTTGCTTAAACAAAGCTACTTGAATTTAATGCAGATGACCCTCTTTTGATGCTGCAATTTTGGTGAAGATTGCGGGTTTTGATGCAGCAGCAGTATTTTAAATATAAATTAAAAATACTCAAAATGCCCTTTGGCAAAATTTATTTTTGCAGAATTATTTATTAGTCCCCACCGTTGCCTAAACCATCAACTAATTTTTTTTTTAATGCAGATGTACTCCTTTTGATCCGAAACTCCTCATATGTATTTCGTATAAAAATTAGAGTCGTATCTTTAATATTTATCAAGATGATAAAGATAAGAAGTGTAGTCATCTTGGTATTTATATAAAAAATTTATCAAAATACATATACAGATATAGGCTCATTCCACGCCAAATAGGACCCTAAAAGGGCAATTTTGGACATCGACTTCTTCGATTTTAATCATTTTTGGTATACTTGCTCTACGTATGCTTAATAAGAACTTATATAATTTTCAGATTTTTTTGGCCATTATTTATGGAGTTACGGCCTTTTGAAATTGGCCAAAATTACAAAAGTCACTAAAACAGCCTGTTTTAAAACAGCTCTATCTCAGTAACGCTAAACGATACAGATTTAAAAAAATATATATTTTAAAGCCATTTTGTTGTGTTTTAATATGTTTTAAACATATGTAAAATTTAGTGATTTTGGTGATAGTCACCAAAGTCGCCAATGTTTGGTGACGATTATCTCAAAATACGCAATCTTTGATTTTTTTAATAAAAAGATATAATAATCTGTAGATCCTTCTCTAACCATGTGCCAAAATTCATAATGGGACGACCATGGGATTGCCTTGGGCAAAATATTAAAGATATAAATGTCAGTCAAAATTTCATTTCCCAACCACTTTTTAACGCAGAGTTTACTACCCGGTATTTTTGAAATGGAAATGCTGATATATTTAATAACTATTTTATATTTATCTGCAACATTCTTTACTACGTCTGGTATACATATATACTAGCAGTGGACCCGTTATTCGCACGGGAATTTAGTTTTAGGAATTAATCAAACTAAAATCAGTTCTTTTAATGCAATAATAATAACATTAACATAATATGTTTTGGAAAACTTTAAATTGAGTTTATATACATATGTACTAGCTGTGATACCCAATCTTCGCATGGGAAATCTAATTTAAATTTTACTTTCTAAATTTTTTTTATTTTTTTTTTATTTTCTCGTCGATTAATATACAAAAAACAATAGTTTACCAATAGAAATCTGTGTCTCGGTCAATCTGTATATCTGTCTGTCCAAGAAAATTCGTGATCACTATAACTTGAGAACGCTTTAAGCTAAAGACTTCAAATTTTAAATATAGGTTCCTTATTCAAACAATTCGGCTAGGATTTTTTTGACCCCCTTACTCCACCTCAACATTTACCAAAAACAATTCCAGCTGAAAACGTTTGGGCTCATTCCATGGCAAACAAAACACAAAATATTCAATTTTAAACACAGACTTCTTCGATTTGTCTGATTTTTGGCTTATATAGCATACGTACATATGCTATGCATGCTTAATGAAAATTTGCCTTTTTTAGATTCTTTTGACATTAAAGAATGTTTAGTAAACATAGTAGGCTTTACAAAATATGGCTAGTTATAATTAATTACTTATTTAAACAAATTATAGAATATTATGAATGTCTAAAACATTTTGTAAAATACAAAAATAATACCTTGCCTAATTTTAATAAAAATCTAATTATTAAAAATTCCGTGCGAAAAACGGGTATCTTGGCTAGTTATATTAAAAAAATAAATCAATTAACTTATAATTCCGTTTGCAAAAAAGTTAATTTTAGTTTAAATTTGAATGAGGGAAAGTTAACATACAACGTACATCAAACTGTGGTCATAATATTACCAATAAATAAAAAATTGAGTTGCTACTATATTTTTAAAAATTTACCAAAGACGAATATATGGCGGTCCCATTTTGAAATTTGGGTAACTTTTAGAGAAATTTCTGTAGTTTAACATATATTTAAAAAAAGAAAATCGAAGATGGCGTATTTTGAGTAAAATGTCACCAAAAATTGGTTTCTTTGGTGACTATCACCAAAATCACCAAACTTAAATTTACTTTATTATTAAAATAACTTCCAACTAACAAACTTTAAAATACACTTTGTCTGAAGTCTCTATATCTTACCGTTATAGAGATACAACCGTTTAAAAATTATACGTTTTAGAAAAATTGGGCATTTTTGTTATCTTTAAAAGGCCATAACTCCAAAAATAAATGTCAAAAAAATCTGACAAAAAATCAGGTTCTTTTTGGACAAACATAGCACACTTGAGCCAAAAATAGGGCAAATCAAAGAAGTCAAAGTTTTCCTTGGGTCCTATTTGGCACAGAATCACCCTATATTAAATCCGCTTCTTTTGGGTTAGAGCCCCACTAATAAAGAACCAATCCCCGACAAAGAAAAAATAGAAATAGTTTTTTTTTACTACAACTATAGGCAGAAAACTACTGTGCGCTGTATCTCAAAAAATAAAAAATGAGCTGATCGAAAAA
Source organism: Brachypterus glaber (assembly GCA_958510825.1). NCBI lineage: Eukaryota > Metazoa > Arthropoda > Insecta > Coleoptera > Kateretidae > Brachypterus > Brachypterus glaber. Next base: position 39,690,610 of record OY294044.1, read on the forward strand.
AACGGAAACGGTTCCGAAATCAGCGCATCGGCAGCCTTATTATAATAATAGCTACAATAGCTTAAAGTGCGTCTAGTAAGCCAAAGTTTACTTAGGGAGGAATTATTTCGAGGTGAAAATCCATGGTAACTGTAGCAAGAACATAAATATTGCTATTTTACATTTCTTGACTATTATAGGGCAATCCCGGGGCCAGAGGCTTTGACCTCGAAACTTAAAATTTAAAAACATTAACAATTTTTCATTTCTATTATTTTATAACATGAACTTTTTATTTCATTTAACACACATTTTGGTTTTTAACATTTAAGTGTTTAATTTTTGGTCTTTGAAACCTGAAACTATAACTTCAAGCATTTTTCTTCAAACGGTTAAGCTTACGGTATTATAACAAAGTAGAATAGAATAGAATTTTATTAATCTTTTAGCTACAATACTTGATATAAGTTTGTCAAAAAAATATACATAAAAAAAAGCAGTAACAAAAAATATATCTAGGTACATACATAAATAAATAAATCAATCAATAAATAAATACAGTAAAGATTTAAAGTTTTTTACGCCAAAAAAGTTATCTAGAGTGTAGAACGCAAAAAGCTCCTTGACTTTTTTGGCAAAGGCTTTAACATTTTTTATGACTTTTATGAAACTCGGTAGTTTGTTGAAAATAGTTATTTTTTATACTTTTTTGACGAGGATCGTTGATTAAAATGGTTCTTTTGAAAGTTTTCATCATTTGCAAATGCATACGTGGCACATTTAAGAATGTATAATATGCATATTATGCAAGTTAATGTTAGTAATTTCTTTTCCTTAAATGTATCTTTACAACTCTCTAAACTTTAGGTCGAAGATCAATCTAATAAGTCGTTTTTGAGCAACAAATATTCTTTCTGTTTCTGTTTTTGCTGCTTGACCCCAAAGGATGATACTGTATGAAAGATGTTGGTAAGCCATTGCGTAGTACGTTAGCAAAACAGACTTTCTAAAAATATTTGGCTTTAGTTTGAGCAATGGGTAGTAAGCACTATTTAGTTTTTTGCAAACATGGTTTATTTGAGTAGTCCATGTAAGGTTTCGATCTAGAAAAGAGCCTATAAACTTAACTGATAAAATTGAAGAGTTATCAGGTAATGCTCTTGTGGACCTGTAAAAATAAATTTTTACTGTTTTGCTCTCATTAAAAATTAGTCAATTTTTATTACACCATCTCACCATTGCCTTCGTTGTTTGTTCGTAAAGTGACTCTACATCTTCAAGCGTTTTTGCTGAAATCAATGAGGACGTGCCATCGGCGTAATTTATCATATACCCAGGAAGACGAAGATCATTTATGGGTAATTCTCATTTTTGAAAAAAAAAAAGGGTGTGACTATAATTTTTCCAAGCTGTAGTACTTAAATACCGAGATCGTAATTCGTGACAATAAAATATAAGTAATATATTGTAAATTTAGAATATATATATATGTAAATTAACTGCATAGTTATTTTAGATTTTAAGCTTTCACGGCCATTAAGATATAAAGAACTTTCACTTTCGGGTTTAGACCGTGTTAATGGATTTTCACTTTCCGACGTTTCGTCTCTTACTACTAGAGACATCTTCAGGGATTAATCTGAAACTAAGTTTCGAATCAACTTGTGTCACTATTTATGACGAGTTGTGGTTATTCACCCGTGACGAGGTTTTTCCTATCAATGACTTCCATATTGCAGGTAAGTGGTAACCAGTGTCCCGATTGATATTGTTAGGATGCTTGATGATTTCTATCGATTCCCGTATCTTCCTTGGCATTTTTTCTGTTTTCTGTTAATATTTGTTTTGTTTCAGACAAATTGATTTTATGTACATGAAACAGGTCATAAAATCAATTTGTCTGAAACAAAACAAATATTAACAGAAAACAGAAAAATGCCAAGGAAGATACGGGAATCGATAGAAATCATCAAGCATCCTAACAATATCAATCGGGACACTGGTTACCACTTACCTGCAATATGGAAGTCATTGATAGGAAAAACCTCGTCACGGGTGAATAACCACAACTCGTCATAAATAGTGACACAAGTTGATTCGAAACTTAGTTTCAGATTAATCCCTGAAGATGTCTCTAGTAGTAAGAGACGAAACGTCGGAAAGTGAAAATCCATTAACACGGTCTAAACCCGAAAGTGAAAGTTCTTTATATTTTGCATAGTTATTTTTTTATTAAGTGCCAAATCATTAAAAATGTCCCTTCTGTGGGTGTGATTACTCTGACTTTTTGAGAAAAAATATATAATGGATTTCTTTCCTTATAATTAATACTTAAAAAAGTCCAAACCAGTATTAACTACAATAAATTTACTACTTAAATATATAAACATAATGTCGATAGCTATACAGATTCTTCATTTTTTCATATATAAAAGTTTGTGATCAATTTATTTGTCCCTTCCATGGATATATGTCACACCATTCATATTTTATAAAAATATTGTGCTTGAACACAAACGCAACTGCGCATAAACAAAGTAATCATCCGCCATCTTGACTCAGTTGTCAGTTTTTACCGGCGTTGTAACCGCTACGAAAAAATCCTATTTAGTTTTCTAGTGTCAAAACTCGTCACGCTTAAGTGGTCACAACTGTCAAAGGTATGTACACTTCAATTATGAACTTTGTTGTTGTGGTTTAATTGCGTTTATATATCAAAAACAACATTACTAAATTTGTATCTTCATGCTTGATTTAGAGGTTATTTTTTTACGATTTTAATGAAAAAAGTTACTTCCATGGATGTCACTTCTATGGATCCATGGATAAAAATTTACCCATGGATGTGACCATTGACCCATTGTTACAACCACATTTCTGTGTTTGTATTTATTTTTAATTTGGGTTTTATTATACATAATTTCATTTAATTTCTTTACTTAGTTATAATTCAAAAATAATATTTTATTTTAAATTAATTGTATTTTTGTAAGTAACGCGCTGAAAACCTCCTAGCTTTTCTGCGCGTGAGCTCGAGTAGGTTGCCTTCCGGACAGTAGCAATTTGACACTCGAGAACGATCGATGCGTGTCAATAAAAATATACTCAAATCAGCTGACGAATATACCACGCGCCGGGCATTTCGTTAGAATTTACCATATCTTACGGCTGCAAACTATAGAAATAAGTTCCATATACACATATGTATTTAAATAATTAGTAGTGTATACCTACACTGGTCAAACAAACTTTAATTCGCGTACATCAGTTTCCAATTATGTGGTGTCTCCTGTGAAGAAATGGCGGTCATGACCTGTCGTGCTGAATGCTGTAACTAAGGTAAGATTACCATATATATTATTGGAACTGTCGTTTTGTCTTTAATATTCTTTTCAATCATTAATACCTATTCGCAGTCCACTTAATTAATATCATAAAGGCGATGTTACGGAGGCAATCCCATATCACCGAATGGGACCTTTCGACGTCACACAACACCCATGGAAGTGAGAATTGGGCGCGGCTTTGCTGGTTGCTTGCTTCATTTAGTTATTTTGATTTTAGATGCCGAAACCCAAAAAGCGTACCAAAACTCCGGAAGAGATAGGTCAACAAAAACGTGACTGTGAACGAAAACGAAGAGAACGTATCAAAGCTGACCCTGCTTTGTATCAAGCTTTTAAAGAAAAAGATAAGGCACGATACGCAGAAAAAAAACAAAAGCTACAAGTGAAGCTTGTTCGTGACATGACACCGATAGAACACCGGAACCAACGCAAAGAGTGGAGAGAACGCAAATCCAGGAGTCGATTGAAAGAAAAGCGTAATAAAAGTCTACTGCATCACTTAAGAGAAAACACTCCTGATACAACTGCCAGCGAGGCAACAAGCAGTCTTAGAGGACCACCAACAGAGTTGGTTAATTTTCCTGAAGAAGATACATTGACGAGTCAGGTTGCGCCCATGATTCCTCTACACCTGTATTATTAGCACAGAATAGCTCTTCACAATGTGATACTCCAAGCCGGCAAAAGAAAACAGGTTTAAAAAAAGCAAGGGCAAACAGGGAGAAGACAATCTTGATAATACATAAACAAAGAGAACAAATAAAAGCTATGAAACAGAAACTACATACTTTACAAGTAAAATTATTAAGAGCAGCCAATAGAAAAGTAAACGTGGTCACTAAAAAAAAGAGCCCTGTCAAAGTTATTTTAAACAAAACATCAAAGGCAAATACTCTTCATACAGCTGTGACCAAATTCCTAGAAAGAGACGACAACAGTAAAATGTGTCCTGGCAAAAAAGATTGTGTAGTTAAAAACAAAATTAAGAAGCAAAGGAGATATCTCTCTGACACCATGCTAAACCTTTACAAGAAATTCCAAACGGAACAGCATTCAATCAAAATTAGCCTTGCAACTTTTTCACGAAAATACACAGCTAATGTTTGAAAAACTAAAATATCTGGACATTATTTCTGATCAGAATTTGCGGGAGCTCTGTAAAACGGTGTGACATGAATTCAGAAGCGTGTATCTTACGCAAATGCGAGATATGTAAGACTAAAGTTCCGAAAATAAATGAATTTAACGACTCGACTGAGACAACATACAAATTATGGACAGTAAAAAAAGAAAACAGATTGATATATGGCAAGAAAAAACAAATACGTAGAACTGTGAAAGCTGAAGTGCATATATCAAAAAAAACACTGCTATTAAAGTTTCTTAAAGTCTTGGATAAGTTTTTGGTACACCAATACTACATAACTCACCAATACATGGCTACTACCTCACTAAAGACCAATCTTAAAGTAGGAAAAATTTTCATAGAAGTGGACTTTTCACAAAGTTACTGCTGCAAATATTCCGACGAAATACAATCAGTACATTTTGGAGCGTCGAGGCAGCAGATAAGTCTACATACCGGCGTATATTACTACAAGTGCCCTGATACCCAAAAGTTGAAGAGTAAATCTTTTTGCACATTTTCGGACTGTTTGATGCCTGTGCAGTTTTTGGTCCCATGCAGAAAATTCTTGATCAAATACGTTTGTCACATCCTATGGACACAGTGCATGTCTTGATTGACAACAATATAGAAATAAAAAGGCATTTTATTTGTTTACACAATACTTAACGCAGCGATATGGGTTACGAATTGCGACATGGAATTTTAGCGAGGCTGGACATGGAAAGGGGATGGTTGTAAAACGCACAGCTGATCGCATAGTAGCTCAAGGCAAAGATATCCCCGACCTTGTTACCTTAATAAAGTCTGTAGAAACAAGTGTAACTAATGTCATAGTTTCTGTCGTGACTGAGACACAGATAGAGGACATAGACAAACTATTGTCTGAAGAAAAAAAGTGCATTCCCGAAACTTTAAAAATTTATCAAATTACCTGGGACACAATGAACCCAAACAGGGTTTATTTAAGAAAGTTGACGTGTGTTACATGTAAACCTGGTGAAATATGTCCCCATTATTCATTGAAGAAAGGCTTTTTTGATTTCATCAGTACCGCACGTTTTATCGATTATCCAGGACCTAGTGCAGAGCTTCAGAATTCAAAGAATCAACAAGATGTTCCGGGGCCTGGTATACATGAAAACAATGTTTTGGAATCTAGAGCATTTGAAAATGATGATTCGAGTTCTGAAACAGATGTAAACTATGTTCCGGTGTCTGAAGCGGATGAAAACCAACCATGCAACTCACAATTCCTTGCTTTAAAAGAAGGTGGGTAGTTGTAAGATTTTTGTCGAAGAAAACGGAAAAGCATTTCGTTGGTCAAGTAATTGGATTAGAGGGCGAAGAACCAAAAGTGAAATTTACAAGAAAGAAAACAATTACCAAAGATCACATTACCTTTTTTTGGATAGAACCTGAAAATATATTCCCTGTTCCACGTGATGATATAATGGCTGTTCTAACCGAACCTACACCTAGTCGGCGCGGAGAATTATTGTTTAACAATGTTGAAGTTAAAAAATATGGAAATATTCTTTAAGTTACTAATAAATGCTTATAATACTATATGATTACTACAAATTAGTTGGTACGATTCATGACTGATTTTCCTTATTAATGTTGTAACTAGGGACATTAGATCTAGTCTTAAGTTAGTCTTGTTAACTTAAGACCTAGATCTAGTGCCCGTCGTTGTAGCCGATTAAGATTTTCTAAGCTTGTTGTGCTCATACATATTTTATTTTTTACATTAAGACTGTATAAGACTGCAATAATAATTAAGAAAGTAAATATAAGGCAAGTGATAATAATAAAACTGTAACTCATTTCCTATAGATTTGATTAAGTTAAGAATTCTTAGGTAAACGTGAATTCAGACTGAATTTATAAGTTGATTTTTGTTATTATGAAAGTAAAGTAAATTAAAATAAATAAAGTTCATGTTGTAATTTAAATGTATACGTTATTTCCAAAAAGTGTCACCTCCTTATAGTATGTTACTCCCATGGGTTACATTAATGTAGGAAATGTCACTTCCACGGATATGAGGTCACTACCATGGAGGACATTTTTTTCAAATCCCTATACTTCACTTCCTTAGGGGTTGCAAGCTCGGTGAATATTTTTCCCTTAAAGAGGAAGACCAACACTAATAAGATCCATCATTACTTTCATCAGAAATACGTTTTCATTTAATTATATATTTTTTAATACAAAATGAGAATTACCCTTATATATAATAGGAATATAATTGGTGCCAACACTGACCCCTGTGCTGCTCCTATATCTATATTCATTATTGATGGGAGAATGTTTTTTAGACCGACTCTTAGTTTTCTGTTAGTGAGAAATGATAGTAACCAGCTTAAAATGTTTCCTCTTATTCCTAAGTTAAACAGATTTTTTGATAAGAATGCTACATCAATTGTGTCAAAGGCGATTGATAGATCAAATAAAATTGCTCTTACAAACAAATTATCATCAAGACATTTTTGAATGTGCTCAACAAAACAGTAGCTTGCAATTTCACTTGATCTTCCTTTTCGAAAGCCATGTTGAGTATTGAGACATTTTAAGTCGATTTAACATGACTTTCAAAAAGCTTGGCAAATATGCTTAAGATGGGGACGGATCTATAATTTAATCTAATTCGTTGGTACCTCCTTTTTTAAATAGTGGTATTACCTTTGCCAATTTTAGCACATCTCGAAAAAATCCATATTCAATGGATATGTTGATTATATGAACCAAAGGGTCAACAATAGTTTCACCTATGCTTAAGGACGGATGCGTTGATTTCATCAAAACCAGATGACTTTTTGTTTTTTTTTGCGATTTAATGATTTTTAGTTCATCTATCTACCGGTGCAGCACACATTGCGTTGAGGTTTCTTTCCGACGTTGTACATTCTTCTGAAATGTTGTTTCCGAAATGGTTTTTTAATTTAGATTCATCTGCCGACGAGAAATACTTTGCAAATTCGTTAGCAACTATTGACTTGTTACTGATTGGAGTTCCATTTACTAGGATCGTTATATCTTTATTACGTGTTTCCTTTCCAAGTTCTTTATTTATAATATGCCAAACTTTTTTGAATTTATTTTCCGCTTCATTTATTAAATTTTCATTTTACGATTTTTCGATGTTCTTTTTCCTAGTTTTGTAAAGATTTTTTAAATCGGTACATTTTGTTTCCTTCCATAGCTTATCTAGATCTTTAAGTGCTTTGCTGGATTTAGATATTTCATTTGTTACCCATGGGTGGGATTGTGTTTCCGGTTTCTTTAAAGTGAAAAGTTTCAGGACGGTTTACTTTAAAGTGCCATAAAAAGGTGTTTAAAATTTGTTCCATGTATATATTAATATTTGCGTTGTATATATTTAAGCATTCTTCCTTCTCAAGATTATTTATTATTCTGTATTTTACCAGAATACTTTTTTGTTTTTGTTTTTCCTCGGGAACTTCATCTATTGACAAGTTTTGCGCAAAGTGGTGAGAAAGGTGTGGATTTTGAACTATACATTTTTCATCGTTTTCCAAGAAATTTGTAGCCATGTAGTCTATTGATGATTTCGTTGTTTTCCCGTTTTTGTCGGTAAATATTCTAGTAAATTTCGAGCAGTGATTATATTTAAGTAAGTTCAGCTTTGTCGACTGTTTTAAGTAATATATGTTTAAGTCTCCACATAATGCGATATATTCAAAATTTATATCAGCATAGTTTAGTATTAGTGCAAGATTTGTAAGAAACGTTTCAGTGTCTCCATCTGGAGATCTATAGACACTTACAACCGCTGATTTTTTACAGTTTATTTCTACACTTATTGCACTGCATTCAATGTAAAGTTCGATGGATAGATTATTTATAAGTTTTATTGGCTTTGTTTTTGGTGTAAATTGCAGAGTAAAAGCTAAGTGATTCGTCATTTAGCCAACTCTCTGCAACGCATAAAATTTCCGGTTTTTCTTGACTTAGGTATATCTGAAGTTAATTGTATTTGTTGGTGATCAAATCAAATATTTGATATTTAAGTTAATGATTTTTAGATCTCCAGCAGGTTTATTTGTGAGAGACGAGTGTATAAAAAATTATTCCTTGTTTGTTCGACTTCTTCCCTGTTTTGACTATGATTCTCTGTTTTATCCTTAGTATTTTCATTTGATTGAGATGCTAAGATGTTTTTTTCAGATAGCAATATTTCTTCTTGTACAGTACACGACCTAATATATTTTTTGAACATATTATCCAATAATAACCGTTTTTCTTTGACAGGCATTACCCCTGTTCGTGTTAGGCTCTAAATAATTGTATTTGGGTCAAAAAAAGATATATGCTCGTGTATTTTACATAGAGAATAAAACTTATTGTTATCTATAAATATAAAGTTGTTTAAAACAGGTCTCTCATGTATATAATTATAACATTTGTGGCTTTAGTGATGTTTAATTAATTTAATTTAATCTTCTCTTTGTTCCTTTTGAAGCACTGCCTGATCCATGAAAAATAAGTACGTAGTCGGATTTGAAAAAATTTTTGGTTAAGACTGCCAGATTCTCCGTAATTAAGTTGCTATGTTTTGTTTGGCAGTTTATGTCAAATTTGTTACAGGTATTAAATTTTAAAAGTTTTCCGTAATTAATAATCAGCCATTATTAATGTTTTTAAAGTCCTAGGAGTTTGGGCTACTATTTGTGGTCTGGGCACCTTCACCATTTTTTGGCTTACATTTTCGCTCGTTGTTTTGGTCGCGATTAACTGTGTTTGAAAATAATTAATCTGTTTTTCCAGCTTGGTTTGCTGCAGGATTAAGTTTTCAATCTGCAGGTTTAAATGGTCATTTAATCTAGTTAAATCTTGAATATCCTGGAGATATTCCTGATTCTTTTTGTCCGTCTTTTTAGATATTTCACAGTTTGGAATTACATTTACTTTTTCTGTGTCTTTACTTTTATTTTTATTTTTAGGCTCTCTATGGTCGATTTTAACGTATTTATTTCGTCCAAATAATTTTGCTCTATATCCAGTACATCTCCTTTTAGTAGAGTGGAATCCCTTCTTATTCTGGTTATATGCATGTCTCTATCCTTAATTTCTTGCTCAAGTCTAGTGCACTCCTTTTTTTGATCTTCCATATTTTTGGATGTCATTGAAGTCCTCTGCGCATTTTTTTTTAACACAAAATTTTATTTTTTTTTCTACCCTCGCTACGCTGGTTAATCTTTTCATTTCGCTACATGCATTATGAAATATATTATTGCATTGGATGCAGCAGTTATAAATGTGTTCTTTTTTGCAACATTTAAATTTTGGGCTTTTTCGTATTTACCAGTAAAATTTATGATCTGGCAACGTCGCTGAAGATTTGTGGTTGTGTGGTTGCAAAAATATTGATTTTGTATGTAACAATTTTTTATTTAATAGAGTAATTTAATGTTTTTTGGATCACTAACCTTGTATTAAATAACTCGATTTACATTAGATTAATTTTTTCTTCTCATAAAATTTGTTTAATCGCAATTTGTCATCTACGCATTGTTGTCATGTAGACGTATGTTATTAAATAGTACCTTTTTTATGTATTTATACCTGGTTAAAATAACTACATGAAAATGACATAAGATATAGGCCTTATTAAGCATAGATCATATGAAAAACCTCGTTGCTATAGCTCAAAGGGTCCCTGACTCATTAAAAATTTAAAAAAAGTTTATTTTCTACATTCTTGGTCCGCCCGAGTTAGCTCGGGTTAACGGAAAAGAGCTAACCTTCTGTGAACGAGTTAACTCGGGTGAGTGCGTTAAGGGGTTAAATAAAGACCACCTTTTTTAGCCCGTTTCAAAGAGGCGCACCTCCCTTATGACGTATTTTTAGACACAGGAACTTTTTTCATGGTTTCTGATGTAGAATCTGCCCTTAAAATTATTGTCGCTATACACCGTGTATACAGTATGTCCCTGGATGGAGTTACAAGAGTAATTTATTTATTATCTCAAAAAGTCATTCTTGGTAACTTGCCCTGCTTGTTTTCAAACTACCAAAACACTAAGCACTTTTTGAGGATTTATGAAGATTTATTTTCTGAACACATAATGGCTCAATGAACAAAAGTGACCTAATGCCGATGTGGGCTTTTACCCTGGGAATGAATATCACCCCTTCTCGGAAGTGGACATTATTATACTTAAAATAACCACAGGAATCGATAAAGGAATTAATTCCAAGCAAAAAGTTTTCTATAAAGTTATATCGATAAGTCAAACTTTTTGAATGATTAAAAATGTTCGGTTTTCATCAAAAAAATTCATGTTTTTGAACGATTTTTCACGAATAACTCGAAAACCTTACATTTTAACAAACAAATTGTAATAAACAAAAATAAAGTCAATAAAAAAAAAAACAAAAAAATTAGATAGACAGATATTTCTGTAGACGTAATTCGAACCGAGTTATGGCTGGTTGAAGGTCATTTCTTGTCCGCCGAAAACTGAAGTCGAACTATTCAACGTTAAATAACGGGAAAACAGAAAAATTTTCGGGGAAAATGTATAAAAAACTTATTAAATTACTTGAAAAGAGCTTTCAAATGAGCTTTTATAAAAGTTTCTAGCATAAAAACTAAGGGAGTTATGATGAAAATAAAATGGGTTGCTCGCTTTTTTGGAGAAAAAATCGGCAATAAAACCAACGGCTTTACCACAATAATTGAAATTGATCGCAATCCTTTTATAATTTACTTTAAGTACTAATAATATGTTTCAGAAGTTTGACCGGTTTAGAGCCATCCTTTTAAGTACTGTTCAAATTTCACGTCAATAGATGTTATCCGAAAGAATTCGGCTGTAATACCGTATTTTTACCGTCAACGACAAGACTGATATAAAAAAAAGTATTGTAAATAATTGTTAAAATGTTATAGGTAATTGACATGTTCCACGCCCTACGGGCTTTTTGAATATATGAAATAAAAACTAAACTTTGTATAGCTCTTACGGGTCATGAGATAATGTATTTTTTCTTGAAATATTGACTTAAATTTTTTTTTTATTTTCAATATCTCAAAAGTCACTCTTGGTAACTTGCTCTGCTAGTTTTTAAACTCCAAAAACACTAAGCACTTTTTGTATAACTCTTATAGTACATGAGATAATGGTATTTTTTAAAGTCGCCATTTTGTAGAAAAAAAACATTAGCTCATAAACCGCAAGAGTTATACAAAAAGTGTTTTGGGACTTTGAAAACAAGCAGGGCAAGTTATTAAGAGTGACTTTCTTTAAGATATCAAAAATTAGAAAAAAATTTCCTCTCTGTCTCCATCTGGGGACATACTGTATAAGTAGAAGTTACCGGAAAAAAATTAAAATTTCCATTTTGAAGAAAATAAAAACATTATCTCGTAAACCGTAAGAATTATACAAAAATTGCTTAGTGTTTTGGGAGTTTAAAAACAAGCAGAGTAAGTTATCAAGAGTGACTTTTTTTGAGATATCAAAAATTTAAAAAAAATTCCTCTTTGTAACTCTATCTGCGGACATATTGTATAAGTAAAAATTACCGGAAAAAAATTAAAATTGGAGGAAAGTCAGGGAATTTGTATAATAAATTTTTGTGGACACCCTTTCTACACGCTTTTTTATGTATTTTTATTAGTTAACACGTTCGCAACGACGTGGTGGTACCTGGTCTAATACTTTTTAAACAGGCCGCAAAATCCATACAGCTATAGTTGAGTTTTACCGAAAACACCGTCACGACGCGTCATCGCGAACGTGTTGTTAAAAATTAAATAATTTTTTTAGCGACAACAAGCGCTGGGATGTGTGACGTCGACATTCGCCCTTCGTTATACAGCTCCGTGGTTCTAACAGGAGGCAATTCCCTGGTGCAAGGCTTCAGTGAACGCTTAACTAAAGACCTTTCAGCAAGAACTCCTGGTTCCATGAGATTGAAAATGATAGCAGCAAATGGTACTGTGGAGAGGCGATTTGGTTCATGGGTGGGTGGTTCCATTCTAGCTTCTATAGGTACCTTTCAACAAATGTGGGTATCCATGCAAGAGTACCAGGAAGGAGGGAAAGCTCAGATTGAAAGAAAGTGTCCTTAAATTTTATAGGAAAGTACACTGTTCTTAAAAAATTCTTCTAAATTATAGTTTTAAATTTTAAGTGGATATATTATAATGGATATATTCATATACTTTAAATGTTGAATAACTTGAATATCAGATTGGGGCTATTTAAAAATTGGGTCACATAATTGTTAAATAGCCCAAATTTAATTGGAAGAAACACAATGTTTTTTGTCTGAAAAAAAGAAAACGTTTTTGTACCATTTATATATAATTTTAGCAGTTTTAAAGAAAATAGTAAAAATTTGTTATATATCTACAAAATATGTATGTCAAAATATCCATATCTAGTGTCCCTAAAAATACTATCAATTATTTGCTCTTTATTTTATTATATTTTAAGTGCAAAGTTAATATTATTTATAAACTTATTCTAGAATATTATTTTAAACTTATTCTAGAATATTATTTTAAACTTATTCTAGAATATTATTTTAAACTTATTCTAGAATATTATTTTAAGTATTTTAAAATTTTGTAATAAAATAAGAAAAAAAAAGATTTTGGTTTTTATTTCTCAAATTTCAGATTAAGGAAAAACTCCCGAAATGAGAAGTAAAACAGGATTTTCTTTTTTATTTCCTAATTTTATACGGGTAAAACTGGCATATTTTAGCAGAAAAAGGTGTCAGTTTTCCAAGCGTAAAATCAGGGACTATTGCTTTATACCGAAAATATATTGAAGGTCTAAACCTCGGACAGGTTGATCCAGTTAAGTATTCGCACCACTGTAACTTTTTAACAGCATGATTTCTCGATTAAAAATAACAGACGCTACTATACAGGATGATCATTTGAAAACGAGCCACCCTAAATAGTTCGAAAGCTAAGCACAATTTTAAAAATCTAAAAATTAGGTCAATTTCATTTTTTGAGGGGGAAACTTAGATATGTGGTTTTGGGGTTCTATCTCTCACCCCCCAACCCGCATCTACCTTAACATTAAAATCTAAATAGGGACTCCCATCTTCTGATACTTCATTTGAAACAGCTCAGAAGATGCTATCTTTCGGTTTACCTACCCTTAAGGGTTGATCATTTAATTATAAAATAATTTGAACAAATTACTCACAAAACTAGCTTAATATTTAAAAAATAATTAAAATAGGTTCGATTCGTGGGGTTGTAACTTCTACTCCTTAGCTACTAGCCACCCCCATTTTTTTATTTATTTTTTATATAATAAAAGAGAAAAAACCTTTGTCATGATGTATGTAAGTATGGTTGTCCAGGTTTAAAAACCCACCTCCAGAATAGCTAGAAAATTTGACATCTAGGTCAACCACAGGGTTCGTTACAAATGAATTACCAGTCTTGGTAGTTTTTGTTAAGTAGCCTATGGACCTTTTAAAATAAAATTATTATTGAAATCTTCTATCAGTCAAATTTTTTTTTATTTGCATTTTTGTGAAAAATTAATTAATTTAAATTTTCACTATAGTAAACTTATAAAATTCCCACATCGGAAATTATAATGCTATATATTTATAATTACCGTCAACTGTAGCTATAACATTCCTTTATATAACCCCGCTTTACATTTTAAAATATTTTGTACAGGGACGGAGTTATGATTTTTTTAAGAGGAAAAACATGATTTTTTTTCAAAACCTTAAACTTAATTTCAGATAGGTTTTTTCATTGTGCTAGTACATATTACTGCTTTATTGCATGCATTGATAAATAACGTAAACATTTGCAATAAAAACCAAAAATAAAAAGTATAACGATTTTATAAAACAATTTATTTTTTACCAGGTCCGAAAATAGTTCCCAATGGGTGCTTCTAAAAATTCGAAAATTGGAAATGTTAACGGGCCACCCCCTCATTTTATTTTCCTCTATACAAAAATGCTTCAGACCAAATTTTTCCAAATTTGGGTTTAAAATAATCTAGGTTAGTTGCTTAATAAAAGTCATGATCATAGGTGGCATGGGGGGTCACGTGGCCCACCCCTAGGCATCGAAAAATCAATGTTTTAAAAAGATTTTAAACTTTTCCATTTTCCTTGCAAGATTTCACTTATAAATCTTACGTTGGTCCCCTTTAAAAATATTTTTTGCATTATTATATTATAATTTACGATGTGGCAATTTTATAAGTTTACTATAGTGAATATTTAAATTTTTCACAAAAATGTAAATAAAAAAATTGACTGATAGAAGATTTTATTTTACTCTAGATTTTACTTAACAAAAACTACCAAGACTGGAAGAGGGTGTTGTCAATAAAATAAATCATTTGTAACGAACCGTGCCCACGCTCCCAGGAAAAATCCGAAAATTGACCTCCGACCCCCCTAACCGCCCCAATTGGGAAAAATATTAAACACACTTCTAAAATAGCCTAAAACTTAAAATTTGATATGTAAATGTAGTACCCATGCCCCTACGATCCCAGAAAAAAAACTAAACTGGACCTCCGACCCCCCTAAGCCCACCAATAGGGGAAAAATCATAAAACACACTTCTAGAATAGCTAGAAACTGGTGCACAGAAACAATTCGAAACTTACCCTCCGCCCCCCCACCCACGCTTCTTGTTATTTAGTCGGAACCGCGCATGTGAAAACAAGTTTTATTAACAGTGGGAAACCTACAGGGTGGCCCAAAAAAAACCGGACACTTTTTAAACCGTTTTAACTTGTTTGACCGATCTGTACCAAATTTTATATAAATGGGCTCAATATATGTAAGATTCGGTAGATAATTTAATTTATTTAAAATACGATATTTTATTTAAAATATTATGATATTTTTTTTAAATATATTTTAAAGCTGTGGGGATTAGTGCAAAATGTATTAAATGATAATTGCTTTCCCATTTTGAAAATTTTCAAAATTTCGGAAAGCCTTGTATTCGTGCAAAAATTTTCAAAATTTTCATTTGCGTATTTTTGCGTTTTGTGCCGTTTTATATAACAATTTCAAGCAAAAATTGTCGATCGGTCGATTCGTCGTTCTGTCCGGGAAATCTTATTATTGGATAGATCTATATAGAATGAAAATTCTCGAGATCCTTAAATAAATTTATCTAATCTATTAAATTTAAATTTAATTTAATCTTTTATCCACGATAACTTAAGAACGCTTTAAGCTATAGCTTAGAAAATCTATAGACTTGAAATTTGGCATACAGGTGTGTTACCAAAAGTTCTCGCTCGGGATTTTTTTCGTAAACATTGGGGTGAATACAATAATTTTTACAAAAATTTGAAAATTGCGGTTTTGAGGATGCTGAAATTGGATATGATAATAAAAAAAATTCAACTCCACCCCCACGGGGGTGAGGGTGTAAATATTTTTAAATATTTTCGTCAACATTGGTATATAAGGGTTTCTGGTGACGAAGAAACTGAATTTGATAATAAAATTTTTCAAATTCCACCCCCTAAGGGGTGGGGGTAGTTTTTGTGAAAATTGGTATATAGGGGTTTTTGAGGTGGCTGTAAGTAAATCTGAGAATAAAAAAGGGCGGGGGGGGGGGTAATTTTCGTGAAAATTTGTATATAGGCCTTAGGGGGTTTTGTGCATCTTTTAACTTAAAACTCTAGTTTATTATAATTATTTTCCGGACGGCTACAGATATCGTAAAATTGATTATTTAAAAAACCTGATACCGTCATCCGGGTATATCGAACGTTTTTTTTTTTTTCATTTTTGTACGTAATTTTGGAACCCTATTCAAAAATCACTTATTCTTTTTTAGTACAGTTTCGAGTTTGTTTAACCCCCTATACTAAAATAGTTTTTTTTTAGAGAATTATTTTTTTTTTATTTTTCATCGTTCGATATTTTTAAAGAGTAGTGGAATTCACAAATAAGAAAGGCATTTAAACTCTTAATTACTTATTTTAATAACTAAGTCACACAACACTGCGCGTCATCTTTTAAGCGCCATTTCTTACTACTACTTACATAGTGGCGCCACTACCTTCATGGCGGTAATTTTAATTTAAATTTAAAAACAGTTTACCATTGCAAATAACCTTTAACAGATACAGCCTGTTCCAGAACTCGCGCACCGAAATTTAAGAGATGATTCTACATCCAAAAATATGAAAAAAAGTTTCTATAAAGGTTGGTCCGGAAATGAGCCCTAAGGGAGCTACGGCCCTTCGAAGATGACGTATTGAATGGGGAACAAAAAAAAGCATCAATAAAATTTTAATGCTGCAGGGTGATTCTTCATTTAAAACTGAGCAAAAAAGTATTATACACCAAAACACCTAAATTTAATATTAAAGGAGTAATAGCCTTTTAAAAAGTAACGTTTTTGGTGGCACAAAATGTTACTTCCTCTTAATTGCATTTTTTTTATAACGGTTTGCTCCTACAGTGTTACACTATATGATATTTTATATGTATTTTTACTCTAGAAATCTATATTTTTTACAACAAATCCAAAAAACATACACATAGAAAAAGTTTTGGGGCAAAAATGTTTTAAGCCTCATATATTTTGTCCGTCTGGGCAAAATGTTACTTCCTCTTAATTGCATTTTTTTTTGATAACGGTTGCTCCTACAGTGTTACACTATATGATATTTTATATGTATTTTTACTCTAGAAATCTATATTTTTTACAACAAATCCAAAAAACATACACATAGAAAAGTTTGGGGCAAAAATGTTTTAAGCCTCATATATTTTGTCCGTCTGGGCACGCCTCTGGATAAATTAAAAAAATAAATTAACATAAACTTATTGCCCTTATTAATACTAGTATACATGCAAAAGCTCGCCGCTCTAGCTTAAACGGTACCCGAGTTATTAATTAAAAACCTTATTTTTATTACAATTTTAAAGGGCCCTAGATCCCTTAGGGCTCATTTCCGGACCAACCTTTATAGGAACTTTTTTATATTTTTGGATCTAGAATCACCTCTTAAATTTTGGCATGCCAGTTATGGATCACCCTGTATAACCCAGGGTTTGAGTATACCCATATACAGGGTTATTCACGGAAGTGGTCTATTAAAAGTTCATGAAGAACCATATATTTCTGTGAAATTTTACTTTGGCTTTTAAAGCCCTTTTTTGTTTCATAAACATTTTTGATCTAAACTCAGTTAAAAAAAAATACCGAATTTTTTCTTATTCGAAAATTTCTAAAGTTTAAATAAATAGGTAAATTAAAAAAAAGATTGCCTATTTTTCCAAAAAACTTTTTTCTATTTTTATTTGTTTCTGAAGATCCCAGATTAAGAATAGCTGAAAAAATAGCCTTTAGCGAAATTTTTATCTGCAATATTTTTGGTAAAAAATGCATATAGAAAAAAGGTTATTTTAATAATAAATTAAATCAATTTACATTACTCACAGTATTATTTTTTAATCTAGGGTAGATTCTGTTTTGACTTGAGCACCCCCTGTGGGGGTGCTTAGAGCTTATTTCGCCGGGGGTGCT
>OY294044.1:39708801-39928322 GCA_958510825.1 Brachypterus glaber
TTCCATTCATTTAATAGAGCCTGACGTTAAATTTGTGGCAAATTTCTACTTTCCGGTTAATTTTGCGGTCGAGTGTGTATATCTCACAAACTGTCATCAGATTTCATGATGACAATGTGCTGATGCAAACCATTGTTTTTTCATGAGAATACATTCTTTTTTGAATATGTAAATTCCTGATGGTTTCATATGAACTTTCCCAAGTTCCATGAGTTTCCATAATATTTCATGATTTTCATTAGAATTTTTATGATTTTAATAAGTGTATTGGAACCAGTTTTTTATCAGAATTTTTGTGTATGGCAATTAATTTGTGTCCCTGAATGAGGAATCCTATTAGAGAATGTTCAAGAATTGTACCAAAATTCATACACTTCATACCTCGCGTTACCTAATGCGGTGTGTTAGGGGGGGGGGGGGTAGCCAAAATATGAAATCTCTGTAATCTATTATAACGCGAAAACCGGGGTATGAAGTGTATTAATTTTGGGTACATTTTGCGTTACGTAATACTTGAACATTCCCTTATAGGGTTATAATTACAATAAGAGGGTCCTTGAATGACGTGACTTTAAACTGGGGTACTTTAGTTATTATTTAGAGCTCTACCATTAGTGTAAATTTGTACTTTTTTGTATATTTTGATAGGGCCTTAAAGTATTTTTTATTTACTTAATTATTTATTTAAATATTTATTTATTATATGGGATAACCTGAGGGATAACACCTATTATTATACAAATAATATCAAAATAATCTTCAATATTAAAAATATTTACTATACTTAAGTCATATTATTTAAAAATCAACACTTATCCACTGCATTTTTCTAAAATATTTATTATGAATTTTTCAAAATATAATTACTTTTAATTTCATAATGGGAATTGATTGCTCTTTTTTAAATGTAGCACTAAATAAATAAAAAGAATAAACCAATTTTTCCCAATCAACAGTTCTAAGTTGGACATAAATAACTCCATTTATTGAGTTTCAGTTAAAACCATGTTGCTATATAACTTTCATTCAAGTTTTAGAGCATCAAAGTGCATCAAGCATTAAAGTGCTTTAACTTATAATGCGTAATATCAAGGATGCCTTGATAATGTTAACTTTAAATAAGTTTTATTACCTGTGAAATTTAACTAGGTACTTCTTTTTTAAATTATTATTAAATCCAAATTTATAATATATTTTTTCCTAATAATTTATTTTAGTCATAATTTTTAATGTATAACTATTCATTTGTAAGCAATGGGCAGAAAGACTATGGTGGTTGGCCAATTGGCCTCATGGAATTTTTCAATAAATATTTTTATTAATAATAATAATAATAATCAACGTCATTTATTGTAGGTACTATTACATGTACAAATGGCCATCGACCTAGGTCCTTCAGCCCATTAATATTATTACTAACTTTTGTATTTTAGGTCCTTTTTAACATAATTTAAGCATCTCTAAACATAATAAATCAATTTTAAAATGAAACACAATTTTCATTGTGTTAAAGTTTTGAGCAGTCATTGCCATTACTTGTACTTTTTGTACTTTTTTTAGTTTGTTCAGTTAGAACCAAGAACTTAGACTAGAAAAAGAAACTTTTAACTTATAATATAAATATCACAATATACATAATGTATCATGATCTATATCAATGATATATATTATATATTATAGATCCTTCTAACCAGGAGTTATTTTAAGGTGGAGCTGGACACTAAATGTGTGGTGGGAAATTTAAATGTGTATTGGGAGATTTGGATTGGTTCAGTACTTATATAATAATTACATTTAATAAAAATCTTAAAATAGCAGTAAAAAAATGCCTTAGAGAATTTTCGTATATTTAGGTCTTTTTTCAAAGATTTTAAAATTTTTGGACCTTAAAAATTATTTTCATGTTGCGCATTGGTAAAAATTATTTACGTAGGTTGCTTCTGTTATATGCCTATTTTAACAAAAACCAACAAGTATTTATAATTTGACCTTGAAAAGCGCAAAAAAAACCTCCTGCATATTTTCGTGTTTCTGTTTTTTTTTTTTTTTTAACATCCTTTATTGATCTATTATTACAAAAAAAAATTACAAATTGTCTTTTTCTTACACTAAACTATCCTATTTTTACACAATGTATTTTTAGTTTTATACTTATTATTATTTTACAAAGAAAGAGGTTCCTGTTAAAAACAATATAATTCTTTGGAAAACTTGTAGCCTACGTTATTTTTAATATAAAGATATCTGTAACGAATTAGCATATTTTTAAACTCTGAAAGAGTTCCTTTGGCTTCAATGTTCCAATATATCATTCCACACACCATCCATAACCCGGAATTTGTCATTTCTTTGTTTTTAAAATTTTCGGCTAATAAATCGTACACATCTTTATTGTCTATATTCTTACCAATTTTTTTTAAAAGAAATCCCTTAACCCATTCCCAAATTTTACTCGAATCATTACAATCTTTTAATCTATGCATAATATTGTCAGTTTTTTTACAACTAGTACACTTTTCATCTCTTGTTATGTTATGCCCTTTTAGTTTACTTTTAACTGGAACAATGTCATTTATAGTTTTATACACCGTTCCCTTCCATTTGGATGGTATGTATCTGTTACTAAGGTTTTTCCATATTGGCTTAAAGTCTTTGATAATTTTAGCTTCAATACTGGGAGTTATTACGTTTTTTTCCAAAATTTGCTGATATACACTTTTGGCTGATAAGTTTGCATCCTGCGTGGGCTTTATATATGATATTTCATTAATTATATCTCTAAATAATATTTTGCTAATTGCTGGATTTGGATTTTCAAAGATCAAATTTAATGTAGAGTTATATGTAATTTTACTTGTGTCACCCCCCACCCAGGAAGCAAATTGGGTTTTTATAAATAAAGCTATACTTTTATTTTTTATATTTATAAGGTTTAATCCTCCCTTTTCCTGTGGCAAATATAACTGCTCTCTGCTTATTTTATAAAAACAGCCTCTCCATATATAGTTGCCTGTTAACAGTACCATTTTTTGACTATATTTATTAGGCAGTGGCAAAACTTGTGCTAAAAACCAAACCTTGGAAAGTACAAACGTGTTTATAAACCAGACTTTTTTATATAAATCTAACCTACGCATGGTATTTAATGCTATTTCTATATTAATTTTTTTAATGACACTGTTCCAGTTATTTTCCACCATATTTTTCAATTTTCCTGTCAGTTCCATGCCCAATATTTTTATTTTATCGCTGACATTAAAGTTTGCTATATTTGTATGTGCCCATTTCCCTAAAGGTAACAGACACGATTTACCAATGTTTATTCTTGCGTTAGAACCCCTTTCATATATTTTGATAATTTTAAAAATGCTTTCTAAGTCACCTCTATCTTTCAAACATAATGTTACGTCATCCGCATATGCACTTATTTGATGTGTTTGATCATTGATTTGTATTCCTACAATGGCGAATTTACACAGAAGTATAAAAGGCTCTA
Organism: Brachypterus glaber; assembly: GCA_958510825.1. Lineage (NCBI taxonomy): Eukaryota > Metazoa > Arthropoda > Insecta > Coleoptera > Kateretidae > Brachypterus > Brachypterus glaber. The sequence goes on from OY294044.1 coordinate 39,712,298, forward strand.
ACGCAATACTAAACAAGGGCATCGAAAGTGGGCAACCCTGTCTAATTGATGTCTCCACTCTAAATTCACTTGACAAGTGCCCATTAATGCATATTCTCGAAGAAGCCGACTTATATAACTTCATCACTAGATCAATAAATTTTTTTGGAAATCCCATTTTTTCCATGACTTTCCACATGTATTGATGATCTACCCTATCGAATGCTTTTTCAAAGTCTAAAGCAACTAAAGCCCCTTCTTGATTAGTTTTATTTTCATAATGGATAATAATATCCCTAAACTTTAGCAACCCATTAAAAATTGATCGGTTTGATAGACAGTTTTGCTCTGTGCTTATCACCTTTTCTAAAATATTCGTCAGTCTATCTGCTAAAATTTTAGTTAATAGCTTATAATCGGCATTCAATAGTGTGATCGGTCTGTAATCAGTTATATAAATCGGCTTCGTTTGTTTTGGGATTAATATAATTGACCCTTCGGTAAAGCTTTTTACCGGAACTTCACCATTTAGATATAAATTATAAAGCCTTGTCAAGTCCTCGCCGATTTCAGCAAAAACTGTAAGATAAAATTCATAAGTGAGTCCGTCTGGGCCCGGCGTTTTTTTCTTAGCTGTTTTTTTTAATATATTGTACAGTTCATTTTTTGTTACGTTTTGCACCAGTTTATTACATTCGTCAGGATTCGGCTTTTTTTGTATATGCGCTAACAAACAACGCATGTCTTGTTCGCTTGTACTCGATTTTTTATATATTTCAGAAAAATGCCCCCGCGCATGGTCCAATTTGTTTAAAATTATTTCATCATCTTTATTTAAAAGTTTACTTATCGTCATTTTTTTTGCATTTTTCCGTTCCTTGATCGCTGAGAATAAACTATATTTTTCTTCGTAAATGTCTTTATTTTTGTCTTGAAACTTTTCTTGTAAAATACTTTCCTTTATATTATTGATTATAATTTTGATCTCTTTAAAATCTTCATAATACCGGTCATTCCCCGCATTTAGTTCCTCTTTTACTTCCTGTAACGCTTTGTAATAAAAATTTAGTTTTTCTCTATTTTCTATTGCTTTTTGTATTTCGAGTTCTTTAAAAAAATATTTAGCTTTTTTTTTAAACATATTGAACCACCATGTTGTAATATCATTTTGATAGCTTGGCATTTTTTTTATTTTTTCAATCTCTTTTTTGAACATATTTATGTTCCCTAAACTTAGATTTGACTGTTTTATTTTCCAGTAGCCCCACCCATTTGCATTTACTTTTATTCGGTCATCCATTTTAAATGTACACACTAGGCAGTTATGGTCAGAAAATGCTACTGGGAGATTTATACAATTATTTATAATATTTAAATGTTCACGTGCAATATACATTCTATCAATTCTAGAAGCAGAATCCTGACGAAAGTATGTAAACTCTACTAAATTCCCATATTTATGCTCCCATACATCAACTAAATCTAATCCCTGTACTAACGAGGCAAGTTTTTTGTTTATAGTGACAGGGTTACGGCTGTCTTTTTTTTTTATTACACAATTAAAATCGCCTAGCATTACTAATGGTTTGTTAAAATTCAAGTGGTCAATTAGATCGTTTTCGAAAAAGATATTTCGGTCTTTTGTATTTTGTGTACCCGATGGTGCATAAATGTTAATAAAATTTATGTTATTTATAGTTGCTGAGATTATCCTTCCGTTTTCTTTAATCAAAATATTTTCTATTTTCAGGTTTTCTCTAAAAAAAACAGCCGTTCCCCTCTCATTATTTCCTACATTTGCTTCAAAATTATATCCCGGTATACAATTCATATATTCAGTGTTTACTTCCTGCATAAAGAGTATATCTATACTATGTTTTTTTATAAATTCATTGATAAGATTTTGAGTCGTTTTATTCTTTATGCCGTTACAATTGCATGTGGCTATAGTTAATAAAAAGTTGAATTTTAATTGAATGTTTTTGTGTTTTTCTGTACAATACATTATACTCTGCAGAAAAAAAAAAAAGATAACATGAAAAAAAAGAAAAAAACTGTTAAAGTGAAACGATAAATATTACGCAAAAAATATCAATGTTTTCTTTAATATACAGTGTGTTTTTACCAGTTCGTATCCCGTTTCTTCGCATCCTGATAACCGTGATTTTCACTTTCTTTTATTGAACTTTCACTTCCACTGGAAATTCCACTTGCCATTGCACCCTCCGCATCAAATCCACAAAAGTCCTCATCTGCTTCTGCATCCTCACTTAAAATATTTTCTTCTGAAGAAGAAGCTATATTTAAATTTTCCTCGCTTCCTTGTGAACTTTGTAATTTTAAGAGTTTTCCCATCCGCTTTTCCTCATCACTTGAACTGGTCAGTATATCTTTTTTCCGTTTTTTCTCAATTTCCGCCATAATTTCCTTCCTCTTCTGCTGTTCCTGATTGGGACAAAAGCTTTGTTGTGTTTGTGTATCCTGTGTTTCGGGTATTATGTTAAGATGTTCGCTATTATTCATTACTATTTTAGCATATGATTCCTCTGCCCTGGGGACCTGAGGACGTGCACCGTTTTTCACGACCTTTCTTGGACATTCTTTGAGCAGATGTTCAGTGCTGTCACATATTATACATGTTTTTGTCTGCCCAAAGTATGTCACTAAGGACGTGCAGTTGTCAATTTTTATATATGAGGGCACTTGCGTTTGCATTACCATTCCTACAATCCTTACTCCAGATTCTGTCGCAAAGAGTTCGTCTCCTCGATAAATCTCATTTTTAACACTTACAACTTTTCCATACGCATTTAATTTGTCTTTTATTTTCTCATTTTCCAGCTCAAATGGAAAATCGTATACCCTAACATATATTAGATCTTCATATTCTACAATTTCTATCTCATGCAATCCTTCATCATCTTCAAACAATAATTCTTTTTGTTTTATTTTATTTAATGTTTTGTCAACAATCATTTCTGATATCACCTTAATGTAAACTTTCCTTTTTATATTATCGTACTGTATTCCGATTACTTGGTCTATGGTTAATTCCATATATTAAATCCCAAAATTGTTGATCTGTGATCAAAAATTAAAAAATGTTTGTAAGTTGAAAACTGCGGTGCATTTTTATTGTATCACTTTATATTTCGTAAAATGGAACCTAAACATTATTTTGAACCATTTACAATTTGAACGCGCAGCATACTTTGTTAATATATTCAGTTTGAAAAAACTCTTAAAATAACCCCTGCTTCCAACCCTGATTTGTAATTAAAAGTATATTAATATTATAAATAATAATTATAATTTATAATGTACACTGTGCCTAGGCAAAATTGAAAAATAGACTTTTTTATAAACATTCATTTAGGTCAAAAACCAACCCTCAGATTCTTTTAAAATAATATTTGGAGGCCCGGTAGTAGTATTATTTAAATATAAAAACGTTGAAATCAGTCGATTTTGCGAAGTGAAATTATTTTTGAATAATAAGGATATATTCAAAAATTACCCTTATACATAAAGAAATGGCTTTACTAGGTTATAAATATGGTAAAAATAATAATAATAATAATAATAATAATAAAGGTCTTTATTGCTATAGGGTTAATTGTACATGAATATAAAATTTCTAAAATCAAAATATAGCAAAGGGCGAAGTTCAGCAAGCTGTTCTTCCACTTAACCCTAAAATTCCTATACCTAACTACATGCTAAAAATAAATAAAAAATAAAAAATAGAAAAATATGATAATAAGTTTGAATTCAAAATATTAATTTTTATTTGCTTACAGAGTATTGCTTCATTTCCTCTAAAGTCGTATTGTATATCTTACAGACATTATATGAAAAAGATCTCTCAAAGAAGCTAGTTTTATGAGTAGGGCATGTTATTAAATTTTTTCTTCTGATATTTATATTGTGAACATCTGATTTAAAGGAAATTTTTTTAAACAAGTATGGTGGTTTATGAAAAATTATTATTTTAGGAAAAAGCACGGACATGTGAAACAGTCGTCTTTTGGCCATATTTAGCCACCCTAGGTTTTTAATATGTACACTTGTAGGTTCCCGCCTGGGAATACCACAAATAAATCGTGTGCAGACATTTTGTATTCTCTGTATAACCTTAGTGGTTGCTAAATCAAGGCAAGGACCGTAAACCGTATCACAATATGTAAAGTGAGATAGAACTAAGGAATCACAGAGAGTTTGTTTTATCTTCTGATTGAGATAGTCTTTATGTGCAAAAACTTTCTTTAGGTTACAAAAAGCTAATCCTACGCATTTTTTTATGTGACTTTTAAATCTCAGATCCACATCCATAATGAGTCCTAGATTTCTTGCCCCTTTAACCGGGTTTAATCGTACTCCATCTACATTAACAATAAAATCTCTTGCTTGTGCCTCGTAATCTTTATTTTTTCCAAATATAAGTAGCATTGATTTATTTGGGTTAATGCAGAGATCGTGATTTTTAGATGCTTTCACTAACGCCTCAAGGTCCGCATTAACTTTAGCAATAGCACTGACTGAGTCTGAGTATTTAAACGAGTAATAATACTGCGTATCATCTGCGTAGCTATGTACCTTGCAATGTTTAGGCTTATGTAAATAACATATATAAATACGAAATAATAATGGGCCCTAAATCGAACCCTGAGGGACACCGCAAAGTAAGGATAATATGGATGACAAGGTACCATTAAGATTTACAGCTTGTTTGCGATCCTTCAAATAGTTTAAAATTAAAAGAGCTGCAGACTCACCAAATCCTAAAAAGTGCAAAATTGAAATTAAAATATCAGGGTTTATTGAATCGAAGGCCTTAGAGTAATCCAAAAGTATTAAAATAGTTACTAAGTCTTTATATTTAGCACTTATTATGTCATCACAAACTTTTGTGAGAGCAGTTGTACAGCTAAAGTCCTGTCTAAACCCAGACTAAAACTCAGGCAAAATGTTATATTGATCTAGGTGTGTTTTCATTTGCTCACAGATAACCTTTTCGAGAACTTTAGATAAAGTGGGTAAAATACTTATAGGCCTAAGATCCTTAAACTCCTTGGGTTTGCTATTTTTGGGAACAGGAGTTACAAAAGCCAACTTCCATAAATCAGGAAACACACTATTTTGAATACAAAAATTAACAATATGCTTAATATAAGGGGTAATTTTAGGCATACATAACTTAATCATTTGAATACTACCGACAGCTTTACTTTTTATTGAGTTAAAAATCTTTAAAACTTCCTCTTCATTAACTGCTGTAAATTTAAATTTTTTATTAAAATTGCAAAAATTATTATTCGAATAAAAATTTATGGTTTCATCCACATTACCCCCTTTTCCCCTACTAACTGAATTTATAAAATATCTATTTATCTCATCAACATTTTGCAAGTGCTGAGGTATTTCAATTTGGTTTTTAGAACTATGAACGTCAAGATGATCCAAAACTTTCCACAAATTCTTTTTCTTTACATTTAACTCGTGACTGATGTAGGCCTTTTTTTCGTTTCGCACAGCAGTAGTTGCAAAATTGCGTAAATCTTTATAATACTCATTATGAATAGGATTTTTACTTTTTTTAAATCTAGCTTTGGCATCATCTCTAAGCTTATTTAGGCGCTCGACGTTATCAGTGTGCCAAGGGGCCTTTGGTTTTGTTATCCTTACTGTACGGAGTGGAGCACACCTGTCAAACAGACCTATTACAATATCATTAAATAAGGATATTTTCTCATCAATATTATTGATATCAAAAATGTAATTAAAGGGTGCATTGTTTACCGCTGTTTTAAATTCATCCTGGTTTATATGTTTAAAATCTCTAAAAGTTTTGTATATATGAGAAGGGATTTCTTTTATAGAGTTTAAAGTACAATAGATTGGTTCATGATCAGTTTGTAAACCATGACATTAACACACCACTATTTGAAAGTTTTACCCCCTCCGTACAGATGATCACGTCAATAAGCTTCATTTTATCTAAGCGGGTTGGTTCATTGATTTTTTGTGACAAGCCAAGCATTTCAAGCGATACCAAGAACTTAATAGTATTAGTATGATTAATATTTAAAAAATCTATATTACAGTCACCTAAGAAAATTATTTCATCACAAGTGGGTATTAAACCGGTTATAGTATCCTCAAAGTTGTCAAAAAAGTCAACTCTGGATTTAGGCGGTCTATAGAAAACTCCAATATTATATAACTTTTGACGCAACTTAACTGAGATCCATAACTGCTCAAGAGATTTACTTTGATTTACCTCAATCAGAGAATATGAAAGACTAGATTTAATATACATACAGACTCCTCCTCCTCTCTTATCATCCTCAGTTCTATAATTCCTGTCCATTCTTTCCAATTTATATCCTTTAATTTTTACCACTAAATCCAGTAAGTCCCGATGTAACCACGTCTCACTTATTAGGACTATACTGAAGTTATTTTGCAGAATGTATTCCTTAAATAAGTCAAAACCTGCCAATAAAGATCTCGCATTAATATGTGCTATATTAAAATCGTTCATTTTATTGTAAAGCAAATTCAATATGAAAACAATTAATAATTATTTTAAGTAGACATTATTAGAAATTAAAAAATTAAAAACAAATAGGATATGTTTTTTTCGAACTATTGTAATAAATAAATATATTTGCAAATACCTACTTATTTAGTGAATAAATAGATATGTTAAATTATCCAAATTTCAGATTACAGAGCAATAACTATTAATTACTGGCTGAGAAAAAAGAAATAGTTACTTATAAAATAAAACAGTTGCTGAAAAAAATTAAATAAAAATAAAAGTCTAAAACAAAAAAAAAAAATCAACGAAAGCTAAATATCTTATCGCTACGAGCGATATAAAAAAAACTGACGCCCGCTCTTAAATAAAAGTTATATAATAAATATATATAGTCCATTTGTCAAGCCTTATACCTAGAAACGAAGAGAAGTTATAGTATAACTATTATAAAGTTTAATAATGTATTCTTAAGTAAGACATAAAAATAACTACGGCTTTTCAAATAGACCAGTCAATTTCTCTATTGTGGCATAATACAAAAATAAATATGTTACTAAGTTAAAAAAGAAAAAAGAAAAATCGACTAATATATTCTACAAAAAAGGTCACTTAAAATTAGTTTCTCATGGGTTATTTTTTTTATGAGTTCATTGACTCGTTCATTGATAAGTAATTCCCCACAGTGATCCCCGGATATGATTAGGTTTTAAAGAAAGGGCATCAGAAAAAACAACGGATCTTGGTAGTACAGGGTATGGACATCATAGATCCATTAACAGTTAAATCGCGTTTGCATATCTTTGAAAGATATTGGTAAAAAACTTTTCAGGAGGAATCCCGATCAACACCAGCTACTTAAGAGAAAAATTTAAATTTATTCTAGTAGTCATTTTCGCGCAAATTCTAACAATCATTAAAAAATTTACCTATCTTTTGCCGATTTTGAGAAAAACGCAATAAACCATGATTTTAGCACAATTTTTCGACTGGCATAAAAACGCCATTTCAGTGACTGTTTTTATATAACAGCTAAAATAGTTAAGTTTAAAAGTATAATAGCAAATATAAAAAATTTTAATCCTACTGACCCGAAAGAAAGTCTTTCTATAGCAATGTTTTAACGTTACGGGATACTTTAAGATGGCCAGTGTATAATATCTTCACTCAAAGTAAAAAAGGTCGTATGTTAAATTTTACTTTATTTTATTTTGGTGCTAAATTATGGCATTTTAATAACACGCCACAATTCAATAAGTTCTCTAAATATAGTGGACATTAAGCCCTACACTGCGTAAAGTGTGAAATTTAATGTCATTTCATTTATGTTTCTTACAATTTAGAACAACAAAGTAAAATTTAAAATACGACCTTTTGCATCTTGAGTGATGATATATTTCAAATTTTGACTTAGTTGTCAATGTAACATAGTTAAACTTTTTACTGCAGTAGTTCCAAAACAATTTTAAAATAGATTTTTTTTCTGTTTATATAAAAATAAATTTAAACTGTGGTTTTAGGGATAGTGAATAATATATTATTATTAACATATTATGTTAAACTTGGGTAAGAAATGCTTATTTTTTTTTAAGGTGTTATGAATTTATTCCTTGCTTGAAGTAAAGTATATTTAGATCTTTAGTTTGAAGAAGTCAAGTTGACGTTTTGGCTTTAAATTTTTACTTTTTAGTGCATTTATTTACATAAATTTACAATATTTGTTGGAAGCCTTACTTTTAAGAACACAATTAACAATACTCAAAAATTATAAGGCGAACGTTTCGCCCTTATTGCTGGGACTTCTTCAGCAATGTCTAATTAAAAAAATAATAGTTAAATATATAAACAAGTATAAAATGATAAAATATGAAATACATTAAAACTACAATAAGAAATACTAAAACATTATATTGCTGGGACTTCTTCAGCAATGTCTAATAAAAAAAATAATAGTTAAATATATAAACAAGTATAAAATGATAAAATATGAAATACATTAAAACTACAATAAGAAATACTAAAACATTATATTATATTTGATAAAGAACAAGAAAAAGAATTTAAATAAATAATTTTCAATGAAATCGTGTTTTTAAATTGTTTTATAATTTTTTATTCTTTTTAGTCATTATAATATTAATATATACCTAACAGATGTGTAAGATAAGAATACTTAAGCTGAGCGACCCCAAAAACTATAATTCCCGGAATCAAAGCAAACTTGCTAAGCATGCAAAGACTTTAATAATTATTATAGTGTTCACTATGATATCAGCAATCCTAAAATTGTTTTAGAACCACTGTAGTTCATATGTTTAACTAAACATTGACAAGAAAATCAAAATGTGAAGGATATAATATACTGGTCAACTTAAAACACCCTGAGGTGGTAAAAATTGATATAGAAATATTGTCTTTAAAGTAAGTAGGATAATATTTCATTAAAGTTGCTATTATACTTTTATACTTTTCTATTCTGGCTGTTATTTAAGTCTAGTTTCGTTTTAATAGACACTAAAGTAAAGGTATTATACCAGTCCAACAATTGCACTAAAATCGTAGTTTACTGCTTTTTTCTCAAAAATTAAAAACGATAGGTAAATTTTCCAAATGCTGTCAGAATCTACACAAAAAATACTATAAGAATCGATTTTTAGTTTTTCTTTTAAGTAGTTGGTGTTGATCGTGATGCCTCCTGAAGAGTTGTTACCAATATCTTCCAAAGCCCATACCCTGTAGTACCAAGATCCATTGTTTGTTTCTGATGCCCTTTCTTTAAAACCTAATCATATCCGGGGATCACTGTGTTAGGTTTTTGAGAAAAAGAACAGGATGCCAAAAAAAATCACAAATTTCATAAAATGTAAAAAAATCACTTTATTTCGTAAATGGCAAAAAGTATAATAATATTATGCTTTGAAATGTGTTTATTTATATAACTGGGTTTTGAGGATTTTTGTTTCAGATTTTTAAAAATAAATTAACGGTTTTAGTCCAGTCAAATAACGAGAAATTCCTGTGTTAAAATGTACACGGGCTGATATTTTAAAGGGTAGTAGTGGATAGTAACAGAACACTCGTGTTAGTTTTTTCACCGCATGATTTGCGTAAGGGGTGTCCGCTATCTTGAAATTTAGAGGTGAGTGCGGTTATCTCGCTAAATATGGATCTTACGATAAAAATGCATGTAACCAATTTTGTTAAGGAGAAAATTTCCAACAATTTTTGTTTGGATCATTTTTTTCTTAAATTAATAACAATCGAGTTATAAATATTCAAAAATGGCCATGTCGAGGATGAAATAGTTTTTTTCGATTTTCAGCCAAATTATTCATCGGAGGATGAGCAAACTTGTAGATCTTGAAATTCTCTTTAAGTTTTATATACTATGCATTTTCATAAGTATTTTTTTTTACGGTTACAGTGGTCGCTGAAAGTCGAGTTGCGCCCTCTGTAACCGTGCCAAAGAACCTATGAAAATTTATAATATATGACACTTATAGAGGATTTCAAGAGCTACAAGTTTGCCCATAACTTTTACCGTCCAATGAATAATTTGGCTAAAAAATAGAAAAAAAAAACTATTTCACCTCCAACATGGCTATTCTTAAATTAACTTGATTGATAAGATAAGATAAGATAACTTTATTTCCATTTAAATTTTTACAAATTGTTGGATAATGTCAAAAAAATATATAACTAATGTAAACATCTGTAACATATACACACTTATATAAAATATCACAATTTATTTAATTGTTAAAATCAAAATATTCCTGCAATCCAAAAAAGGGATTGTGAATAAAAAATCTTTTTGGCTCAATTTTAAATTTGTCCCTGCCCTTTTGCAGCTCTTTTATAGAGGCTGGAAACTTATTATAGATCCGAATGGCCATATACTGGGGTGACTTTTCGAAGGTAGCAGTTCTATGGGAAGGAATACTAAATTGCTGGGTATATCTCGTAGACGCAGCTCTATTTATTGAGCCGTTTGTAGTAAAAAGTTCAGGAGAATTTTTCGCTAACAGAACCATGTTGTACAAATATAATGAATATACAGTCATTATATTGGGCTTGGTAAAAATAGGTGCTGTGTGTTCCAGATATCCCACATTGCTCATAACACGCATTAAGCGTTTTTGAGCAAGTAGTATTCTCTCTAGGTTTGCGGATGATCCCCAAATTGTTAATCCGTAGTTTAGGTAGCTTTGAACGTAGGCAAAATAGAACATTTTAAGTAGATTTAGTGATACTTTTTCTTTTAACAGTCTTACGGCGTACAGTGCACTATTTATTCGTTTCGTGACACTGAAGCCTAAAGTGGAATCCATATTTATACCGAGAAATTTTGTATTTTATTTGTATATTTTTTTTTAAGGGGGTTACAAACTTAATTTAAAAATGTCTTGCAAATTAAATTTTTATCAAAATTTGTTAAAAATCTAATTTTAATTGGTATAAATAAAAATAAAAAAACTAAGAAAATCGCATTTTATAGAATAAAAAAAAATAATATTATGGTCCAAAAGAAAATTTCATGTGCGTTAAAATTACAGGTTCCAGGGCCCTGACGGGTAGGGTCTTTTACAGCGCCGGAGAAAATCGCGCCTGGTTTACCGCGCCGCCCATTACCGCACCACCCTTTTCCGCGCCAGCCCTTTACCGCGCCGACCGTAACCGCGCCTAGGACATTTCCGCGTCTATGTTAACTTTAGGTTCAACTTATTTTGGTATGTAATTTCTATAGTGTTCGATTTTATTTTTATTAGTGAAACAACATTTATTTAACAAAAAATTTATTTTTTAATTTAACAATAAATATAATAATTTATATAAATTTTGAACAATGCCTTTCAACCAACCAACCAACCAACAACCAAACGATATAGCCAAATCTTTATTTCTAATGCTTTTGATAATTTCTATCGACATTGTAACTTAACTGATACTCTTTCTTTTGTGTACTAAATAAATATTTCGATTAAAGAAATACTATTTAGGTACATATACTAAAACTCATCGCATCGCATTCCCCTTGATTTCTGTTGTTCCGGGTCAGAACAAGTTCTCTTACCCGGATATGATTTGTTTTTGTCCAAATATATTTGTTTGTTGAATTTGTCCTTTGTAGGACCAAAAGGTGAGGTTTTTTTTTTGGGGGGGAATCTATTTTGGTGTCGTTTTTTTTCTGTCCTCAGTGTTATTGTTGTGCTGTGCTGTGTGCTGACCAAATCATTAACGGATCTTTTCAGACCTTTTTTTTTCTAAAAATAAAATTTACAATTAACATAGAGTGTGTTAGGACGTTACATTTAAAAGAAAAATTGAATTAAAAATTGTATAAATAAAACATAGAAATAAATAAATAAATAATTAATTAAATAAGTAAAAACTGGTCTGCTTAAAATGTAATTTAAAAGTGAACAATGGACAGAACAGTATTGATAAAAAGACATTTAAAACTAAAACTCAATAAAAAATAGCACAAAAAACACGTGTATATAAATCGAAAAAAATCACACAAAAAAAAAACATGAAAAAATAATATAACAATAAATTAAAACTGGGTATTTTATAATTTGAAAAATTCCAAAACCTAAATCCTTTTTTAAGTCGAACTAACAAAATAAAATCGGCAGATTTTGATGTATTCATAAAAATTTTAATGAGATATTGGCCATGGCGCGGTATGGACGGCGCGGTAATGGACGACGCGGTAGATGATGGTGCGGTAGTGACCACGGCGCGGTAAAGTCCTAGGCGCGGTAATTGACGGCGCGGTAAAGGACGGCGCGCTAAATGTAGGCGCGGTAAATTTGGCGCTGTTGGCGCCCGGCCCTGACTACATTATAGAGCTATCATGTCAAAACTTAAGCACATTCTCTAAAATTTGTTTTTTTGTTTTTATTATATAGATATAAATTGTATTTTATATTAATGATACTTTTATAATATTGCACCTATATTGAAATTGTATTATAAAGTGGGATATCCCGTAATAAAGAACTTAACTTAACTATATTATAGTATATACCGGGTGAGTTTTATTTATGTTCACCCCCAAAATTAAGATTAATCTTTATTCGATAAAAACTAAACTTGGGTGATTTATATAATTTTACATTGGCTATAAAATGGTGGATTTATTTTTTTTTGTTTCACTTTCAGTTTCGCCAGTGGCATTTATATGTTTTTTTTTAAATGTGTCAAACACCCTGTAATTTTTTATATTTTTAAATTCAGCCGATAATGCTATGTACCGGGTGATCCAAAGTTCGCGACCCAATCAGTTTTCTCCGAAACGGTAAAAGTTATGGACAAAATTTTATTGGGTTCTTCACCTAAGCTACAAATTAAGGTGGATTTAAGATTTTCAGTTTATAGAATTACGGGCGAAGCGATAGTCACTTTTTTAATTTTTAGTGGCATGTATAGGAAAACTAACTTAAATCGAATAATATTTTAATTTTATATATTTATCACACAAAGTCTTTAATATACACACAAGCATTAAGAAGTTATTTTCTAAATAATATTTTTCACCTTATGTCAAGTTATTTTAAACGAAAAAACAGACAGTCAATGGTTCAGTTGGTTTAGGCAGTAAATTAATTAATCCCCAGTAATGGTCTGGGTTCAAATCTCAACAGCGTAATTATTTTTTTTTATTAATAATATTTAAGTTTTTATTATTATTTTTTAATAGTATTAGTTTTTTTTGTGGTTATCAATGTTCCATTAATTTTATTATACAGGGTATTTGTAGATTTTAAGACAATAAATATTTCAATCGTTTTAAATATAAAAATTAAGAGCCAACACAATTTAAAATTTTAATTGACTACTAAAATTAAAGAACTTTCAATTTCAGGTTTAGACCGTGTAGATAGGTCGTTAGTTTTATTTCTAGTAAATTCTCTATATTTTTTAATGCATTTTACCGCAAAAAAGTCCTAAGCGATAACAAAATTTTTTAAGGGAAATAAATTTTATTAAACAAACCTAATAAGATATGTATTTGGAACTTTTTAAAAGTGCCAAGTGCCCCAAAACGGTGTTAACGTTTTTTACTTAGAACAACAAATTTCATAATTTCATATTTTATCTTATTTTAGGAGTTTCGTGTAGAAGAATGCTCTCTTTCGGGTTTAGACGTTGATGGATTTAATACAATAACCAATAATCCACATACATGGTCTAAGCCCGAAAATAAATTTTCTTTTAATTTTAGTGGTGGTAAAATTTTAAAATTTTAAATTATGTTGAAGTTTCATTAGGATGCCTAGTGTTCTGCCCGAGGTTCTACCTTTATTTTATTTTAGAGGTCTTATCCCCAAAGTTATTTATTAGGCTGAGTAGATTACCACCCTATTTTTTCAGAATAAAAAAATAGAGGTGGCGCACAGCCAGGGCCGTAGCCAAGGGGGATAGGGGAAACCACCCCCACCTATCTTAAAATCAGAAAATTTTGCATATTTTATGGGTTAACACGTTTACTGCCAAGGGTAAATTAGTTGTCTGCTCGCTGACGCAATGTTGCGTAAATTAATACGGTTAAAATAAGTATTCTCGTAGTGAGCCTCCAGCACCAGACTGCCAACTATTATCAATTATCTCGTATTTGGCAGTCAACGTATTAAAGACAAAAAAGTTGTAATTTTAGACTAACTAATTAAGTGGAAACGTTCTTTTTTTTTGGTCATCAAATTTTTTGTCAAGGGAATAAAAGTTGTAATTTTAGACTAAAAAAAAATGTAAGTTTCGACCTTTCCCCCCCACTAAAGCTTCTTCGCTAGGGACCTGTAATTTTAGCAGTAGTGAATTTTGAAATTAGAAAAAGTTGTATATTTCATGGGTTAAAAATATAAAAGTTGTAATTCTAGCAGAAGTGGGGCGTTTTTTTTTAGTCATAAACTTTTTTGTTGAAGGTAAGGAATTTGTAATTTTAGACTAAAAAAGTTTTGATTTTCGACCTTTTTCCCTCCCTCACTAAATCTTTTTCGCTACAGTCAGTTTTTGTAAAACATCGTTTTTCAGATTTATTTTTTTTAAGCCTATTATAAATATATAAAATGGGTTTTTGCACATTATAGTGATCTAGGATAAATAGGGAAGAAAATTCAACATTTTGATGTTATCCCAAAAGTTTGCTAAAAATAGCCCTTTCAATTTTAATTCTTCTACAAGGCAGTCCTAAAATAAGAAAAAAGACATCCGTTTTTTCCTATGAAAATATTAAACATTAACATAATTTTTTGGCACTTGGCTTTTTGTTAAAGAATGCATTTTAAAAAGGTGATAAGTTTCAAATAGCTTATTAGGTTGGTTTAATGAAATTGATTTTAATAAAAAAATTATGTGTTATTACTTAGACCTTTTTTGCGCTAAAATGCATTAAAAAAATATAGACAATTTACTACAAATGAAACTAAAAATCCATCTACACGGTCTAAAAAGTAAAAGTTCTTTTAATTTTAGTGATCAATTAAAATTTTAAATTGTGTTGACTCAATTTTATATTTAAAACGATTGAAGTATTTGATTGATTAAACTAATCTACAAATACCCTGTATAATAAAATTAATAGAACATTGATAAACCACAAAAAAACTAATACTATTAAAAAATAACAAAAACTTAAATAATATTAAAAAAAAAGTAGTTCCGCTGTTGAGATTTGAACCCACACCATTTTTGGAGGTTGAACTTTCTTTTGTGCCTAAACCAACTGAACCACCGACTCTCTTTTTTTCGTTTAAAATAACTTGACTTAAGGTAAAAAATAATATTTAGGAAATAACTTCTTAACGCTTCTGTGTATATTAAAGACTTTGTGTGATAAATATATAAAATTAAAATATTATTCTATTTAAGTTAGTTTTCCTATACATGCCACTAAAAATTAAAAAAGTGACTATCGCTACGCCCGTAATTCTATAAACTGAAAATCTTAAATCCACCTTAATTTGTAGCTTAGGTGACCCCATCGAAGAACCCGATAAAATTTTGTCCATAACTTTTACCGTTTCGGAGAAAACTCATTGGGTCGGGAACTTTGGATCACCCGGTACAAAAAACTGATTGTTTTTTTTTTACTTTTTTTTTCGTTTTTATTTTTATCGTATAATAACAAGATATATATAACTTACCTTGTTTTTACTTACTTAAGCTTAAAAAAAAATAAAAAAACTTATATTAAAATAAAAACTTGATTAGTGATAGCGAATTGAAGCTAAAAAAACGATTTTTTGCCCGCACTCTATTTTTTTTATGTCCATGTAAACTTCATTTGTATTTTTCCGCTATTTTTCTTATACTAAAATTTATGATTTACTTTGAAGATTAAGGCCCAGTTTATCAGTGTACAGTTAAAACCTTATCTAAAAGATAAAGTCTCAGTTAAGAGCAAATTCTGGATTTTGGTTGGAGTTGCTATGGTTATTACGTGTCAGCTAAATTTAGCTGCACTTTGATAAACCCAGCCTAAGTAAGTAAAAGGAAGGTAAATTATGCGTATCTCGTTTCACGGTGGGCTTTAAGTATACGTACATGAAAAAATCGAAAACCTCAAAACTGACAACAGAATTTTGTATAATGTTTTCAGAATAACCTGTTCGTTGAGAAAAAAAATCGAAGGTGTAGCCGTTTTTTATATTCATCAAAAATTAGTATATAAGTATACCGGGTGTTTTTCAAAGATGACTCGCCCCTATAACTTTTATGTTCCTAGAGATAAAAAAATAAAATTTACAGTCTATAAGACCTTATTTTGAACTATATCACTTAACTTTTTCTGTATATTTTTATATATTTAGATTCTCCATTGAATTCTGTGTATTATCCTTTTTGTCAGATTTTGACAGCTTTTGTCATTTTTTAAATAAAATTTTGTTTTAGATTTTTTTTTATCTGAAAAGTCACTAAATCTGTTCATGTTGGATTAATCACTGAAAAATACGCAACCTCCTGTAACGCTATTTTGCTATACCATTGACATGGGCGTAACACTCCACAATGACCCCCACCCCCCTCTAGGAGCGTTATGTAATACTTGAACGTTCCCTTTACAATGATACCAAAAAGTTAATATTTATTTTTATTATCTCTTTAAAATAACATAAAGGAGGATATCGGGTTTTTGGCCACACGCCGTCGTTCATAAGATTTTGCACACACGCGGGTCTTTAAAAAAGACCTTATTTTCCAAACTGTTACATCCCAAACCATTCCGGAACACCTTCAAAATAGCTTCCGAATAGATAAATTTTGGTGACATTTGATGACTTTTTCAAAAAGAAAAAAAAAATCTGACAACGGGGCTTACATTATTAAGTAAATCACCTAGTCATTTTTCACATCACAAATAACTTATGTGTCAATAAATTATTGAAATAATAGTTATTTATGGTACTAGTGGGTAAAGTAAGATATTGCCCATGAGAAAATTAACCTGCGAGGCGTCAGCCAAGCAGGTTAATTTTCTAGAGGGCAATATCGGTTTACCCATGACTGCCATGCAAGGTTTTATCCAATAAATAGCTTAGGAATTAATATTTTTATTAATAATTTTAATGACATTTACAAGAAAATAATTTGACAATTGACAGTTGAGAGGGTAAAATAAATAAATATCTACTCAATAAAGTAAAAGCCACGCGGGGGTTATTATTGACTTTATCTATTTAAAATAAAGCTGGTGTCCAAACGGCTCAAGTGATGTTAAGGGTTGACTGTATTAAATTCGTTACCTTAGAAAATATGTGAAGTGATGTGTGTAGGTGCACCTGTTAAATCCTCGTAACGAATCTCCATAGGCTGATTCGAGTTTGTGTGTAATTTCCACGAATAAATAGTCGCCCTTTGCTTTTGGCAATTACTGTTTACATTTAGAATGTTGCATATTTTTTATACCGGCCACGATATCGAATCAATGAGACGCGTAAACCGTCGCTTATTGTGCTAATTACTTGACTGACTTGACGCGTGCCGAGGTATCTTTACCGAGCACGCATTTTGGAAATATGGGTCATTCCATACAGAGAGGCACAATTTTGTACACTCCCCCCCGATGAATGGACCCGGTCCATTCATGACTACTAATAAAAAAAACTATTTAGTAGCAAAAAACAAAATAAAGATAAACGATAAAAATAAAAAAAGTAATCGCATTATCCTGCAATGAGGTAAATAACCCAAATTAGTTAATAATTAATTATACTAATACTAAAATTCCCCAACTTCTAAATCTAAAAATATAAACTAAAGTTAAAGTTAAAGAATGATTGGTCCTACTGCGAAGGCAGTGGACAAAGTTTGACCAAAGGTCGCTTCAAGGTGCCATGCGCCGTACGAACGGATGCTACTCTTGCCACCTTGTCAGTACCACGGTGGAACTCTAAAATTCTACCAAGCACCCACTTACTAGAAGGTAAGTTGTCCTCCTTTATAACTACTAAGGAACCCTCCAAAGGAGGATCTTCGGACTTATGCCACTTTTGGCGCTGTTGAAGCGTTTGCAGGTACTCAAGCCGCCAACGTTGCCAAATATGTTGCTGGAAACTTTGTATAAGTTGCCAACGGGAGAGACGACCGAGGGGGACCGCGGTCAAATCCTCATCTGGAGGTGAGGAAACTGGCTCCATATTGAGGAAGTGATTGGGAGTAAGAGCGGTGAGGTCATTCGGGTCAGTGCTCATGGCCATTAATGGTCGGGAGTTGAGTACTGACTCGATTTGAGTCAAAAGAGTGGTGAATTCCTCAAAGGTAAGAGTTTGTTCACCAATAGTTCTAGCAATGTGGCCCTTCACGGACTTAATGGCCGCTTCCCAAAGGCCGCCCATGTGTGGCGCGGAAGGGGGGTTAAAGTGCCACGTAATTGCGAGGTGATCACACGCTCCTTTCATTAACTCCAAGAACTGTCGGTCGGCACCGACGAAGTTAGTACCACAGTCACTGTGGATATCCGTTACAGGTCCTCTACGGGAGGAAAACCTACGAAATGCCCCGATAAAGGCATCCGTGCTGAGACTGGATACCAGCTCAATGTGGATAGCTTTCGTGGCAAAGTAAACAAATACACAAATATAAGCTTTATACATTTTTGCTCCACGGTATCGCCCCATAGATACCTTGTATGGACCCCCCATGTCAACCCCACAGATAGTAAAGGCCTTAAACTGCGTTACTCTATGTTGGGGTAGGTTTCCCATTAGGGGGGTAAGTGGTTTAGGATTCACCCTAAAACATTTATAGCACCTGGAGAGACAGCGATTAATCGCTCGCTTTGCTCCCAGGATCCAAAACTGCTGACCTATAAGATAATGTAGTGTTTGGGTTCCGGGGTGCAAATGTTTCTTATGAAAGGAAAATATAATTAAATCAGTAAAAGCATGATCTCTTGGCAGAAGAATTGGAAACTTCGATTCAAAGGATAATTGAGAGTGCCTTAATCTGCCCCCGACGCGTATTATCCCCTTTTCATCCAGAAAGGGAGACAACTTGCGGAGAGGTTTTTCACATAATTTGTTGCGATCTATAATTGTGATTTCCTTACTGAACACAGACTGTTGAACTGCTTTAGCTAACATAATGGTAGCATTGTGTAGTTCTGTCTCTGTCAGCGCACCAAAGTGGGTGTTTTTCTTTCTACAAATATTAATGAAACGCAACAAATATGCCATAATTCCCTGAATTTTTCTCAAAGACGAAAACCGATTAAATAATTTCTCAACTATGCCCTTATCTTCAACTATCAAAAGCGAGAGTTTCGGCGGCTTAGCTGCCTCCAATTCTGCTTCTAAAACCGGTGAAGGAAAACTAGAAATAGGCCACTCACTCTGTGGTAAACTTAGCCAGGGAGGGCCTTTAAACCAAAGCGTATTTCCTAAAAATTCCAGTGGTAGTATACCACGACTAGCGACATCTGCCGGGTTATCGGCAGAACATACGTGTCCCCAACAGGCAGGTGCTAAAATTCCTGAAATATAGCTTGTCCTATTTGCAACAAAGGTCTTCCACCTCTTTGCAGAATAATTTTTTATCCAATAAAGTGTAATTGTTGAATCGGACCATGCAAAAATCCTGTCGACTTTTATTTTGGTTTTAAATGTATCCAAAACAAACTTAAAGGTTTTACTCAATAGAACTGCACCGCACAACTCCAGACGAGGGAGTGAAACTTGTTTAAGTGAAGCCACTTTGGATTTACCGCAAAGTAAATATACAGAAATACGACCATCAAAATGGATGGCACGCAGATAGATAGAGCAAGCATAACCTTTTAGGCTACTGTCACTAAAACCGTGCAGTTCAAGGCGAACTTTATCATACTTGATATCCAAAAGACGTTCTATTTTTAAACTACCAAGATGTGTAAGTTCAGATTTAAATTGAGTCCACTTAGACACAACTTCAGGGGGAGGGGTTTCATCCCACTGTGCCCCAACTGACCATAAAAATTGAATCAGGTGTTTGGCAAAAAAGGTGATAGGTGCAAGAAAACCTAGTGGATCCCAAATCCTAGCCACGTCAGATAAAATAGAACGCTTTGTAGGTAGCGTATTGTTCACACTCGTGTGAAAAGCAAAACAGTCTGAAGCAGGAATCCAGTGAAGACCCAGGATTTTCAAAACACTATCTTCTGTGTCAAACGTAATGGTTTGACACTCCTCGGCCGGTAAGTTATGCATTAGACGTGGACAATTGCTTGACCACTTTCGCATTTCAAACTTGCCTTTGCCTAGAAGGGATACTAACTGAGACTGCAGTAGCTGTGCCTCTTCTAGGTCATCCGCCCCTCCCAAGCAATCGTCCACGTATAAAGAGGAACTCAAGGCCTGGGCGGCTAACGGATAATTATGGCCTTCATCGTTAACCAGCTGCGCAATCGTGCGCATAGCGAGATAAGGTGAACATGAAAGACCAAATGTGACCCTTGTTAAAACATATTCTTCAATGGGATCTTCTGGAGTAAATCTCCAAAGAATTTTTTGGTATTTTTGATGCACTTTAGTGATCAAAATCTGTAGGAACATTTTCTTAATATCTCCACATACTACAATTTTTGGTAAACGAAAGTTTAATAACAAGGCAGAGATATCTGCTTGTAATTTGGGGCCTGTCATAAGAAGGTCATTTAGAGATTTTTGATTGGAACTCTTTGCACTGCCATCAAATACAACGCGGAGTTTAGTGGTTGTACTATCCAATTTACAAACTGCACTGTGTGGAAGGTAGTAATTTGCTCCGTTTTCCGAAGTGGGACCGGAAGCTTTTACTAGATGACCACTTTCCAGGTAGTCTTTGATGACTTCGGCATAAGAAATCTTTAACTCTGGATCCTTATTAAATCTTCTTTCCAATGAATGGAACCGTCTAAGTGCCATTGATCGAGATTCACCCAAAGAAAATGGCTCGGGGTCTCGAAATGGCAAATCTACTATATATCGCCCGTCAAAGGTGCGCTTGACAGAATCTACGAACTTTTGTTCGCATAAAATGTCTTCCGGAGAAGCGTCTTTTCTTTCAGGGACCTGTTCTATCTCCCAAAAACGTGTGGGATCAAAGCTTTCAACGGTAGTCAACAAAGCAATGGTAGGGGAAGCAGAATATGAAATTTTTCCCATTATTATCCAACCAAAGACTGTATCTAGTGCAATAGGTTCCCCCTCTCCCCCTGAAATTTTACCTGGCTTTACTATCTGAGAAAAAATATCAGCACCAAGAATCATATCCACTGCACTGGGGCTATGATAATGGGGATCTGCCAGTTGCAGATTTTCTAAGTGTTGCCACTTAGATGATTCCAAAGAATTCAAGGGAACATTTGCGACCAAATGCGGTAAGATGACAGCTTCCGCGGAAATAATAGGACCAGGCCTATTAAAAGGTTTAAAAAGGCACTGTGTTATTCCTTGTGAAACTACTGGAGAATTTGCATTGATACCTGTAACCGTCGAGCAAACATTACTTTTTGTTAAACCCAATTTAGTAACACACCTTCGTGTCATAAAGGATGCCATACTGCCCGTATCAAGTAGACAACGAACTGGTTGAAAACTATTGCGAGAATCTTGAACTAATACCAACATAGTAGCCAACAAGACTGAAGAATTAGACGTAGCAGCAAGAGTAACTTTATCCTTCTCAGTGCTACCACCTTGTGCTGAAGTGCTGGAACGCGAAATGGGTTCTGTTGCACTTCGACTACTGTTGCCAAAGGAAGCAGTAGTAACTGAGCCCTCAAAATGAAGTAAGGAATGGTGCTTATATCTGCAAGATATGCAGTTATTCTTAGCAGTACAATTTCTTACACTATGCGGTTTTAAACAATTGATGCATAAATGTAATTCTTTGACAATATCATAACGTTGTTTGGGATTTTGTCTTAAAAAGGAGTGACAATTATTAATTGAATGATTGGACTTACAATATCCACACTTAGAATCGACAGAATTTACCACAAAAGAGTGTTTACTCCCATTTGGATTAAATTTGAAATTAGAATTTGATGAAATATTTTGTTTGGTTTCGACTACCTTTTTCCCTGCAACCGCTTCAACAGATTCCAGACCTTTGCAGTGGTTAGTCAAAAACTTTTTAAGGTCATCAAATTCTGGTAAATCGGAACTATCCTGCGCTGTGCTTTCAAATTTAGTACACAGGTGCTTGGGCAACCTCTTAAATACAAGGTCAAAAATAATAAAGCTCCACTCATCAGTGTTTAAACCTAAAGAGTTGAGAACTGATAAATTTTCAGTTACTGTGTTGAGTAGATTGTATAATGCAGTAGAGTTATCTGAAATACTAGGCGGCAAGTTAAGAATGGCATGCCAATGTGTAGTTGCAAGTATGCGTTTATTATCATATCTATTGCAAAGTTGTTTATATACTATTGGATAGTTAGCAGAAGCGAGAGGTACGCCCCTGACTAAATTAAGGGGGTCCCCTTGGACGGCACCTGTTAAATGAAGAAACTTTTCCACGTTTGATAAATCTTTATTGAAATGCACTCGATTATCATACAAGTCCTTAAACCCTTGCCACTCACAAAATTTACCACTAAAGGTAGGCAAAGGTAAAGGTGGCAATTTGGTATTGCTACTACCTGAACAACTACTATTACGGCTAGAACCGCATAATCTTGCGTGCTTTTCAAGTACAGCCCAATAAAGTTTATCAACTTTTTGCATATCCTCCCTTTCTCTAGCGATATCTTGCTTTATGATCGCCTCAGTTCTTGCAGAATCTTTAGCGACCAAATCAATAATATCGCTCGAAATTTTTTCGCAAAGTTGATAACTTATTTCTAGAGTGCCAAAACTTGCTTTAAATGTCTCTAATTTAGTGATGTCCGCCTCTGCTTCTGTTGCGAGGTTATAAATCCGCTTTATCCGCTCATACTGAGCTTGCCTCTTATAAATTAAGGCGTTCTGTGTCGACATTTTATTTTAAATAAACCGCCGAAGGCCACAGAAAAAACTATAATTTTATAAATAAAAAAAATATATTTTTCAAGATTATCTTGAAAATAAAATACCTTAATATACCACTGCTTAACTTGTGAAATAATTATTTGGACCTTTTGTCACTTGTGCAAAATAATGTCAAACTATTTCGTAAAAAGAAAATAAAAATAAATATTATTTTTTAATATCTACGCCACTGGCCAAAAGATAAAATTGTAATAGATTTAAATTTTATCTATTACTTAAAAAACTAAGAAGAGAAATTAGCCTGAATATTACCGAAAATTTGCACAAATAGATATGTACGCCACTGTCAGGTGGCAGAATATACAGGCAAAAAATCCTAATACTCTTTAGAAAAGAAGTAAAATTAATGAAAAAATAATAGAAAATCGAAAGTGCGAAATCTACTACTATATGCACGACACTGTAAATGGACGCGGGTTTTATCTCTTAGAAAAAATTAATGTGAAAAAAAAATAAAGTAATCTTGACCACTAATTTTGAATAATTGAGTAAATATATCTTGGAATAAAATGGGTGAGTAAGCCACTGACTATTGCTTGCACTAAATGCAAAAAAAAAACAAATCTTCTACACCAAAATGGGCGAGAGAAAAAAATTAAAATTGGTAGGTAATGCTACCACTGGTTAACTTGCACTAGATGTGCAAAAAAACAAATATTCTACGCCGAAATGGGCGAGAAAGCAAAGAAAAATGGGTAGGTAATGCTACGCCACTGGTTATCGCTTGCACTAAAATGCAAGCGAAACGCAAGATATTCCGCACCAAAATGGGTGCAAACTTACTCAACTGCTAAACTTCCAAGACATTATTTATTCAAAATCAAATTGTGTCCCACTAAAGGTGAATTACTCTGTATAATTTTCAATCTACTCAAACAGAAATTTTATTTATTTTCCCTGAAATAAATAATAAATACCTATATCTGAAATAAAGTATAATAAAACAATTTGTTTTATTTTAAATAAAAATAAATTATTTTCCAAGAAAATGCGAAAACTTTCCTTTAAAATTTTAAAATATTACGCGAAATAAGTAAAGGTGTCACCGTAGCTACAAAATATGCAAAAAATAAAACTACGGACTTGACGACTTTTAACCAAATCGTTAAAAAATCTATAAAAAAACCACGAGTGATAAAAACACCATTAACCGGCTATGAATTTATCGAAATAAATTATACTTATTTCAATATAATTGAATTAAATATTTTTAAATTAGCAGAAAATGCTGCTATTATTATTTTTACAATATTTTTTGCAGAAAATGCCGCAATAAATTTTACGTAGAATAATGCTACGCAAGTAAAAAAAAAACAGATTTACGTAGAAAATGCTACGAAAGTAAAAAAAAAACAGAAATATACCAGAATATGCAAATTAGCGCCTTTTATTAGCTTTAATTAAACAATTAAACTATTTGGCTCTGAAGGTCCATGTCCAAACGGCTCAAGTGATGTTAAGGGTTGACTGTATTAAATTCGTTACCTTAGAAAATATGTGAAGTGATGTGTGTAGGTGCACCTGTTAAATCCTCGTAACGAATCTCCATAGGCTGATTCGAGTTTGTGTGTAATTTCCACGAATAAATAGTCGCCCTTTGCTTTTGGCAATTACTGTTTACATTTAGAATGTTGCATATTTTTTATACCGGCCACGATATCGAATCAATGAGACGCGTAAACCGTCGCTTATTGTGCTAATTACTTGACTGACTTGACGCGTGCCGAGGTATCTTTACCGAGCACGCATTTTGGAAATATGGGTCATTCCATACAGAGAGGCACAATTTTGTACAGCTGGTAATTGTCTTATTATCTGTATGTATTGGATAAAATAATTTTATAGAAATATAAACTGATTTAAAGAATTTATTATGTATTATACTAAATGTGTACAGTATACAAGATAAAATAGTTATTTAATAAGGAAGAAATTCACCGACCGAATATAAGAGATCGAAATAGATTACAGATTATAAAGAAATTGCATGGAATGATTGTATATAACACTGATCTATTCTTTTTCTGAGAGAACAATTAATAATAATATTAATATTATTAATATTATCAGTGTAGTATTTATATCATACATTGTCCTAAACAACTTTAAATAAATATATAAAATATTCTCCGTCCGTAGACTTTAAGGTTAGTGGCGGGCCGGATAGCATCTAATTATTGCTGTTGTTGATGTTTATTTAGTTTTAATATGGGTTTAGCTGTGATATCGCGAGAGGATCGTACAAATTTGGGGGTTTGTTCTACAACAGATCTTAGGTTCTTTTGATAATTTATTATTGCAATCGTACATCTAAATTAATGATAAATCTTAGATTTAAAATCTAAAATATTTCTTTCATCTGACATCCAGTTCTGCCTCCAGGGACAAGGAATACTGGCCGTATAAAAAAGTCATTTCATTATTCTATCATAATAAATTTATTTAAAAAGTTAAAAATTTGAAATTTGGTTACAAGTTGGCTCTTGTGGTTACCTATGTTTTTGTGAAAAAAATGTTTCAAATTTTTGTGCATAGAGGGCGCTGCAGCCAGTTTAGGGTAAAAAATGGCTTTTTTCGACGCCGACAGATGGAGTAAGCAACGCTTGTCAGAAAAACCAAATATGCCTTTCGATAATATAAATATTCCTTTATTAATTTTTATATTTCCATTAACGACACTTCAAGTGCTCGCTATTTAGCCTATTTTAAAGTGGGGTCTGCAGAAAAGCGTCGCGGCTTCAAACTGTAGTCCTTAAAAAATTTATTTCAAAAGTTAAAAATTAGAAATTTGTTTACAAGTTGACTAGCATGATTAGCTATGTTTTTGCAAAAAAAAGTTTTCAAATATTTATACATAGAGGGTGCTGCAGCTATTTTTCGGTAAAAAAAGTTACTTCTTTCGACGCCAACAGATAGCGTAAACAACGCTTGTCAGAAAAACCAAATATGCCATTCGATAATATAAATATTACTTTGTTAACTGTTTTATTTATATTGATTATACTTTAAGTACGCTTGATTTAGTCCATTTTAATGTTGGGTCTGCAGCGAAGCGCCGCGGCGCATCACACTGTAGTCCATCAAGGTAGACTTGATTCTTTTCTATTGTCTTAAAATTTTTATTTTGGTATATCTATTAAAATCTGATAATATCAGGGTAATCAAACTTCTTCCCCTAATTGGGCCCCTAAAATTCGTAAAATTTAGGAAAATTTAAATTGAAATATTATTTTTTTTGTTTTTGAGCATACAAAATTATATCAAAATCATCAAAATTCTACGTGCCGGACATCCGCCAAAATTGCCCTTAAAACACTTAAATTGGGTAATTAACAAATTTAAAAATTTTAGGGGCTCAGTTAGGGCCCTTAAAGAAATTTGATCACCCTCATATTTTAAAATTTTCTAGTTCCTACTCCAAGATAAAAATTTTCAAGGAATAAAAGTTAATAACTTCCACCCTAAGGACCACAGTTTGAAGCGAGGGAGCTTCGCTGCAGACCCATATATAAAATAGGATAAATGGCAGGTACTTAAATTGTAGTAGATATAAATATGGCAAATAAGAAAGGAATATCTATGCTAGGGAATGGAAAAATTGTATTTTCTGACAAGCCTTGCTGACGCCATCTATAGGCGTCGAGAAAAAGCTCTTTTTCTTGGCGAAAATTGACTGTTTATTGAAATTTTAAACTTTATTTTCAAAAAATTATAGCTAATATCGAGAGTAAATTTGTGAAAAAACTTCAAATTTTTAACTTTTCAAATAAAAATGTTATGGGCCATAGTTTGAAACGACCTCGCGCCGCGGCGTTTTGCTGCAAACCCAAGGTTAAAATGGACTAAACGACGGGTACTTCAAGTTTAATCAATATCAATAAAACAGTTAACAAAGGAATATTTATATTATCGAATGGCATATTTGGTTTTTCTGTCAAACGTTGTTTACGCCATCGGTTGGCGTCGACAAAAACATTTTTTTTACTGAAAACTGGCTGCAGCGCCCCCTATGTATAAATACTTGAAAACTTTTTATTACAAAAACATAGCTAACCATGCTAGTCAACTTGTGAAGAAATTTCTAATTTTTAACTTTTGAAATTAATTGTTTAAGGATCACAGTTTGAAGCCGCGGCGCTTTTCTGCAGACCCCACTTTAAAATAGGCTAGATAGCGAGCACTTAAAGTGTCGTTAATGAAAATATAAAAATTAATAAAGGAATATTTATATTATCGAAATGCATATTGCCATTTTTTTACCGAAAACTGACAGCTCCCTCTATATAAAAAAATTTAAACTTTTTTTTTACAAACACATATCTAACCAAGCGAGCCAACTTCTGACCAAATTTCAAATTTTTAGCTTTCCAAATAAAATTATTATGCTAGAATAATAAAATGTTGACTTTTTTGTAGGGGCAATATTCTTTAGCCCCTAGGCATAGAACTGGGGGTCGGATCAAATAAATATTCTGGATTTGTGTGTAATTTGTACGTAGGAACGAAACAAAAAAAAAATCAAAAAGATCTGAGATCTGTTTTAGATCGACCGTACGATCCTCTCGCGATTTCACAGTTAAAAGTTAAAGTTGATTTAAATTCAACGTTTTTTTCATGAAGAAATTGGAAACAAAATTCATGAGTATGAAAATTCCTTAAGGAAAATTATGTACCTGGTGTATAGGCGCGATTCGAGGCTCTTAGTTTCTTTAGAAAAAACTTTTTTTCTCAGACTGGGCAAGCAAATTAAAACCTAATATTACCAATTTGTATGTAGTATATAATATATAGTATATATTTGTATATATTATGCAATCTGGAAATATGTGAAAAGGAGAACAAGAAGAAACTGTACCATAATATTTTATAATCACCATCCGCAATTTGCGGACGGCAAATCACCCTTAAATTAAGATTTTGTATCCCCTTTAATCAAGTTTGTATAGGTCAGGAGCGGATTTATTTAATTTTAAGGGGGGGTCATCCATAAAGATAAAATTGAGCATTCACCAAAAATATAATTTTGAAGGTATTTCTATGCTAATACATCTCGCAACAATTACTACTAAATAAACAGTTTAAATTGATTAATACTCCATTTCTTATCATTTTAAACCTAAAAACACTTTTAATGTGGCCCAAAATACCCCCCTTTGTGTAAATAATATGTAATACGCTCGCACGAACTATGGGCTAGAATTTTTTTTCCGCGGCCGAAATTCCGTAAATCAGTAGATAGGGGTTTTCGAGGTCGCTAAAACTGAATCCAATATTAAAAATTCAAAATGGCGGATCCAATATGGCGGAAGAAAATTTTTATTTTTAACGTATTTTGATAAAAATTGGTATCTAGGGGTTTTTGGGGCCTTTGAATTCGAATCCAACATTGAAAATTAAAAATTCAAAATGGCGGATCCAATATGGCGGAAGAAAATTTTGATTTTTAACGGATTTTAATAAAAATTGGTATTTAGGGGTTCTTGAGGTCGCTGAAAGCAAACGTAATATTAAAAATTTTAGATTAAAAATATTCGATTCAATATGTTTTTTTTTTGGTGGATTTTGGGGCACTTAAACTAAAAATAAAATTCATAATGATCTTTGATAAAATATAATGCATCTTGATGAAGTTAGAGTTAAAGCAAAGACGAGTGACAATTTTTTAATCTTTGGTTAAAGTATTTAAAGATAAAAATAATGTATTTTGTTATTCGCACAAATCTTCATCAGATAATTCAATCTAAATACTCGTAAGTTTCTGCTAAACCAGGAAGTTTTACGATCTCATCTTCATCTTCTGACTCTGATTCATAATCTGTTTGAAGAATGGAAAGTAAATCCCTCACTTCCTTGGTAAGTTGCATCTTTTTCTGTTTTTTCTTTGATTTTGAACTAATTTAATTTATTAAAGGATCTGGGGAATCTATTGCTCTATAAAACATACACGGTGCACTTCTGAGGGGGGTTTTTCGAACTTGCGGCGAACTTTAGTTTTTCTTTATATTCTTGTTATTTATGTAGTAACTAACGAATCAAAATCAAAATTAAAAAAATCTATCGGTTAGTTTTTTTTTTTTTAATTTAGATTTTTTTATAAAAATCTGCACCTATTTAATTATTTGGCTATATCTCAGCTATTTCTAATTATAATACAAATATTATTGAAAATAAAATAAAGACTGCTTAATAATCTACAAAAAAAGCAAATACAGTTTTTTTTATATCTTTTGCCGTTTTGTCACAATACGTGATTAAAGTTTGAAGTAAAACAAAAAAGTATAAATTCATTTTTATATTTATTAAAAATTATCTAGGAAGGCTTATTTTACTGTAAAATGTCAAATTGCATTAACACATTATTTCTTTTAATCAAGGTGGCTTGTGGAAAATTTTTAAAACTGACGTTTATTATTTTTTATGATAGATAGTTTTCAATGTTAAGATTTAATGTATTTTTGTAAGAAAGTAGTTTTTTAAATAAAAATTAATTTAGATAATCATGAAACAAATAAAAAAATATTGTACACTGTTTGTTTTACAATAATCAAAAACATTAAACCAGTTCCAAGTACATTATTTTGGTTACTAATAAAAAAAATGATGATGTCCAAATGTCCAAAAGCATGTTTGTTGGGGCTCTCCATGACACTGTTGCATAAAATCCTGCCACTAAATAAATAAATTTATTAATAAATAAATAAATAAAAATTTATTACCTATGCATAAAAAAAGTAATTAAGTAAATTTTTAACTTTTTTACTTTAAAAACTAAAATATAATAATTATTTACGGAAATCAAAATTACTTTTTACAAAATAATGTACTTGGAATTGGCTTAATGGTTTTGATTTTTGTAAAGCAAACAACGCACAATAATTTTCGATTAGTTTTATGATTATCTAAATTAATTTTTATTTAAAAAACTTCTTTCTTACAAAAATACATTAAATCTTAATATTGAAAACAATCATAAAAAAATAAACAACTTTACGTCAGTTTTCAAATTTTGCTAGAAGCCACCTTAATTAAAAGAAATAACGTGTTTTAAGGTAATTTGACGTTTCACAGTAAAATAAGCCTCCCTAGATAATTTTTATAAATAGAAAGATGAATTTATACTTTTTTCTTTTACTTCAGACTTTAATCACGTATTGTGACAAAACGGCAAAAGATATAAAAAAATGGTATTTACTTTTTTTGTAGAAAATTAAGCAGTCTTTATTCTATTTTCAATCATATTTTTGTTATAATTAGAAACAGCTGAGATATAGACAAATAATTAAATAGGTGCAGATTTTTATAAAAAAATCTAAATAAAAAAAAAAAAACTAACCGATAGATTTTTTTAATTTTGGTCCTAAATTGTTGGTTACTACATGAATAACAAGAATATAAAGAAATACTAAAGTTCGCCCCAAGTTCGGAAAACACCCCTCAGAAGTGCACCGTGCATATCGCTAATATTGGCGTGGCGATTGTGTTTTTTGCTGTGAGATTAAATTGTTTACAATCCTTGTTTCAGGACTCTGATGCTTCTTCAGCAAGCATTCCAACTGGCAAAATACTTGTTCTAAGGATAGCAGCTCCATGGATTAAAATCTTATGTAATGTGGCTGGCATATGGTACCAATGGTACTTCTTAATATACTCTTTCGTAGTATGGTCGCATTCTTCAATTTTTTTGTCATCAATGGAAATGTGGCATGACAAAGCTATTAAAATTGTTTTGAAAAAGAAAGTCCAAAGAAGTTTCAAATCAAGACCCAAATACAAAAAGTTCTGGATTTTAAAAGGCTCTACGTGCTGTGTTTCCATTGTTTGTACTACCAGAACCTCCTGGTTTAGGCTTGTCTATTATAAGTCCCAACTTTTACCATAGTAATGCTTGAACTTTTTTCCTATTTTCTGCAACTATTCTATTTTTGCCTCTTGCTTGCCAAACAGGTAGATCTATACCAATTCTATATGAAATTTTAAGACATTAAGAATTCTTATCCAATCATGAAAAAGTCCATATTGAAGTGATCTTTGATATGGTATAAAAGTTCCGTTTTTTTTATTGTTGAGAATATTAAACATTTTGGGAGTTACATGGCAAATTGGACAAGTCTGCATTGAACCTGTGTTCGTAATGATGTTCAAAACTTTAGCATCTATTAACGTAAGATGTAAAGAAAAATGTATTTAAATAGTATAATTGTCATCTAAATTCATTTCTACCATCTAAATTAATTTCTACAACTTGTAATCTGTTAATTTGTTTGTCCTCGATATTGCTTTTTTGTTCCAGTACAACCTCTTTTGTTTCTTTAATATATTCCATTTTTATAGGGCGGGAAGTTTTTGGCGATTGCGATGTTCCACAAGACTATATTATTTCTTAATAATCTTAAAGGTATCAGTGCGGTTACAGAGAGATTTTGATTAATTTGTGGCATATTTACTTTTTTCTCTTCGTCCTTGTATCTTTGATTATAACCCGAAAACCCAGAGCTTCCATTGAAACCCTAGGAATATATAATGTGATGAAGAATTACTTCTGACTGCAGATATATAATCCTTCCTGTCGTGTGTTGAAGAAGTGATTGAAGGGTGACTTCTGCTTTTTTTTTTGAATTGGTTGAATCTTCTTTTGATGGTCTACACTCTGATTTGGTAGATCTAACATGATCGTATGCCGGCCACAAATCTGCTCCTCGTGATTTACTTTCAAACGCATCTGTTGGTAAACCTCTTTAGATAATGAATTATCCAATAAAAAGGATAAAGCCTCTATTGGCGTCGCTTACTTTATTGTTACTGACGCGTCACCTAATAATTTTTTGGTCTTCCTGGGTTCTTCTAGATAGGCTTTTTTCGGATTAAAAAAGTTTAAAAAAACCAGGCAATTGTAGTCTATGGGTAATTCCAGCAAATCCTGACATGGCTGGCTTAAAATAAAATACAGATTATTATTAGCATTTATAGGCATAATGGTAACTTATAAACTGAATTTTCTGGTAGGAGCCATTTCATAGTCATCAAGGTGGCTGTTTCTTAAATAATTACAGTTTTATTTAGGGGTACGTGATTCGTGGACAATTCACTCCGTATTTGGCGTCAATTAACAACGCAAAAACTGTGGTTTAAACTATGTTTCTTTGAAGCTAACTATTTTTGTATTATAGATTATTTTATATATTTTCGTTGACTATACATTTTAGACGGTAAGTAAACGATTTATTATTTTTTTTCTTGAAATATGAAAAATCATCAAAAAATTGTAACGTAAGCAACAAAAAAGTATATTTTTTTGTTTTTTGACTTAATTTTTTACTTAATACTCTTCTACTTTTAGATTATCTTAATTTAGTGTAATTTTTATTTAATTATGTAATTATTTTATTTTTTAAAATTTTTTATTCTCTAAAAAAAAGTATTAACTTTGTAACATAAGCAACGCGTAATATTAAGGATCGCCTATTACTTTATTGTTTCACTTGGATTTGCTTTGATAATTCCATAATTCCCCAAATTATTAAAAAATAAACAACCCGAAGCACCGTGGTCCAATTCTGAAAAAAAGTTGGTCAAAACCTCATTTGCTTATTTTTCAGTGGTTTGGATCACCCATGTGATATGAAAGAAACACATAAACAGAAATATTATTTAATGCACAGTGGGTTAAATGTCATAAAACATAAACAAGCCAGAGTGTATTTGTCGGTTTGGTCATTCCACAATTAGACAAATTATTAAAAAAATAAACAAACTGACGCACTATGGTCCGAATTCGTAAAAAAGTGGTCAATATTTTTATAGCATTTTTAATGTCCGCTTAAGTATGGTAATATAAAAACTATGATTTACCGCACAGTGGCCATAACATAGTTTTTTACATTTTTAAGCATGTTGTACCCCAGATTTCAATAAAATAATTTAAAAATGAAGACTAACGCACTATGGTCCGAATTAGAAAAAAGTGGTCAAAACTTTTTTTTTGTGTTATAGCATTTTTCATGTCTGCTTAAATATGGCAACATAAAAATTAAGATGATTTACCGCACAGTGGTCATAACATAGTTTTTTACATTTTTAAGCATGTTGTACCCCAGAGTTCAATAATATTATTTAAAAATGAAGGCTAACGTACTATGGCCCGAATTAGAAAAAAAGTGGCCAAACTTTTTTTTGTGTGTTATAATATTTTTCATGTATGGCAGTACAAAGAACTATATTTAACTGTGATATAATATCTATACTTTAATTTCCAATTTTGTGACATTTTACAATTTTATTTTATATGTTAATTAATTCTTAGTACTTATTTATATTACTATTAGGCCTAGTCACCAGTTTTCTTGTACTGTTTTTAGGTCATAAATAAAATTAAATTAAAAAAAAAAAAACAAAATTAAGATGATTTACCGCACAATGCTCATAACATATAGTTTTTGCATTTTTAAGCATGTTGGATCCCAGAATTCAATAAAACTAGTTAAAATATAGTCAGTCTAACACACTTCCAATTTGAAAAAAAGTGTTCAAAACTTTTTGTTTCTGTTACCGCATTTTTCATGCCTGTACGACAGATACTGTATATAAATTTATTATTATTATTATATATTATTTATTTAAAACTAGTTAAAAATTTAGCCTAACACACTGTGGTCCAAATTTGGAAGAAGTGGTCAAAACTCTTTTGTGTATTATCGCATATTTCAGGTCTGCTTAGGTACGACAGTAAATTAAAATGATTTAGCCAAAATCTAAAAACACTTCTGCGCATAAATATGTTTTACCAAACACTACTGCGCATGGTATATTTGTAATTGTTTCCTAGAATACTTTTGGGCATTCGTATGTACTATTAAACACTTCTGCGCATAAATATGTTCTACCGAAACCTTCTGCGTATGATATATTTATATATGTTTACCAAAACACTTTTGGGCATTCGTATGTACTATTAAACACTTCCGCGCATAAATATATTCTACCAAACACTACTGCGCATGTTATATTTGTATATGTTTGCCAGAACACTTTTAGGCATTCGCATGTATTATCAAACATTTCTGCGCATAAATATGTTGCACCAAACCCTACTGCGCATGGAATATTTGTATATGTTTGCCATAACACTTTTGGGCATTCGCATGTATTATCAAACACTTCTGCGCATAAATATGTTTCACGAAACCCTACTGAGCATGTTATATTTGTATACAGTGCGGTCCAAAAGTCACCCCCCCCTTAACTTTTGAACGAGTTGAGATATCGACTTTAAATTTAGAACTCTTAAATAAGACAACTTAAACTATCTTTTAGCATATATTTGATATTTTCAGCTCTTAAAATGTGGGCAGGGGGGCATGGGGGACATTTTTTTAAATAGAAAGGGGGGTCGTGTGATACATCATTTTAAAGCTTATAAAATTCTCTATTTAAACTAACATTTTTAAATTTTTTATAAATGTTTTTTAAGGTTTTGACTTTTTAATTTTTTGTGCTAAAACATTCGATTTTTTAAGTTTTTTTTTATAAATTTTTATTTATGTCGACTAAAATTAGTTCAAAAGTATAATTAACATTTTTTATGATGAAATTAGGCATTTTTAAAAAATTATTTGTTTTTTTTTAGAGGAATTTTGACATTAATACCCATTTTCAACCTCATTTTAAACCCAACATTTTTTTTAATTTAAAAATATGGAGTTAAATGGAGAATTTTATAAGCTTTAAAATGATTTATTACACGACTCCCCTTTCCATTTAAAAAAATGTGCCCCCATGACCCCCTGCCCACATTTTAAGAGCTGAAAGTATTAAATATATGCTAAAAGATAGTTTAAGTTGTCTTATTTAAAAGTTCCAAATTTGAAGTCGATATCTCAACTGGTTCAAAAGTTAAGAGGGGGGGGGTGACTTTTGGACCGCTCTGTATGTTTGCCAGAACACTTTTGGGCATTCGCATGTATTATCAAACACTTCTGCGCATAAATATGTTCCACGAAACCCTACTGCGCATGGTATGTTTGTATATGTTTGCTAGAACACTTTTGGGCATTCACATGTATTATCAAGCACTTCTGCGCATAAATATGTTTCACGAAACCCTACTGTTATACAAATCTGGTAACTGTTCCACATTAGAAAAGGATTAGATACTGACATAAGTTCAATTGTTGTGATTGTAGCAAAAACCTACTCAAGAAAACAGTATTTTCCAGTAAATTGTAATTTATTTAACATGAAAACTTAACTTCATACATGTCAAAAACTTATGTCAGTATCTAATCCTTTTCTAATGTGGAACAGTTACCAGATTTGTATAACACCTCTCCTTGTAAAAAGAAATACATTTCTTAAAATAAACATATTAAAATAAACTAGTATTACAAATTTAATCTTTGTGGAGCTTGTCTAACTCTGCTTGATCTCCTAAGAATTGGAGAAGTAACTGTTTCACCAGTTATGGATTCTGTATTTATATTTGTGTGAGCGTCACGACCTACGTTTGTAGAAAAGTCAACATTTGGAACAGTAGTATCATGATTTTCACTTACACTAGAATTAATTAAGTCATTTTCGGGTAAAGCAATAGGTACATCAGATAAAATAGGTGGTTCATCTATTTTAATATTTTGACCAACTAATCTTATTTGATTAATATGTTTTTTAAAAATACGACCATCATCAAGTTGTATATTATAATGAAGTTTGCCAAAACGACTCACAATGCAACCAAATAACCATTTCGGTTCTATAACGTAATTGCGAGCAGCAACTCTTGTACCTATTTTAAATTCACGAATAGGTATTTGAACTGTAGTTTCAAAGGGTTTTGAATTTATAACGGGTTTAATTAAATCAAGTCTTGAGCGAATTTCACGACCAAATAATAACATTGAAGGAGAGACTCGCGTAGTTGCATGTGGCATTTTTCGATATTGTAATAATAATTTTGCAAGCGAATATTCAATGTAATTATTTTCATTTTTCATTGCCCGTAACGATTGTTTTAAAGTTTGAACATAACGTTCTACCTGCCCATTAGTAGCTGGATGATATGGAGCTATTCGTTTATGAGAAACTCCGTTTAATTTAAGAAAAGTTTGAAACTCCAATGAAGTTAATTGTGGTCCGTTGTCTGAAACTAACGTAATTGGAATCCCGTATCTTGCAAAAACAGAACGTAATATATTTATAGTACTTTTTGTCGTGATATCCTTCATTGGAAAAATCTCCGGCCATTTAGTAAAAGCATCTACAATTATTAGAAAATAATAATTATGAAATTTTCCAGCAAAGTCTATGTCAATCCTTTCAAAAGGACTAGTAGGCTTTTCCCAAGGATAAACCGGTACTGCTTTTGGGTTATTAGCGATTTTATTGCAAAATGAACAATTTCTAGCAATTTCCTCAATATCAGTTTCTATGCCTTTCCACCAACAATAACTTCTTGCTAAACCCTTCATTTTGTATATACCAAAATGAGCAGTATGAAGTTCTTCTAAAACTTTTTGTTTTAGTTCCGTAGGAACAACTACTCTTATGCCGCGCATAAGACAATTATTTTGTAAACTAAACTCTGTTTGGTCAATGTTAAAACGTTTTTCAGGCCTTAGTATTTCACCTGATTTTAGCGCATTTAATAAAGGTAATAAACTTTCGTCTTGTAATGAAGAATTTGCAATATCCTCTGACGTAATCGGTAAAGTTTCAATTTGGTGTAATTCAAAAACGTCAACGGCATCAAACATAAAGGAGTCTTCTGAGTGCAAAGGTAATCTGGACATTGCGTCAGCATTTGCGTGTAATTTTGTATTTTTATATTTAATATCATAAATAAATGTTTGAAGAAATAAAGCGTAGTGTTGCATACGAGTAGCACTTAAAGTAGGAATACTCTTTACAGGAGAAAAAATATGAACTAATGGCATATGATCTGTATATAAAATAAACCGCCTTCCAAAAAGATATTGGTAAAATTTACGTACACCGAAAATAATGCTATAAGCTTCCTTATCAATTTGTGAGTATTTTTGTTGTGTACTCGTCAATGTTTGTGATGCAAACTGTATAGGACGTTCAGTACCGTCAGGAAACACGTGTGAAAGAACCGCCCCAACGGCGTATGGACTTGCATCGGTTGCAAGGACTATTTCCAAGTCCGGATTATAATGACATAAAACGTCATCTTGTTGCATTCTTTGTTTTACTGTAAGAAAAGTTTTTTCGCATTCTTTGGACCAATTAAAATGAACATTATCTCTTAGTAGATAATTCAGTGGATGTAGTAAATCACTTAGATTTTTAAAGAATCGCCCATAGTAATTTATAAAACCCAAAAATGCCCTAACTTCTGTCTTATTTGTAGGTCTTTTCATTTCTTGAATTGCATCAATTTTTGATTGTACTTTATGTATTCCCGATTTGTCAATTAAAAATCCACAGTATTCAATGAATTCTTGCATAAAAGCACATTTTCCTAGATTAATTTTTAATCCGTATTCTTGTAAACGTTTAAAAGTAACTCTAATCTTTGTAAATGACTTTCATCATTAGGACCTGTAATACGTATATCGTCAATAAATACTTTTACCCCGGGTATACCTTGTAAAATATTCTCCATGTTTCGTTGCCATATTGTTGGCGCAGATGCCACTCCATATAACAAACGCGTACACGCAAAAAGACCTAAATGTGAATTTAAAGTAAGTAAATGTTGATCGTCCGGATGAACTTCTAAATTTAGGTAAGCTTGGCAAATATCAATTTTCGAAAAAAATTTTCCACCTGCCATGCTAGAAAATAATTCATCCGTCGTCGGTAAAGGATAATCGTCAATCTCTAAATATGGATTAATTGTAACTTTGAAATCGCCACAAATACGTATTTTTCCTGAAGCCTTAACTACCGGAACGACCGCAGTACTCCAATCGCTAGTCTCTATTTTTTTTAAGACACCCTGTGAAACTAGATTTTGAATTTCCTCCTCAACTTTTGGAAGTAACGCAAATGGAACCGGGCGTGCTTTCATAAACACTGCTTTTGTATTTGGTTTCATTCTAATTCGTGCGGTCATGTTAGTAATTTTACCTATACCTGGCTCTGTAATGACTTTGTATTTTTCGAGTAATATTGTAACTTTATTTGAAACTTTGTTAGTAACTTCACAATTGTAAATTTCCGACCAGTCTAGTTTAATCTGATGTAACCATTCCCTACCAAACAATGGTCCTTTATCATGATTAACAATATATAAATTAAGTAATTTTGTACAATTTTTGTAAGTGACATTAATGGGAATATAACCTAATACTTCAATCTTATTTTGACAATAACTTACTAAAGTTAAATCAGATTTAAGTATTTTGTAATTTTTAAATATTGTATTGAACTGATTTATTCCCATTATTGACACGGCAGCACCAGTATCTAGCTCAAATGAAACATTTACATGCTCTAATTTCACATCAAGTTTAAATTTATCTCTAAATTTTAAATTATTTTGGTTAAACTCATTAACATGCAAAATTTCATCGATTTCTTGTGTAGAATCCCTTTCTGATAAATCAGTAGCAGTATTTACGGCCCTAATAGCATGTGGCTTAGTAGAATTCAAAAATTTTAAGCAAACTTTCTTTAAATGTCCTTTTGTCTGACAAAATGAACATATCACATTAATTTTATCACATTTATTCGCTAAATGTGATTTATTACCACAGCGGTAACATGCTCTCGTTTGTAAATTGTCATTTTTACCTGTATTATGTTCTTTTTTCACTTGCTTGTATTTATTTGGTATGCCAATGTATTTAACAGCTGATGAGCTTGTTGCTGCATTGGTTAATTGTATTCTTGCAGCATCTCTCATTGACATCTTCATGCCCCTCGCTTTTTCTATTGCAGTTTTCATAGTAAGTCCTGAAAGCTCCAACAATCTACTCTGAATATTCTGGTTTCTGATACCGAAAACAAATTGATTTCTTATGGCTTTCTCCAAATGAGTACCAAAGCTGCATGTAATAGCTAGTTTTTGTAAAGCTGTCACAAATTCTTGTATGGTTTCACCTTCATTCTGTACTCGTTGTTGAAACTTGAAATTTTCCATAATTTCTAAGGGTTCAGGATTGTAGAACTTTTTAAGAATTTCCACGATTTCATTGTAAGTTTTGCTCGTAGGGTCATTTGGCTCCAAATTGGTCGCACAAGATATCGTATGCCTCATGTCCCATGTAATGTAGTAAGTACTGGGTCTTCATATTCTCCGATACCTTGAAACTGAAAAAGCCCCTTCAAGCCTTTTAATCCATCTTGGCCATGTATATTTTGTAGCATCGAATTGTTCAATATTAAAACTAGTTTGTATTACTGTTTCCGTCATCGTAATTTTTGAAAAATTGTCAGTACTCGATTAAGTTGTCAGTAATAGATTAAGTGGTAGGTAGTTACCTGCTATTTTCTTCGTAAAATTTGTAAAAATTGTAATTGTAATGTAACCACTATGAATTCTTCCTGCCTCGTCACCAATTGTTGTGATTGTAGCAAAAACCTTCTCGAGAAAACAGTATTTTCCAGTAAATTGTAATATATTTAACATGAAAACTTAACTTCATACATGTCAAAAACTTATGTCAGTATCTAATCCTTTTCTAATGTGGAACAGTTACCAGATTTGTATAACACCTACTGAGCATGTTATATTTGTATACAGTGCGGTCCAAAAGTCACCCCCCCCTTTAACTTTTGAACGAGTTGAGATATCGACTTCAAATTTAGAACTCTTAAATAAGACAACTTAAACTATCTTTTAGCATATATTTGATATTTTCAGCTCTTAAAATATGGGCAGGGGGACATGGGGGACATTTTTTTAAATGGAAAGGGGGATCGTGTGATACATCATTTTAAAGCTTATAAAATTCTCTATTTAAACTAACATTTTTAAATTTTTTATAAATGTTTTTTAAGGTTTTGATTTTTCAATTTTTTGTGCTAAAACATTCGATTTTTTAAGTTTTTTTTTTATAAATTTTTATTTATGTCGACTAAAATTAGTTTAAAAGTATAATTAACATTTTTTATGATGAAATTAGGCATTTAAAAAAAAAAAATATTTTTTTTTTTTAGAGGAATTTTGACATTAATACCCATTTTCAACCCCATTTTAAACCCATTTTTTTTTTTTAATTTAAAAATATGGAGTTAAATGGAGAATTTTATAAGCTTTAAAATGATGTATTACACGACCCCCTTTCCATTTAAAAAAATGTGCCCCCATGCCACCCTGCCCACATTTTTAAGAGCTGAAAGTATTAAATATATGCTAAAAGATAGTTTAAGTTGTCTTATTTAAAAGCTCCAAATTTGAAGTCGATATCTCAACTGGTTCAAAAGTTAAGAGGGGGGGGTGACTTTTGGACCGCTCTGTATGTTTGCCAGAACACTTTTGGGCATTTGCATGTGTTATCAAACATTTCTGCGCATAAATATGTTGCACGAAACCCCACTGCGAATGGTATATTTGTATATGTTTGCATGTATTATCAAACACTTCTGCGCATACTTGTTTTTGCCTGAGCAGTACTGCGCATGCGGAAATAAAACAAACTCAAATTTACCTCAACTATACCGAATATACCCGAACATAAACAAAAAAAACTCAATTATAACGAAATATACCCATAAAATCCAAAAAAACATGTGTAAGCTTGTTTAAAGGCTTTAGCCCGCTTTATCTCGAAGCCCTTAGCTAATTTATTCTGCAATATTATGATTCAATTCCTTTATAATGAGGGCCCCATGCTATGAAATCATCAACGAGCCTTTCTAATAAACTAATACAAGGTCCCTACTTTCATGATTAATAAAATAATTATAAATAATAAGTTTCCAGCGAGGAGTCCCTAATAAACTTCGGGTGGGGCCCGGGCCGCTTCTACGGCACAACGACCTTGCCAATCTGCCGTTAAGTCGAAGTACGCTCTCGGATTTGCAAAACATAAACATACTTTTAATGTAACGTAAGCAACGGATATTTCATTTTTTAATACATAATTCAGAAATTTATTTAGATTTAAAACATTATAGCCTGACTTCTAAAACATTCTCAAATCCACATTTAGTTCCAAAAAAAATATATATTTTGGAATAGAACAGAAATTTAAAGATTTATGTTCCTAAGTCAAAATCTATGTCAGAAAATGTAACGTAAGCAACACTACATAAAATTATAAATTTCTCACAAATTAAACTTATTATACTAATTATAAATATATGTTTTGTTACTTTGTATTTACTGAAAAATAATATTGTATTTAAATATTATGTGTTTTAATATAACTGATAAATTTATACATTTAAAAGTTAAAATATGAGTAAAAATGTAACGTAAGCAACGCTGGAATTACCCCTATTAATTCTACAGACAGGTCCAGGCAACGCGTTGCAACGGTGTACAAGAAATTCGCGGATGAAATTGCTTTACGGTAAATTCATTGCGCGAGGCACATAGATTTTTAAAATATTGAATTCATCTTAAGCGACTTGCAAAACCCCAGTGTACCAAATGTTATCACTGATAACATTGATAACTTATCAGGTTAATAAAAAAATGTAAATATTTGTGGTTCTATCACTTCAATTAAACCACCCCGCGGGGGTGGATTTAGACAAAAATATTATCAGATTCAATATCAGTAACCTCAAAAACCCCTTTACAGCAATTCTCAATTTTTTATAAAAAAATATTGTTTTTCACCATCTTCAGTTATCGACCGATCACATAATAATGTCTACGTGCAAGTGGTTACTGTTGCCGCCTAAGGCCTATCGTCTCGCTATCGTCTCGTTATCGTTTGGACTTTTTGGACGAACGATCTCGCTATGTGGTGGAAAAATATCGTATCGTTGTAACGATAACAAGAGGCCTCTCGCCCGTAACGAGACCGAAGCGAGAGCGATAACTATCGTACAGTTAAAGACAGTCGAATGTTGAAGCCACCTAAAATGAGATAAAAATATTTGACACAAACGTCATTATTTATATTTTGAAATTTAATGATTTTTAAAATGCAAATAAATTCTTTAATAGGCATTATGCATACATACATTTTGCTTTTTCCTTCTAGCACAATACTTTATGAGAAGGTAAAAATGGGAAAGCAAAATATATAAAGACTATTAACATTGATTTTTAGCACTCAAATACTACTAACAGCAGCTCTGGCCTTTTTACCTTCTTTTAAATTACCCCTCGTATTAGTCAGATACTACCGTACTTACTATAAGCCTAATTAGGTACTTAGTGCAAACAGCCAGGAGTTCATATTTTTATATCTGCTATAAAAATAGGATAATGTTGAAGCAGTTTCTGCCTGCGATACGATATTAAAAGATAAAAGCTATTTATAATGAGCTAATGTATGCAGCAAAATATCCTTTTACTAGGATATATATGCATTTTAGTAATTTTTGACATATTCTTTTTAAATGTGACATTTGAGTCATATTCGTTTAACTAATATTAGATGGCTGAAATATTCAACTTTTACGCTGGAACGAAGTATCGTTATCGCGAGAGGTAGGCGATAACGAGAGGCCTCTCGTTATCGTTTGTGCGAGACGATTATTTTTGAACTATCGCATCGTAATTACGCTACGAGAGGTATTTATTGGCGATAACTAAATTTGGTAATAAATGCCTCGACTATCCCTAAATCAAGTGCTTTTATCCTTTTTAATTTTGGCCGCGCAAGAAAAATTCTAGCCCATAGTGGCACGCCTATGTGTCGGCGTTTCCTCGTCAAAGGAGCTAGTCGGGTCTATGCAATAACACTTATAGTATATTCATCTTCAAAATGAAGTAAACAAACGCACGTGACAACAACGGATTTAGCGACAGGGTAGGACTCAAAACAAAATATTTCTACATAACGGTCCATTGCAATGCATTGTACGCTTCATCGCAAGTGCTCACGTACTGACCTGTTTAATTTTCTACATCCCTACTCTCGCAACATTCGAGTCTTTTAACTAATGAAACCACGCGCCAGCTGCGGCGTGCGCGATTCTTTTATTTACCTCTACTGAATCTTGAAGTTGAATATACTGTAGCGTATATTATTTTACATACTTATATTATTTTAAAGATATTGTGAAAATAAATATTAACTTTTTGGTATCATTTTAAAAAGAATATTGATTTGGCTCGGCTTAATTAGGCATAAATTCGGGTAAAAGCCAAAAATGTGTTTTCCAAGCTTAGTTTTCGTGTAAAATTAAAAGTAAACATTTTTTTTATTGATTGGTATTTTTCTATCAATATTTGATCCAAAATGAATAGATTTAGTTACTTTTCAGATAAAAAAAATCTAAAAAAAAATTATTTAAAAAATGTTAAAAGCTGTCAAAATTTGACAAAAACTTAGGATAATACACAGAATTAAATGGAGAATCTAAATATATAAAAATATATAGGGTGTTCCATTTAAAAATCAAAAGTAGGGGTTATTTCCGGTTAAACCGGAAGTAAACGAAAAAATTACTTTAGGGATATAATTCAAAATATGGTCTTATAGACACTCTGTAAATTTATTTTATTTATCTCTAGGAATAAAAAAGTTATAGGTGCGAGCCACATTTAAAAAACACCCGGTATAATACTATGTGACCCACTAAAATTTCAAATTAAAAAATTTGGAGGTCTCACCCCTTAAATTTGTTTGGACTTTTAATGCTACTATCTATTCTAGTATCAATATAAAAAAATCATCACTTATTTTGTTATCAGCCTTGGCTCAAAACAATGCTAAAGTTCAAAAACATTGTGTTGATACAGGGTGTATAGCTTTGTTGTTAAAAATCATTTCTTTAGATTCTAATGAGTTGGTGAAGTCTAGTACTATAACAGCTCTAGGTTCTGTTTTAAGGGGCTATCCAGCCGGTCAATTACGGTTTATTGAAAACGGTGGTATATCTGTATTTTCTAAATTATTTGATACTAGTTTTATAAAACTTCATGTTAGGAATAAAAAAGTTATAGGGGCGAGCCACATTTAAAAAACACCCGGTATAATACTATGTGACCCACTAAAATTTCAAATTAAAAAATTTGGAGGTCTCACCCCTTAAATTTGTTTGGACTTTTAATGCCACTATCTATTCTCCCCCACTGCTTAGTTGTGTCACAACATTCATTTTTTAAAATATTTTTTCCCTAGTTTCTATATTCTACCTATGAATTTAAAGTTTTCATAATCTAAGTTTGGTATTTTTTA
This sequence comes from Brachypterus glaber, assembly GCA_958510825.1. Classification (NCBI taxonomy): domain Eukaryota; kingdom Metazoa; phylum Arthropoda; class Insecta; order Coleoptera; family Kateretidae; genus Brachypterus; species Brachypterus glaber. Next base: position 39,756,577 of record OY294044.1, read on the forward strand.
ACAATTATTGATTCCCCAATCCAAATTTGTCCAAAGAATATTTTTATCTCCCAGGATTTTAGAACAGAAGAGGGCTAAAATTTTGTATTTTTTTTTACTTTATTTTCTCATAAACTTGAGGTAATAGAAACATGCTGAGGTTAGATTTGGTCTCAGCGAGCCAAAATTAGTTTAAAAACATATGATATCAAAAAGCGTTTTGCCTAGTATAATTATAAATAATTATAATTATTATAATATAAGCATTTAAACTTAAATATTTTTTACAGGTCAGAAAATTCCACAAGGACTTCATGTTAGAATGAATTTTGAAACTGGAGTTACAGAAGCCAAGCTATTGGATGATAATAAGCCAGATAAAAATAAAGCACTCACACCATTAGCTGATAAACTAAAAGATATGGAAACTAAACCTATTAGTTATGACGGGCTCAAAAAAGCTCTAAAAGATATCAAGGATTCGAGATTTGAACCTGATGTTAAAGAAAATGTAAAGAATAAATTTAAATCTATGGAACAAATTAAGAAGGAATTGGGTGATATTAATTTATCGCCAAAATTAGATGCTGTACTAATGAAAGAGTTGTTTGAAGAATATGAGAAATATGTGGAAAAAAACGTGTATCCAGATGCCAAACTTTTGAAAATCATAAAAGACTTTGATTATCTTGCTCATCAGTACGACAATGCGGTAGAATTCGTGAGCCAAGATGGCTTTAACAGGTTTATATATAAAAATTTAAATAATTCTAGTATCAATATAAAAAAATCATCACTTATTTTGTTATCAGCCTTGGCTCAAAACAATGCTAAAGTTCAAAAACATTGTGTTGATACAGGGTGTATAGCTTTGTTGTTAAAAATCATTTCTTTAGATTCTAATGAGTTGGTGAAGTCTAGTACTATAACAGCTCTAGGTTCTGTTTTAAGGGGCTATCCAGCCGGTCAATTACGGTTTATTGAAAACGGTGGTATATCTGTATTTTCTAAATTATTTGATACTAGTTTTATAAAACTTCATGTTAAAATATCAAACTTAGTTATTGATTTAATAACAGAACATAAAAATAATATATTAGATTCGAGTCAGAAAGTAGTAAGTCTCTATAAAAATATTAATTTTGAAAATTTAATGATTGAGAATAATTATTGCGCCAATTTAAACAAGTTGCTTTATAATTTGTTTGAAATTGAAGACTTAAATGGCATTGAAAATTGTCTACGTGGTATTCAAATTATTTTACCCAAATGCCAAGATCAAATTAATGGTTCCTTACTTTTGGAAATTGAAGTATATTTCCAAAAATTAGTTGTCAGTGAAAAAGATTTACCTGAAGAATCAAATAGAATTGAATATTATAACGAAATTATTCAGTTAATAAACAGTGTTTTAAGTATGAAACAACAATAATAAGACTGATTTGTGATTTATTCTGTTTTATTTTCCAAACGAAAATATGCCTTTCCGGATGCTAACAAAAAGTGTACAAAGAAAGCTGAAAAAAAATTCTTTAGTTTCCCCCCTAAAGATTTGTCGAAAAACCAAAAAAGGTACTTTTATCCGCACATTTGTCTATCAAAGTTCATCATATATACATTTTTATAAAAAAAAAATATTGCAGAAATTTGCAGTTTATTATAAAATCCAAAATTTTCAATATTAGTAAAATAACACATCTCATCGCAAAAAAAGATTTTCGGAAATCAACAAGGGTGTGATATATCGTTTCCTATAGCTATTCCGTCTTCGCCATTAAAGGAGACTACCGAGATTGGCCTGTAAAGAGGGAACGAGGGAGAAAGTGCACGAATTACAATAACGAAGTGAATGTCTTAGGGAGGCAATAGGGAACTAGCCTAGTCAGTAAGTCACTGCGGAAAATTCACAGGTTGAACAACCTCGAGCGAGTCAGTGCTTTGGCGGGTGACCCATTGATTCTTCAAAGGGAATGGCTTATTGTCCTACGTTGAGAATACTACTTTGCAGAACTAACTCCCGTCGCGTTCTACGAACAAGTAAGGAGCATGGCTTATTAGGGCAGACTGATAGGCACTAAACAAATATTTATACACTTCGCCTTTTAACGTTTTCGCAGGTAAAATAACTGCGTTTCCCCGAGGATTGCTTTATTTCCCTTGATAGCTCACATAATGATCTATCTAAAAACACCATTGGTTTTAACATTGTAACTTGTAATCTTCAACCTGTTTGGATTAAAAAAGTCGTCAGTACATAGGTTCTCATTGAACATTAAACCCTATTTCAACCAAATTAAGTGCATACCAATCTGTAGTTCAATCCACCACAAGGTGGCAGTCCCGTGCGCAGGATTTGCTCGTGGGGGGGGGTATATCAAATTTCATAAAAAAGAAAGAAGTATTTACAAAGAAAAATATCATTGTTAATTCAACAAATATATGTACATAATATATATCATATAATTATAAGATTATCATGATAAAGTTTTGCTTGATTCAAAAGGAAGTTCATAAAATTTTAAAATTTTTAGTTAAAAACCCTCCTGGGGAGATCAGCGCATCTGGATTTCCAGATATACTACATGGAATCTGATGAAAGTTTGTATTTTCATCAGAAATCTTTTATAGGGCGTGGCTCGGCTCGTCATTTTAAAACACAGTAACTCACGTTTGGACTTTTTGCCAGTATTCCCATGTAAATTTCCGGAAAAAAATCCAAGGCCAAATGTGAGTTAAAAGAAATGTAGGTAGCTATTTAAGAATAATCATGTATGTTTCTATTACTAATTGCGCTGAATTTGACCAAATTTTCAAATTAATACAAACATATAATATTTATTTATTAAATCTTCGAATTAAAATAGGTTATCAGTGAAGTCAACGCAAAGAAATAACAGTATTTGTTATCATTTGCTTTTTGATAAACCAATCATTTATATAGGAGTGTTTTCCTCAAAAAATTTAGTTGTGAAGTAACTGTAGCTGTATAATATGAAGACTTTTGTGATTTGTTGTGCTGTTTTAGCAGGTAATTATATCATTAAATTATTAAGAGTCTTATTTTTTTTGTTTTTGGATTTAGTTTATCATAATAATTATTAATAATAGTAGTAATAATAATAGCAATAATATAAAAAATAAAAATGGACTACAATTGTAGCCCGTACGATCAAACTTGTAACAAAAATTAGCGCGACTAACGAAGGGTTAACCAGACTAATTTTTTATTCCGTATTACTGAAAAAGAGTTTGATAGTGAAAAGATCCCTTAACTCCAATTTTTGTTAAAAAAAAAACTGCAAAAAGGAAGACGGGCTAGCTCGAGATCTTCAAGGCATCTAAACTATTAAATTTTTGGGATCCTAATGTTACTTTATAAAGGGACCCTGCCATTATCTATATTTTTGATCCTGCCACTCGGTCTAAAATTGACTAATAAAAAAAACACACCCCTTTTAACACATCAAAATTTCTCAGTGGTCTTCTTTTATTTCATAAAAAAACCCTGTTCCCATCATGTGACTCTCATGGAAATGTTTGATCGATGATCACTTTAGTCAGATTTTTATAAACTCAATTTAAAAAATCCGTGAAGATATGTAATGCCACGTATTCCATTATATATTATTCACAGTAAATAGTATGCAGCATTGGGAGGCATAGCGTAGTGGCTAGCGCGTATGTATAGCAAGTCTACTATCGTGAGTTCGATTCTCACTGGCGCCGATTTGCCTTTTTCAGTTAATTAATAATTGAAATTTGGCGAAGGCGATAAGTGAAACGGACAATCCCTAGAAACTGGTTCGAAAGTCAGTATAAGCCGGTGGTTCCCTCTACTACTAGCCCACACAAGTCCTGGACTTAGGGGATGCTTAATTAAGTAGAATAGTACGAGGTTAAACAAATAAACAAAAACAATAAATTTCCCAAAAAAAAAAATAATTTTCAAAAAAAAAATAAAAAAATTACATTTTTTTAAAAAGATCCTTTTTAAAAAACAAAAAATTATTAAAAAACAATTTTTTTTTCAAAAGACGTTTTTTTATTTTTCAATTTTTTTTATTGAAATTTCTTTTTTCGAAAAACGAAAAAAGTTTTTTTTTAAAAATATAAAAACTCAAAACATTAGTCAATTTTTTGTTTATTTTTTTTTGTTTGTAGAATTGATCCTTATAATAAAAGTAATTTTTCCTGGAAAAAATACGTTAATCGGAATTTTCTTTCGGCATTTTTCGATTTTTTAAAGAGTTTAACCCCCCATAACTTTTTTGAGGGTAAAACTTTCAAAAATAATAGGGATCTTCCACTCATAGAACTTTTTTGAAAATTCGAAACTACCGTATACTATTCTAGCGCTGGCGCTGTGAATAAAATAATTACTCTGGGTAGCACGGCCAACTCAAAGTTTTCGGCAGTCAAAATGCTGCATTTTTGCTTACTTTTTGGTATGGATAAAATGAAAAAAATATATGCTAAAATTCCTTGCTACTCGGTAAAAAAATTAAAATACACATAAAAAACTCAAGAAATCTCACGAATTTTTATATGGAAATTCCAAAAATCGCATTATCTGATATCTTATATATAATATAATACAGTGCAACCTCAGTAATCCGGATCCTCGGTAAACCGGATTCTTCGATATTCCGGACAAGCATTTGGCCGGATTATCGAAGTATCCTTTTCTAGACAAGGATCAAGCAAAAAAATACAAATTACTTAACAAAATAATATAAAATGTAATAAGTATGCTTCTGTTTTACATACTTTTTAGTTTTTGTACTATTTTCTAGTTGTTTTGTATTAAATGTTTTACTTTTCAATACAAAAACTGTCCCGCTTCAGTAATCCGGATTATTTGCTAATCCGGATCACCGGATTGTCGAGGTTGCACTGTATTATCAGCACATCTGGATTTCCAGATATACCACATGAAATCTGATAAAAGTTCATGGGATATCAAAGTATTTACGATGTAAAATTTTTATAGGGTTTTTAGTAAAAACTTTTCGGGATCGTTATAACGACTATGGTCTTTTCTTTTGAGACAGAAAACGTCAAAGCAAAATTCAGTGACTACAGATCATTACTTCCACGAACGCTACGCTTTTTATTAAACTTTTCGGCTTACCAAAAAGATGTACATTTTTTAAGGGGCACGTTAACCTTGCAAAAAAGATAGTCTGTCGGTATGTATATGCTAATTTTGAACTACAAAAATTGGATAACGCTTTAAGCTTAAAGCTTTAAATTTTGCCGTAAAAAGTTAAAATTTTACCCAATAAATTTTCTTTTCTTTGTTTTTGATTTTTTTTGTAGTTTTTTATAGAATTTCAATATACAATGTACATGTATAAAATTTTAATTTTCTTTGCTGTAAAAAGGTAGGAGGAGAAATAATTGTTTTCTTTGTAGCAGTAGGCATTTACTGCAAATGTTTGACTGTTATTATCAGTAGACTATAGACTAAACTATCTAGAATTGAACCAATGAACTTCTACAATCTATAACACTAGTTTACAAATTTATACTTTTTTGCACGAAGATTATCACATTTTCTTGTGTCATTTTGTCTCCTCGTGAGAAAAAAGTTACAGGGAGCGCCACTTAAAAGAAAGTAGAAAATTTCCAATGCAATATAAATTAAGTTAACTTAAACCTTTACCAGAAAAAAAAACTACTTGTAACTTCGAGGAGTATACCTATATAATGCGAAATATTATATATCTTAATGGGCTGTTTTTTGTTTTTTTTGTTTTTAAGTAAGTAGTCTCAGACAGCTAAAGCGGTTTGCTGTTCATGAGTAGGAACCGTGGACGACTTTTCTTTTTCATCAATTTTTTTTTTTTGGGGAAGGGGCATGAAATCTGTTTCAGGGCAGCAAAGGAGGATGTCAGGAAACGGAGATTTTTGGCCTCGCTACGGAACTTTTCTGACCCTAATTAAATCATTGTTTGGGTCCTTAGGACAGAAAATAACCATCATTTTTCCCAGAAGTGAAGGGAACATTCTTAGAATGCACAGTGAACTTGGAAAACCAAAAGTCTGTCAAAAATGTGAATTTTTGCATACGACTATTTTTGGTACCGCTGATTACGAATACAATAGTAAAAATTGTGAAAAAAACCGCGTCTTTAGGGTGTTCATATTTTGTTGTTTTCGTCCGATTTTGATAAAATTTGGTATGCAGGTTTCTTCTGATGACTTATGTGTGGATCTGTACCCATAAGTTCAAAATTCAAAATGGCGTAGAAAATATGGCAAAAGAAGTTTATAAACATATTAAGGTGCCAAAATACCCGACAAAAAAAAACTAAACTAAACGTTTTTATTGCCTTTGTCACTCGCGTATTCAAAACGAATTTTTTCTTGCATCAGTCTTTAAAACCGGTCTAGTCGTTTCGGCTTTAGGTGGGAACAAACAAACAAACCAAAAATATAGTCAAAACTCTTGTTTCGCGTTGCTATGGTCAAATGAAATATCTGAATTGCTGCCCATGTGCGGTAAGTAAACAATAGCTACAACAATTAAAATGGATAAGATAATGTTTATCTGACTATTTAGCTAGTAACTTCGGCATTGGGTAGGTTGGGGGGTGGTAAATTGAGAGTCCAAACAAAGGTCCATTTTTAATTATAAGCACGTGTCAGCAATTCGGCGATTTAATCCGGCCATATCAACGCGCGAAACGAGAATTTTGTTTATATTTTTATTTGTTTGTTTATTCTTACCTAAAGCCTAAACTACTAGACCGATTTTAACGATTGAGGCAGCAAAAGATTTGTCTTAATTACGTGAGTTAAACAGATAATATGAATATTTAGTTTTATTTTTTTGTCGGGGTTTTGGCACCTCGGTATATTTAATAAACTTCTTTCTCCATATTTCTACCCTATTTTGAATTTTAAACTTACGGGTACTGATCCGACCATATTTCTACCCTATTTTGAATTTTAAACTTACGGGTACGGATCCGATCATACGTCATCACAAAAAACCTGCTTACCAAATTTTATCAAAATCGGACTAAAACAAAAAAAAATATCATCCTAATGACGCGGGATTTGTTTTTTAACAATATTTTTTATTATATTCATAATCAGCAGTATCAAAAATAGTCGTATGCAAAAATTCACATTTTTAACCGACTTTTGGTTTTCCAAGTTCACTGTGCATTCTAACAATGTTCCCTTCAGTTCTGGGAAAAATTATCGTTATTTTCTGTCTTCTAAGGACCCAAACAATGATTTAATAAGGGTCAGAAAAGTTCCGCAGCGAGGCCAAAAATCGCAGCTTCCTAATATCCTCCTTTTCAACCTCAATTTTTTTCCCTCGATTTATTTAAATATAAAGGGTAAAAATTCGTAAGACACTGTTAAAAAGAACTTCGACGCAAAACCCTTGTAAACTACTGTAATTTAACGATCATATTACAAATATAATTTTACAAACATATTTATAATTATTTTTTTCCAGTAGTTATTAATCAGTCGTTTTCTGATAACTTTTAAATGACTTTAAATATTTAAATAAAATTTTCTTGTACGTTGTATTTTGTTAATTGATAAATATTCTCCTTACAAAATATGTTTTCCACAGACTAATCAATTTTACAGAGAAATTACTATTGTCAAAAAATACTTTTTCCCAAGGGTGTAATTTTACGGTTAGTAATTTTTTCCGTCCCTAAACAGTTCTTTTCCGTCCCTAAATACTTTTGTTTAATCGTCATTAACGACCTAGTTTAAAGTTGTGGTGTGGTGAAAATTCGTAATAATTTTCGTATGCGGCGATAGTGCTTTCTTATATTTTTGAAATTATAAAACTCTTTTAAAATTAAAATAGGCCATCATATTAAGCATCTTTCGCTTGCTGTGCTAGTGCTTTCTTACGTTTTCTTTCACGGCCAGGGGTTTAGACAGTAAAACTAAATGATGAAGAATAATTTAAATGAAAATTATTTTTAGAAGAAAAAAAACTCGAAATTACATTTTTTATAAAAAACTAACCAAGCTTGGGACAATGGGAGTAATTTTTTTAACACAATTTTAGATTTTTTTTTATATTTTTTTTTGTCATATAATTAAATATAGGGAATCTATTCTTTTGTAAGCAGCATTATTTTATTTGAAACTTATTTTTTTTAGCTTTGGGAGTAGTAAACTGTCAGGGCGAATTTAGCCCATCAAGTTTATCCTCTCTTAGAGAATATGCATCTCATCAAAGATTGGAAAAAGCAAAGGAAAAGATAGAATCTATCTGTCCAGGTTATGGAGATAGATTTGAAGTAAGTACCTAGGGACTGTTCAACAATTATGTCACACGGCTAGCCTTAAACAAAGTTAAATGGAAAGTCAAACCACCCCGGATCTTTTGACTTTAGGTTGTTTTTGGGACATTTCCAAATAGTTTTTGACAAAAATTAAAATCGCTCACGAAGCCGTTTAAAATAAAGTCATTCCTCTTCTTCTTTAAGTTTTTTCTGACATCACTATACGGAGTTTTTTCTATGACACCCTATAGCATAGGTACTACCCATGATACTCAATATAACCGCGCATACATTGTTAATTTCCAAAAAATAAATAAAATTATGTTTGGAAATGTCCCAAAAACAACCTAAAATCAAAAAATCCAGGGTGTTTTGACTTTCCATTTAACTTTGTTTAAGGCTAGCCGTGGTCACTGCTCGAGCGCGCTCTAGGGGAGGGGACAAAAAGTGACACAGTATCAGGTAAAGAGTGACGTCACTTTTTTTAACATTTCTTACAATTTATTGATTTTGCAAATTTGACCATTAAAAGTTATTTTTAAATAATTTAAAAATAAATGTTGCATTACTATGTGACGTTTTACAAAAAGATTATACAATTAATAAACAAATATCGGGACTAGGACTTTAAATAAAAACACTAAGTTTTATGCACTAGCGACGTTTCGCTATGTACACGTAGACGTTTCTATAGTTTTCTTTTATTGTTCGTAATTGTTTATTTAAATAATATTTATGTTAAATGTAGTGTTTTAAGTATGATAAGCTTGATAAAGTCTTAATTAAAGGCGAAACGTCGCTAGCGCATAAAACTTTGTGTTTTTATTTAAAGTCCTAGTCCCGATATTTGTTTATTAATAATACAAATAATATTAACAAGATAAAAGCCTAAGATGTTGGGTATTAATTAATAGCATTATTATATTTACATTTGATTTTGTGTATCACCTAAGCAGTGCTTGTGTGTGATTACACAATCTTAGGATTTTTTCGACAAAGATATTTATGTATTAAAAAAAAAATTAAAAAACTGTTATACACTGATACTAAACAAAAAAAAACTATTTGTAATAACAATAATAAATAAAATTTAATATTTATTTAACAGACAGACTTGTTAAAAAAAATATGTTGTCAAGAAATGTATCATATATCATCTATATTAAATGTATTAAATGTATGTTATATCGATACTGTGAAATAAATGTTTTTTTATTGGGATATTATTTTTCAAAAATCTTCTTGATATAAACTTCTATCTTAAACTTTTTAAACTTATTTGAAGAACTTAGGACTTATTTCTTTAGATAACAGGTTATGTAATTTTGGTGCAAAATAAAACGCAGTCCTTTGCGTAAAGTTATTTTTAAAAAGAGGAATAGGAAATATATTTTTTCGGTAGATCTGCTGTTATACTAGGAGGAGACCGCTTTAGTTTTCTTTTTGTTTACCCAAAATATGCACTGGATAACATAAATGAAACGAACTTTCGGCAAAACCGATTCATTATACTGGGTGTATCAAGGTAGACAGATCAGACGATTTGTGGCGATATTAACAAAGATATCAAAATGAAATTTTTACCAGCTAATATAGACTTAATTATCTTCAATTGACTCTTGTCTTTGTTTACCCAAAATATGCACTGGATAACATAAATGAAACGAACTTTCGGCAAAACCGATTCATTATACTGGGTGTATCAAGGTAGACAGATCAGACGATTTGTGGCGATATTAACAAAGATATCAAAATGAAATTTTTACCAGCTAATATAGACTTAATTATCTTCAATTGACTCCAAAGAAAAGTTTTCTGCTCTCTTTTGTTTTTGAGCTAGAGCTCCACACAAGCATTTTTTTGCCCATAGCAACATTTTTAAATGCCAAAATTTAAAAGAATTATAATTTTTCTTTTTTTTACAGTACTTTTTTTTTTAAAAAACATTAACTTTGTTGTAAATTTTGGAGTTTAAAAAACCTTGATAAATGGAATTTACATTATGGAACGACCCCACCAACATAAAAAATAGGATGCCTTGAAAAAACTTTAAATGATGACATTAAATGCCAAATCTGATTAGACTATCTTGCGGCGGCTTCAGCTGACGCCGCTAGATAGATAGTTGGATAGAAACATTAAACATGAGGCAATTTAGTCAATTTTATTATATTCTAACTAACTAGGTACATTACAGTCAATTAAAAAATAAAAACTAGGTAATCTATGTAATAAAGCAACTATTTTTGATCAATTTATTTTTGTAATATTTAAAAAGTTACAACACGCTCGTAGTTTTTTGAGGGCACAATACAAAAGTAGTGTGTTCTTGCTTTTTGGTTTTCTTATAAAAGGGATGGCTCTATTTTACTAAATTTTAATAACTGATAAGTAGATAGGTAAATTATAATAAAAATTAAGTGACACCAAATCACTGTTTTACTTTTATCTTGTCTTGTTTCGATAAAACACTACAAATCACAGTATTTAATTTTCACTTCAGTTTTCATTAGTCGTAGTATAACATTCACATTGTAAGGACAGAAATTTTTAATTTTAAACAAAATTATAAAAATATTAATTTATTATTCCATCAATCTATTTTCTATTAGAAAATAGATTGATGGAATAATAAATTCACATTGTGCTGCATTTAACTTTATTTTTTCAGGCCATTTTAATAAAACCACAAACTTTGAAAACATCAAAAACTATCCATATTTTCTTTTAATTTATAAATTGTTTTAAAAATGAGAAACCAATTAACTTTTATTATAACTTCTTCATAAGGTTTTACAAAAATCTTGCTTTTTAAATGTACCATTTTAAATTATGTTACATAATATATGTATGATACATCTAAATCAAAGATAACACAGCCACACAAAATTTTTCTTTTTTTAAATATACAGAGTCTTGACCAGGAAAATCCTAATATCTCCTAAACCAGAAGTAAAAATGTAAAAAAATAAAAAAGAAAATATTCATTAAAACTGCGGCAATAAGTGGCGTACCATGCAAGTCCTAGAAGATGGGGTAAAAAACATAGTTGTACATTATTTGTTGCTGTTAACACGAAAAACAAAATTAATCATTCTTAAAACAAAAGTAGAGAATGTTTAAGCTTAAAAAAAAAGAATCAATCAAATCTATTAATTAGTTATCGAAATATTTGAATTTAAAAAATGTAAATTTTTTAGGTGTCCGGAATTTAATGTGCGGCAGTGTACATACTTTTCATTTTAATTTCAAAGCATTCTACTTTTCCCGATAGCGGGGTCATTTCAAAATACAAATCCCATTTTTTAAGTTTTTTTTTTATTTAAGAATTTACTTGAAAAATGTTTTCAGTAAAGAAAACTTATATAGATAAAGAAAAATAGTAATTCTTTCTTCAATATTTGTTGGCATTTAAAAATTCTGTTATGTGCAAAAAAACGCTTGTGTGGAACTCTAGCTCAAAAACAAAAAAGAGTAGAGAACTTTTGTTTGGAGCCAGTTGAAGATAATTAAGTCTATATTAACTGGTAAAAATTTCATTTTAATATCTTTGTTAAGAACGCCACAAATCGTCTAATTTGTATACCGTGATACACCGAGTATAACATAATATGTTAGTTAATGTTATAGAAAAACTTCAAAACAAGATTCTCAAAATCATATTTAAAAATCAATAATATTATTATATTATTCCATCAATCTATTTTCTAATCATCGTACAGAGTGATATTGGTAGACTGACAGTTTCGGGCTGCTGGCCCTCTTCAGTACCAAGAGTCAACTAATTTTACGTCTAACCACCCGTTAGTGGTACTATGTGCTTGAGACACACAAGTCTTCAACTTGCTACCATTCAAAGTCTCCAGATAAGGAGAGGTATGAGTAGTTGTCTACATCTAGAAATAGATGGCGCACAAGTCTACATCAATCTAATGGCTATATTCCTTTTGCGAGTAAAGTCTAAAAACGTTTTCTTAATCAGCGTGCAGAGTTGACTCTTGGTACTGAAGAGGGCCAGCAACCCGAAACTGTCAGTCTACCAATATCACTCTGTACGATGATTAGAAAATAGATTGATGGAATAATAAATTAATATTTTTATAATTTTGTTTAAAATTAAAAATTTCTGTCCTTACTAATTTTACGTCTAACCACCCGTTAGTGGTACTATGTGCTTGAGACACACAAGTCTTCAACTTGCTACCATTCAAAGTCTCCAGATAAGGAGAGGTATGAGTAGTTGTCTACATCTAGAAATAGATGGCGCACAAGTCTACATCAATCTAATGGCTATATTCCTTTTGCGAGTAAAGTCTAAAAACGTTTTCTTAATCAGCGTGCAGAGTTGACTCTTGGTACTGAAGAGGGCCAGCAGCCCGAAACTGTCAGTCTACCAATATCACTCTGTACGATGATTAGAAAATAGATTGATGGAATAATAAATTAATATTTTTATAATTTTGTTTAAAATTAAAAATTTCTGTCCTTACTAATTTTACGTCTAACCACCCGTTAGTGGTACTATGTGCTTGAGACACACAAGTCTTCAACTTGCTACCATTCAAAGTCTCCAGATAAGGAGAGGTATCAGTAGTTGTCTACATCTAGAAATAGATGGCGCACAAGTCTACATCAATCTAATGGCTATATTCCTTTTGCGAGTAAAGTCTAAAAACGTTTTCTTAATCAGCGTGCAGAGTTGACTCTTGGTACTGAAGAGGGCCAGCAGCCCGAAACTGTCAGTCTACCAATATCACTCTGTACGATGATTAGAAAATAGATTGATGGAATAATAAATTAATATTTTTATAATTTTGTTTAAAATTAAAAATTTCTGTCCTTACTAATTTTACGTCTAACCACCCGTTAGTGGTACTATGTGCTTGAGACACACAAGTCTTCAACTTGCTACCATTCAAAGTCTCCAGATAAGGAGAGGTATCAGTAGTTGTCTACATCTAGAAATAGATGGCGCACAAGTCTACATCAATCTAATGGCTATATTCCTTTTGCGAGTAAAGTCTAAAAACGTTTTCTTAATCAGCGTGCAGAGTTGACTCTTGGTACTGAAGAGGGCCAGCAGCCCGAAACTGTCAGTCTACCAATATCACTCTGTACGATGATTAGAAAATAGATTGATGGAATAATAAATTAATATTTTTATAATTTTGTTTAAAATTAAAAATTTCTGTCCTTACCAATAATATTATTATTAAAATCAATAATATTATTATTGATTTTTTAAATATGATTTTTCGAATCTTGTTTTGAAGTTTTTCTATAGAGTTCATGGATTTATCGTAACAACCCCCACGTGCAACTAGTCCATATCTTAGGATTTCACCAAACTATAATAGGATTTTTTTTACTTAGAAAGTCTGTTATTTGATAAAAGTTATTATTTTGTAATGAATGAATGAAGGAAAAAAATGAATTTCTGAAGGAAAAGTCGGATTAGCGTATCTTTTTTAAGAAAAATTACTTTTATAATAAGGATTAATCCTACTGCTTTTAAAAAAATACTCTAAAAATTATTATTGAGGCGGTACTTGACTAGAAGATTTTGTTTAAGATATTAAAGACCCCGATAGCGCAACTTTTTTGTAAATCGGTCATTCTACGAAAAGGTGGCGGTAAGGTGGTAGGTAAATTATCATTTTAGGAAGGGCAGCCTAGTGCAATTTTATATAGCATTTTAGATTCCTAATTATCTAAAGACACAGATCCCCTGAGCCTACTGTAGGTTTAAAAAAGTTGTTGAAAAAATCTGATGGCGGATTCTGTTAGTGGGACCTCGATACAATATAAACCCGTTTTTAGTAAAATCCCATCCGCTTCTTTTTGGAAGATAATGTTAACATTTCTTCAGCAGCCTCAGCAGTACAGCCAAAACAATGTTGAAATATTTTCGCGCATGGATCCTAAATGTACTTTTAAGGAGGATTTCGATTCCGTTTCTAGAACAGCTCTATCTATTACCGATTTCTAGAAAATAATTATTAAAGTAGACACTACTTTTTTTGGGGGTTAAATTGACACGTATATATGTTTTTAAAGAGAGGTCGTAGAATGTTATGCCTGGGACAGAATGAAACCAAAAAACTTCAATTTTCAGTTTATATACAAAGCATATTCAGAATTCTCCTCTGAAATATTTATGAACATATTTTTAATAGGTTAAAATTTGATAAAAAATATTATTTAATATATTTGTCATGTAGTGTTGAAACTTTTCTTTAAATTCGACATTTTTGTCATTTGTCTCCATATAACTAGCAACGCTAATACTTGTTTACTTATTTTATAACTCATTTTTATAGTTCTAGCAGAATACGTTTCATGTCAAGTGGCTATCAAGTGTTTGAAATATAATATATTAAATTTTTTTATTTTCATATTGTAGAGTATTTTGGTAAGTATTTTATTCTTGATAGCTAAAGCACGTTATTAATAAACTTTTTACAGGTTTGTAAAAACATGTCTGCTCTTGATCATGAGGAAAACAGAAAAAAAGTTTGTGCTCCATGTGGCAAAAAAATTATTTTTGGTAAAAAAGGGGTTAACTATTTCAAAATTACGCAAAATTTAGATAATTTATTAAAATTACATGTAAATAGAGATTTCGACTTATTAGACAAAAGATACCCAACATCCATTTGTGGAACATGTCAAGTGGTGTTAAGAGAATACAATCGTGGTATTACACTTCGATCATTACCTGTAATGCCCGATTATAACACTTTGATAAAAAGAAGTGACATAATAATGAAGTCGACCTGTTGTTGTTTTATATGTATACTTCGACGGAATACATGCACTTTAAAACAGACAATCAAAACAGAAGATAAGAATTTAAGTGAAGAAATATGCAAGAAGTGTTTTAACACAATTGGTAAGGGCAAAAGGCATTCTTGCTCTATCATAAATGCTCAAAAAAATGCAAGCAAAATTGTCGAAAGTCTTCCAGAAAAACAACAGGAAAAAATTGCAAGTAAAATTATTAAGAGTAATTCAGATGCACATCAAAACAGAAATTCAACGCTAAGTTTATCAACAGGAGGTACTCCTTTAAAAGTAATTCTTCATCCAAGTATCGAAAAAAAAACAAAATTTTCAGTTGAAAGCCTTAATAAATTTAAAACTGTAACGGGATCTTCACTAAAGCAGATGGAAACATTAACAAATTTTATACGTAGTTTTGCTGGAAAAAAATCTATACCTTCGTATTACCGACAACAGGCTTCCGAAAATTCAAAATCTTTGCAAAACATATACAAGGAAGGCTCATTTCTTTTTGATATAGAAGAAAACAAAAAAGCAGAAAGGCCAATTGTATATGCAGATGCGTCTGAACTTTTAGATGCGGTAATACATCAAAGGCAAGACATAGGGAACAATTATTCTATTAAAATCATGGCAGATGGGGGTCAAGGGTTTTTCAAAATTTGTATGTCGATATTTCCTGAAGACATTTTGGATGGGTTGGGTGATATGGAAGAACAAGAAAAAAAAAGAAGTACGTATTCTGCTGGCGGCAGCATTGAAAAGGATTTTAAATTAAGTGGCGTAAACAAATTAATTATGGTGTGTATTGTACCTCAAATAAAAGAGACATATGATAATATGAAACTTTTATTTGATGTTACAAACATCAATAATATACCGTTTCGGTTTGTATCCGACTTTAAACTTCTGCTAATTATTAACGGACAGCAAACCGCCAGTTCCACGTACCCAAGTCCGTATTGCTTTATTTCTTTAAATGACTTAAAATTAAACAAATATATAGAGCGAGAAAATGATATTGCATGTGATACTTTAAATACCAGTGAAGAATGTTTAAGGCTTAAAACATACGGAGATATCAGAGAGGCGTATAAAAAATATTGTTTATTAGGAAATAACAAAAAGCTCGCAAAAGAATGTAACAGTACAGTTAATCTTCCACTTTTTCACGAAGAAGATGATGTGTATGTTATAGAAAAGTGCATAGTTCCGGAGCTGCACATTCTTCAGGGCTTTGTTAATCATTTGTTTTGGAATGGCTTGGTTCCCATTGTCGGGCGCGAAAGAGCTCTAAACTGGCCCAAAAAATTAAATCTTATCCCAAAAAATTATCATGGTGATTGTTTCGAAGGCAATGCATGTAGAAAACTGACAAAAGAAGCTGACAAAATAAATGATGAAGAAGTCTTGGGGGATGTACCGTTTCTTAGATTATTACCTTTAGTTAACGTCTTTAAATCATTAAATAAAGTCATTAAAGATTGCTTTTCAACAAGAAAAGTAGGGGAAAATTTGGACATTTAATGAATTAAAAAAAATGTTTTTGGCCATTGAAATGGGCGAGACTTTAAAAATTCACGTGGCTCTTCACCACCTTAAACATTCTCTACATTTTTTTCCAAACAATGGATTGGGTATTTGGTCGGAACAGTCTGGAGAGTCAATCCATCGGGAATTTCTAAAATTTTGGTCTAGATATATAATTAACATTCTTGAGGATAAAAGCTATGCTAATCATCTAAAACTGGCAGTAACTGAATTTTCCTCAGAGCATTTATAAATACTTGTTAATTCAAACAATTTGTTTTTTAAAAAGTTATCTATCTATCTGTCGTTAAAATCAAATGGACAGGAAACAGTGTATAGCACTATTTCATCAGCACTGTCTATCCTGTATGTTGTTAATATTGAAATAAAAACGTTAGATGTGGTCACTATTATCTCATCATTTGTTCCCAAAAGGCAAATCGCCACAATTTAGGGTGTATAGTGCTATACACTAGTGTGCACTATTTCTTATCCATTTGATTTTAACGACAGATAAGAGATAACTTTTTAATATATAGAGTAATTCCAGCTTAGATAACTTTTTAATATATAGAGTAATTCCAGCGTTGCTTACGTTACATTTTTACTCATATTTTAACTTTTAAATGTATAAATTTATTAATTATATTAAAACACATAATATTTAAATACAATATTAATTTTCAGTAAATAACAAAGTAACAAAACATATATTTATAATTAGTATAATAAGTTTAATTTGTGAGAAATTTAAAATTTAATGTAGTGTTACGTTACATTTTGTGACAGAGATTTTGACTGAGTATCTTTAAATTTCTGTTCTATTCCAGAATATAAAATCTTTTTAAAACTAGAGGTGCATTTAAAAATGTTTTAGAAGTTAGGCTAGCATGTTTTTAACCTTTAACAATGGCTGAATTATGTATTAAAACATGAAATGTCTGTTGCTTACGTTACAAGGGAAAACGTTGCTTACGTTACATTAAAAGTGCCTATATTTGTTTGCATTATAAACTGACTATCTTGACAATGTATTGCAATACCAAGAGTGTACTTCGACTGGTACACTTTCAGTTTTTGTCCTAGGTATTGCTTTCCCATTTTAATGTTTTCAAATGTTGAAAAAGCCTTGTTTTCGTTCAAAAGCTTTAAAAATTTTTTTTTTCGTATTTTTTCGTATTTTTTCGTTTTATGAAGTTTTATATCGATATAAATCAAAAAAAAATAAAATGGCGGTCGATGAGTGGGTCGGATGATCGTTTGGTCCATTGGTCGGTCGATCGGTTGGTCAATCGGTCGGTCGATTTATTTTTGTCGTTCGTTCTGCCCGAGAAATCTAGTGGGCATGATAACTTATGAACACCTTAAGCTAGCCAATAATAATCTGCATTTTATTTAAATCCAGTAATGTTTTTTGTTCGTAAGTTAATTAAAATATAAGGTTTTAGACAGTTCTGACAATATTTGAGATAAGATTATGAAATAAAAAAATTTATTCCATAACCAGGATTTAAACCGGATACCTTTCGAATACCAGTTAAATGCTCTTCCAACTAAGTTACCATGGAAGTCAAAAATTTTATAACTAGTCGGAAAGCCTTTTTACAAATAATATTATCAATTTCTTAGTCGAAATTATACAGAAGTTAATCTATCTATATGATAATACTGCGCATAATCTAAAATTACTTTTATCGAGGGGTGTCTCACCGACAAAGTTTTGTATAGAGGAAATGCGCCTAATTTCGGATGGTTTCCAAATTTCGGATAGTAGTGTATTTAAGATACTGTCTGCAAAGGTAAACAGAAACCTACTTTTATGTGAAGCCAAAAGCCAAACTAAATCTGTCCTGTAATATGATAACGGTAGAGCTTCTCCCCTTTAAATGGCAGCACAAATCGTTTATATTGCAAATGGCAGTTTTGTGCTCAGTTGCATTATTATGCTTGTTTATTTTATAAATAATCGTTATAAAAGTTCGTGATTCTGTCTTGGGTAAGTTATGATGTTAGTTAAGTTGATCCACTATTCATAATTAAGCAATTTGAAAACGTAAACATTCTACAAATTTCTAATCTAAAAAGCTGAAAGTTGCCTAATTTCGGATAGATCATTTTTGTGCATTTGATTCACAATTTCGGATATCCGCAAGGTAATTATTATTCAGGATAACCAACCATTAATTATTATTTTTATAAGGATACAACAAACTAAGATAAACAATTTTGAAAAAACGAAAATTACCTAAGATACTAAGATATTCGAAATTGGGAATCTAAAATTATAGTTCCTATAGTATTTCGTAGAAAATCGCTTAATGATTAAATTACGTCTTAAATGTGAAGGAATAACAAGAAACATAAGCAATGGGATCCAGATCCACTCTTGAAAAAATTTTTTCGGATATGTCCGAAATTAGGAGCCCTTTTTCAAATGCACAAAAATGCGCTGATTTTTTTTAACCGTGTTTTTTGGAAAAAATAAACTGTAATAAAATTGCTTTTATAATTAATCATGGTTCGCTATAATAAGTTGTATCTGGTTATATAAAAAAAATATCAAAAAGTAATACCGAGTATTAAATATTGAATACATTGTAAATGGTATCCGAAATTAGGCGACTTTCCTCTATGTATTGTCAAAAATGCCAAATATTGTCAGTAATGTCCTACACGAGGAACAGTTATTGTAAAATTTACATAAAAAATTTGAAGTTTGGTTACTTATGTTTATTTTTGTAAAAATTCGCATTTTTTAAATCATTACAAAAATATCGCAAACTGAAAACTAAGCCG
Organism: Brachypterus glaber; assembly: GCA_958510825.1. NCBI lineage: Eukaryota > Metazoa > Arthropoda > Insecta > Coleoptera > Kateretidae > Brachypterus > Brachypterus glaber. Next base: position 39,775,938 of record OY294044.1, read on the forward strand.
TCGTAACTAATTTTTTTTCAATTTTGAGATTTTGTGCTAAAACGACATAAAGTTATGTTTTTATCGTTTTAGCACAAAATCACAAAATAGAAAACAAAATTAGTTGTGACCATAGATAAGATTCGTTGTGACGGTTTAGTTTTCATTGTGCGATATGTTTTTTATTGTAAGTTTTGTTGTTAAAAATCTTGTAAAACATAAAAATATACAGGTGTTTAGTATAAACTGCTCGTTTCATTGTACTATTCAGGGACGATTCAAGGAGGTGTGGGTGTGTCACACCCCCTTACGAGAAGTGGTAGCCGGCAAAATTAGTTAGCAGTCGGCAAAATCAGTCAGTAGAGGGCAATATTATATATAATATATATATTATATATAATAGTTGTGTGGTGTGAAATTTTTTCTTAGCAGAAACTGGAAACTGCTCAGGAAAAAAGCTTTTTTTTCAGGCAATTACCTTTTTTTTAGTCGTCAAATTTTTTGGATAGTAGTAGTAGTAGTAGTAGTAGTAGAAGTACTAGTAGTTCTCTTTTTTTAGTATACATTACATACTTTAAAAGATCACTTTACTGTCTTAGCTTACAAGCTTATAAATAAAAACACAGTACTCAGTACTAGTCAGAATTTACACTATACACTAAAAAGAATGACAGTTTTTTATGACAATTCTATATAACACTGCGTGACAAATAAATTAAATAATATTTTTTATCAAATTTTAACCTATTAAAAATATGTTCATAAATATTTCAGAGGAGAATTCTGAATATGCTTTGTATATAAACTGAAAATTGAAGTTTTTTGGTTTCATTCTGTACCAGGCATAACATTCTACGACCTCTCTTTAAAAACATATATACGTGTCAGTTTAACCCCCAAAAAAAGTAGTGTCTACTTTAATAATTATTTTCTAGAAATCGGTAACAGATAGAGCTGCTCTAGAAACGGAATCGAAATCCTCGTTAAAAGTACATTTAGGATCCATGCGCGAAAATATGTGAATATTGTTTTGGCTGTACTGCTGAGGCTGCTGAAGAACTGTTAACATTATCTTCCAAAAAGAAGCGGATGGGATTTTACTAAAAACGGGTTTATATTGTATCGAGGTCCCACTAACAGAATCCACCATCAGATTTTTTCAACACCTTTTTTAAACCTACAGTAGGCTCAGGGGATCTGTGAAGAATACGTAACAGTGCTCAGCGGCGCACTTTTTGCGTTATTTTTTTTTAGTTTTTTTGGCTAGGGAGGCACAAATGGGAAAAACATATTTTTTTACAAAAATTTGGAAATTGTTTTTAAGGTTGCTAAAATAGAATCTGATAATAAAAAAAATTCAACCTCCGTTGGGGTAAGGGGGTAAATATTGTTAAATGTTTTCAATATTGTCGTCAAAATTAGTATACAGGGGTTTTTAGGGTCGAAGAAATTGAATCTGATAATAAAAATTTTCTAACTACTCCGGGGATGGGGGGTGATTATTTTTAAATGATCTCAATATTTTCGTGAAAATTGGTATATGGGGGTTTTTTAAGTAGCTAAAACTGAACCTGATAATAAAAAAAATTCTAAATCCACTCCGGAAGGGCGGGGAGTAATTTTCTTAAAAATGGGTATATTGGGGATTTTAGGTCGCTAAATATGAATCTTGGAATAATTTTTTTCTAAATCTAAAAATATGACCTTGAACTACATTTTGACAGGTTGTAGATTGGTGTTGTTGCAGGGACCACCTATACCGAATTTCATGTTTCTAGATCGGGGAGTTTAAAAGTTAACAAAATATGACTTTAAACTGATATTTTGACAGGTGCGTACATTGGTCTTGTATTAGAGACCACCAATACCAAATTACATGCTTCTAGGTCTAGGTGTTTAAAAGTTAGCAAAATATGACCTTGAACTGTCATTTTGACAGTTGCGTAGATTGGTCTTGTTATAGGGACCACCTATGCCAAATTTCATGTTTCCAGGTCAAAGCGTTTAAAAGTTAACAAAATTTGACCTTGAACTGTCATTTCGACAGGTACATAGATTGATCTTGTTTCAAGGACCATCTGTACCAAATTTCATGTTTTAATTTAATTATTAAGTACACCAAACAAAAAAAAAATGAAAATTTACTTCGTTAGAAAGTCTACACGGTTTTTACGGTTATTTTAGATTTTCTACCAGAAATCTTTTTCATGTCAATTTGTAATTTTAAGGTTAGAATTCCATAATATATGCCTAATTGAAAATTAGACAATTAATTAATTATTAAATAAAATCAACAAGTTATAACTAATAATAATAATTATTAGCGTTAGAAAGTCTACAAAGAATAAATCCACGCTCTTAAGGTTTTTACTTTTGTGAAAATATATAAAAAAAACTCACCTTTTAAAGAAACACTCTTCACAAGCCCGACACAATAGACGACTATTGCTGCCAACTAAGACCTTAAACTAACGAAAATGTTTCCAGACAACTCTAAAACCAGCGTTAAAAAGTCTACATTGGAAAAATATGAAACCTTCTTATTTTTTTTTATTTGTTTTTTTTTGCTATGGGAATGATATTTCAGAGTCCATAGTATTTACGTATTACAACTATTTTATTTAAAACTTTATATTTATATTTTTAATTTACTCTTAAAGTAGCAAAAAAAAATCCGGGACATGGCATTTTTACTGACTTTTTTACATAAAAAAATCATAATATCCTCAAAAAGACACGTACTTTAACCAAATCTATAGCGCTAAACTGACAAAACATTAGCGTTTCCAATAATATTAAAAAAAAATTGTATTTCCAGACAGCCTAGTGGCCACAGTTGGTAGACTGACCGAAATATGAACTATTTTATTATTTTTTTGGGAGCAATATTTTTGAATTTCACTAATTTTAGGAAGCTTTGAAAAAAGTAGGTGAATGTGAATCGGAGAGGGAAAGGGAAGACGAAACCTTATGCGCTTCCATGAAAGACCTCACCTGCATCAAACCAGCTATCAAATTAATGGAAGAGTGTCTTCCTCAACGTTCTCGTGAAATTCCTTCGTTAATCTTACAAAGTATTCAAGACGTTACACAATACGCTTGTGCTACCAATGGAGAACATATTTTTGGTAAGTATACAAAACGGAGAAATCAAATATCAAGGCTGACGTGATTCTTTTTAATGAAACACAGCGCATTGGACGGGCCGTCTCCCCACTACAACCACGTCAGCCTGGATCGTTTTATCTTTGTTTTCTCTGTATTGTATAATTTCAAACAAATGGTATTTACTGACCCATCCAACCAATAGTTCTAATTACACAGGCCTACATTTTAAAACTCTGAATAATTCTTGCATTTTTTAGTAATATGTATATTTACTGAAAAAACAACCCTGATTTCAGAATTTTACCAAAACCTTTAAAGTAGATTTTTCTAAAAAAGGATAAATTTGGGCTTTGCCCTTTGTTTCCCTGATCCCTTTAATTTTCTTTTATAATAATCAGGGACCGGACTTTTTATAAACAAGCCTTTCTTACTTAATACTAGCATTCATTTGCCGAGGGCTCGCAAAAGTTAGAATTTTATAAAGACTATTTTTAAATTAAATCGGCACTTTAAACGATATTTTACTAACCAGGCCATCGCGATGCATCTTGTCGAAGCTATTATTACATAGTGGCTTATCTACAGATGTGTATAAACATGGTGTTCCAGTTAGTAAAATATTATTTAAAGTTTAAAGTATACCTATGATTATAATAATACTATAATATTATTACTAATAATATATTTTTAAAAATTGTAAATTTTGCGAGCTGCTGGTAAATGAAAAAGTCCGGCCTCTAATAATAACGCCGGCCCACAAAAAAAAGTATATTGTCCTGGGGTAGAGACATATCTATTCCTATAGATTTTGAGGCGCTGACTTCAAATCTGGTGTCAAATCAAAATTCTACCGGCTGGTTTTTTGACTATACTCAAAAAATGGGCGAGAATACTCAAAAATCTCATATTTTAAATAATTTCTCGCACATTTGTTAAAGAATGTGACTTGTTTCCGACTGTTCATGAATTTTGAGTGGCTGAAGAAGAATCGAATATCCATACAGCACCGTAATAAACTCATTTTTTTCTGGGTTCGAAAATGAGTAAAATTACTCAAAATTCACTTTTTTTTTTTAATTTTTATTATCATATTTCAAATAAATACGTGTGCAGAAGTAGATATCAAGCTACTCTTATGTATTTTGAGCTGCTGAGATCGAATCCAACGTCAAACAATACAATAACCAGATTGAGTCTGGAGTAAAAACGCACAAAAATTTTACATACAGCCTGTTCCAGAACTCGCGTACAGAAATTTGAGGATATATTAAAAACCCTCTGGAAAATATGAAAAAAATTAAAAAAAAATCCATTTTCAATACTAAAAGGTAATTTAACATCAGTATATACAGCCTGTTTCAGAACTCGCTTACAGAAATTTGAGGGTATATTAAAAATCCTCTGGAAAATATGAAAAAAATGTAAAAAAAATCTTCGTTCAATTCAAAAATAAGAACGCTTTAAGTGGACCAATGCTGTTGCTGATGTTAAATTACCTTTAAAAGTTGAATTTGTAGTAATGGAAGCAAATTTAATTATTGCAGGTACATATTCTGTAGGTTGACATGGTAATTAATGTGACATAAATATTTATTAATGTCAAAAAACCACCGCCGGATGGAGTGACCCTATAAAAATAGAATATTTGATAGCCTCTGTCGGTTTTGTCGAAATATAATAACTTAAAAAGATTCTAAAGTTGAAAGTCTCAAACAATGCACGCGTCAACAATTAAAATGCAAACATAGATACTAATAAGTAGGGAAAAACTAATTTGTAGGTAATTTAACATCAGCAACAGGATTGGGTCTGTCAAGTTAGCCCCCCCCAGTTAAAACTTAGGGTCGAAAAATACATAGGTAGTTTGCACACAACTTGCACAACCTTGCACAACCAAAAAAAAAAGCTTGCGCACTAACCATTGGTTAATTATATGAAAAAAACCGTGGGGGGGCTAACTTGACCTTAGCCCCTTCCCCAGTAAAAAAGTTAAAAATTTTCACAACAATCTAATAGTAAATAGCTTGCACAAGCTTGCACAACCAAAATAAAAGCTTGCGCACCCTTAACAAGAGCGGTGAGGAGTAAATAATGTTTACCGACAGCACCCCCCCAGAACTAAAATTGACCGAAAAATGTTGTAGTATGTTAAAAAAAAGCTTGCACAACCTTGCACAACCAAAATAAAAGCTTGCGCACCCTTAACAAGAGCGGTAACGGGTAAATAATGTTTACCGTCAGCCCCCCCCAGAACGAAAATTGACCGAAAAATGTTGTAGTATATATAAAAAAAAGCTTGCACAACAAGAGCGGTAACGGGTAAATAATGTTTACCGTCAGCCCCCCCCCCCAGAAAGAAAAATGTTGTAGTATATTAAAAAAAGCTTGCACAGCCCCTCACAAACAAAGTAAAAGCTTGCGCACTCTTAACAAGAGCGATGAGGTGTAAATAATGTTTACCTTCAGCCCCGCGCAGAACTATTATTTAATAAAAAAGTTTAAAAAAATTATTACTATCTAATTACAAGTCCCTTGCACAACCAAAATAAAAGCATGCGCACCCTTAACAAGAGCGGTGGGGGTAAATAGTGTTTACCGTCAGCACCCCCCCCCTCCCCAGAACTAAAATTGACCAAAAAATATTGTGGTATATTAAAACAAAGCTTGCGCAAACTTGCACAACCAAAATAAAAGCTTGCGCACCCTTAACAAGAGCGGTGAGTGGTAAATAATGTTTACCGTCGCCCCCCCCCCCAGAACTAAATTTGACCAAAAAATGTAATATATTAAAAAAAAACTTGCACAACCTTGCACAATCAAAATAAAAGCTTGGGCACCCTTAACAAGAGCAATAAGGTGTAAATAATGTTTACCTTCAGCCCCGCGCAGAACTATTATTTAATAAAAAAGTTAAAATTTTTCATTACTATTTAATAGTAAGTCTCTTGCACAGCCAAAATAAAACCATGCGCACCCTTAACAAGAGCGGTGAGCGGTAAATAGTGTTTAGCTAAAATTGACCAAAAAATATTTTGGTATGTTAAAACAAAGCTTGCGCAACCTTGCACAACCAAAATAAAACTTGCGCACCCTTAACAAAAGCGGTGAAGGTAAATAGAACTATAGTGCTTACCGTCACATTTTTTATGATTTTTTTTTGCCTTAGGGTGAGCACTATACCCCGGTCTCCCCTATGGCTTTTTAAGGCTGCTGAAATTGAATCTGATAATTTTTTTAACTCCACCCCCGCGGGGGTGAGCGGATAAATATTTTTAAATATTTTCAATATTTTCGTCAAAATTAGTATATAGGGGTTTTTGGGGTCGACGAATATGAATCTAATATTATTTTCAAATTTCACCCCCTGAGTGGGAGGGTAGTTTTTGTAAAAATTGTTATATTGGGGTTTTTGAGGTTTCTGAAAGTGAATCTGATAATGAAAAAATTCTAACTGCACCCCCTGAGGGGCGGGGGTAGTTTTCTTGAAAATTGATATATGTTTTTGAGGTCGCTTAAGCAGAATCTTAAAATATTTTTTTTCTAAATACACCCCCTGAGGGGCGGGGGGTAGTTATCGTAAAGTTGGTATATTGGGGTTTTCAAGGTTGCTAAAATTGAATCTGATAATAAAAAATCCATTTCACGCGCGGAAGTGAAAAATGGGAAAGCTCTTTTACTGGGCAGTGTATTTTTTATCTTCAACAACAAAATAAATAAAATGAAAATTTTATTAGAAAGAAGTTTTTAATAAAAAACTTTTAAGTCACTAAAAAAAATAAATTAAGTACCTACCCACTGCCGCCAACAAATTATTGATTTACGTAAAAAAAGTATTGTAGGCTACTTCAAAAGTGCATTTGCTTTTATTTTATACTATAACATTTTTTGGTCAATTTTAGTTCTGAGGGGGCTTGTTAAGGGTGCGCAAGGTTTTATTTTGGTTGTGCAAGGTTGTGCAAGCTTTTTTTTTAATATACTACAACATTTTTTTGTCAATTTTAGTTCTGGGGGGCTGACCGTAAACATTATTTACTCCCCACTGCTCTTGTTCAGGGTGCGCAAGCTTTTATTTTGGTTCTTCAAAGATGTGCAAGCTTTTTTTTAATATACTACAACATTGTTTGGTCAATTTTAGTTCTGGGGGGGCTGACGGTAAACATTATTTACTCCCCACCGCTCTTGTTAAGGGTGCTCAAGCTTTTTATTTGGTTGTGCAAGCTTTTTTTTAATATACTGCAATAGTTTTTAGACAAATTTAGTTCTGGGGGGGGGGTGATGGTAAACATTATTTACCCCTCACCGCTCTTGTTAAGGGTGCGCAAGCTTTTATTTTGGTTGTGCAAGGTTGTGCAAGCTTTTTTTAATATACTACAGTACTATTACATTTTTTGGTCAATTTTGTTCTGGGGGTGGCTGACGGCAAACATTATTTACCCGTTACCACTCTTGTTAAGGGTGCGCATGCTTTTATTTTGGATGTGCAAGCTTTTTTTAATATACTACAACAGTTTTTAGTCAAATTTAGTTCTGGGGGGGAGGGGCTGACGTTAAACATTATTTACCCCTCACCGGTCTTTTTAAGGGTGCGCAAGATTGTATTTTGGTGGTGCAAGTTTTTTTAATACACTACAACATTTTTCGGTCAATTTCAGTTCTGGGGGGGGGGGGGGCTGATGGTAAACATTATTTATCCCTCACCGCTCTTGTTAAGGGTGCGCAAGCTTTTATTTTGGTTGTACAAGGCTGTGCAAGCTTTTTTTTAATATACTACAACATTTTTCGGTCAATTTTCGTTCTGGGGGGGGGCTGAAGGTAAACATTATTTACCCGTTACCGCTCATGTTAAGGGTGCGCAAGCTTTTATTTTGGTTGTGCAAGCTTTTTTTTAACACACTACAACATTTTTCGGTCAATTTTAGTTCTGGGGGGGGGGCTGACGGTAAACATTATTTACCCCTCACCGGTCTTTTTAAGGGTGCGCAAGATTTTATTTTGGTTGTGCAAGCTTGTGCAAGCTATTTACTATTAGATTGTAGTGAAAAATTTTAACTTTTTTGCTGGGGGCCTTAGCCCCCCCACGGTTTTTTCATAAAATTAACCAATGGTTAGTGCGCAAGGTTTTTTTTTGGTTGTGCAAGTTGTGTGCAAACTACCTATGTATTTTTCGACCCTAAGTTTTAACTGGGGGGGGGGGGGTAACTTGACCGACCCAACAGGATTGGTCAGGTTAAATAGCTTCCTTTTTAATTAGTATTGAAGATGGATTTTTTTTTGAATTTTTTTTTCATATTTTCCAGGTTTTTAATATACCCTCAAATTTCTGAACAAATCCGATTTATTTCCAAAACTAAAGTTAATGTACTGGGGTTCACGGTACCCCTCAATATTATTAAGTTACAAAAAATGTGCCCAAAATCTAACATCGGATCCTAGTAGTGGAAGGTCTGAACATTAAATAACCACTTTCAGTAAAATCCCAACCGTAGCGCTTTTGGAGAAAAGGCTTAACATCTCTTCAGGAGGATTCACGCTTCGTACCATTTATTTTTAGAAATGAGTTTACTTTAATCTTATATAATTTTTGCTGCAGAATTCGAATCCACTTGTAAAATTTTGCTAACTATTTGCATTTTCTATAAAAACGCAATTACTTATGCATTTAATGCTATTTTAGAACGACCATATTAAAACAGTCTTTTAGTCTAACGGTTTTTTAGCAAGCTAAGAATAAAGCTTTATTCTTATACTTTAAAATTGTAAAATTATAAAACATAATATATTTATGTTTTGTACCTGCTGACCCATTTAAAAAAAGATATTTAGAGATGCTTAAGCCTAAATGTGTAGACTAGTGTTATTAGAAATGTTATTTTTTCTGACAGCGGTTCTCAATAAGTCATCAGTTCTTATTAAGGTTTTATAAAAAAACGTTATGTTTAAACTAAGGAAAAATGCCATTTTTACATTGTTTAAAAATAATTATGTTGCTTTATAATTTTAATTTCTAAGTGTTTTTTTTATTTTATGAACTGGATCTATAATTAAATTTCAAAACAATTTGTATTTGATTTTAATTATTTTTACTGAACTATGGCAAGGTGAACTGAGGGCTATGTTTTTTATATATTTGTATTTATGCATGCATATTTATTTAGTACCTTCTATAGCCTAAACTACTGGGTCGATTTTAACGACAGGCAAAAATCAAAAGAATTATCACGCAAGTGATATAGGCGATATCAGGGCCGTGCGCAGGATTTGCTAATGGGAGGGGGGGGGTTATCAAATTTTTCAATCTTCAATAAAAGAACGTAAAAAATAAAGTATATTATAGAAGGAGAAGCGTTATTTGAGATCGTGTAAAAAACCAAAATCATAAAAACGACGGGTATTTTCATTTTTAGGTTTCCCAAGATGATTAAGACCATTTACAGAATAATGTTTATCTGTTATAACCCAGGATCAAACCGTTCACCCAATCATATAATAATAAACCCATTTATTTTTTATTGATTATCTAGAAAAAAAAATATCTGTTTAAGTCTGACTAAACGAAATTTTACCACAAAAAGTATTTTTGTACTTTTAGTAAAGTATAATGTATTAAATTTTGGTTTTGGGACCGCTGCATTTAATCTCCACGATTCTGCTAAATTTGACACTATAATCAAAATTTGACGGATAGCACAAAAGTCTACAAAGTTAAGCATAAATATCTGAAACTATGGTTTAATTAAAGGGTCTGAAAGTGCAATATATACACATATTATGCTTTGAACTTTTACGATTTTAAAGAAGAAGCGTAAAGCTGAATTTTAGGCTCGCCAAAAGAGCGTTAGGTTAAAAAACTATTTTAATATGGTTGTTCTAAAATGGCATTAAATGCAGAAGTAATTGCGTTTTTCTAGAAAAAGAAGAGAGTTAGCTAAATTTTTCAATGGGTTTCGAATTCTGCAGCAAAAATTATATAAGATTAAAGCAAACTCATTTCTAAAAGTAAATGGTACGAAGCGTGAATCCTCCTGAAGAGATGTTAAGCTTTTCTCGAAAAGCGCTACGGTTGGGATTTTACTGAAAGTGGTTATTTAATGTCCGGACCTTCCACTACTGGGATCCGTTGTTAGATTTTGGGCACATTTTTTTTTAACTTAATAATATTAAGGGGTACCGTGGGTTGAGACCCATCTATCCTTATGTACTTTGAGGCGCTGAATTTAAATCTAATGTAAAATTGAAAATCTACTGGCTGATTTTTTAACTAGACTCAAAAAATGAGTAAAAACGCACAAAAATCTTACATATATATTTACAAATCTGCTTTATTTCGAAACAAAGGTTAATGTCCTGGGGTTTAGACCCATCTATTCTTATATATTTTGACGCGCTGAATTTAAATCTAATGTCAAATTGAAAATCTACCAGTTAGTTTTTTAACTAGACCCTAAAGATGAGTGAAAACACACAAAAATCCAGATCAGTAATTTTTTAGTCTAGTTGATAAACCAGCCGGTAAGTTTCCAGTTTGGCATTATATTTGAATTCAGCGCCTTAAAATACATAAGAACAGATGGGTGTTAGTCGAGGACATTAACTTTTGTTTTAAAATAAAGCGGATTTGAAAATGTATATGTAAGATTTTTGTGTGTTTTCACTCATCTTTTGAGTCTAGTTGAAAAACTAGCCGGTAGATTTTCAATTTGACATTATATTTGAATTCAGCGCCGCAAAATACATAAGAATAGATGGGTCTAAACCCCAGGACATTAACCTTTGTTTCGAAATAAAGCAGATTTGTAAATATATATGTAAGATTTTTGTGCGTTTTTACTCATTTTTTGAGTCTAGTTAAAAAATCAGCCAGTAGATTTTCAATTTTACATTAGATTTAAATTCAGCGCCTCAAAGTACATAAGGATAGATGGGTCTCAACCCACGGTACCCCTTAATATTATTAAGTTAAAAAAAAATGTGCCCAAAATCTAACAACGGATCCCAGTAGTGGAAGGTCCTGAGGACATCAAATTTTGTGTCGAAAAGAAGTAAGATTTTTGTGTTTTTACTTCTTAAGAAAAGTGACCTGGTTATGGTATTGTTTGACGTCAGATTCGATCTCAGCAGCTCTAAATACATAAGAAAAGCTTGATATCTACTTCTGCACATGAAATTATTTGAAACAATAAAAAATTCTAAAAAAAAATTGTGAATTTAGAGTAATTTGACTCATTTTCGAACCCAAAAAAAATGAGTTTATTACGGTGCTATATGGATATTGGATTCTTATTCAGCGACTCAAAATTCATAAAAACAGTTGAAAACAAGTCATGTTTTTTAACAAATGTGCGAGAAATTGTTTCAAATGTGAGATTTTTGAGTATTCTCGCTCATTTTTTTGAGTCTAGTTAAAAAAACAGCTGGTAGATTTTTAATTTAACATTATACATATTTAAATTAAGCGCCTCAAAATACATAAGAATAGATGGGTCTTAACCCTAGGACATTAACTTTTGCTTCGAAATAAAACGGAATTGAAAATATATATGTAATATTTGTGTGTGTTTTCACTCATTTTTTGAGTCTAGAAGAAATGTTAACCGGTTGTGGTGTTATTTGACGTCGGATTCGATCTCAGCAGCTGAAAATACATAAGAGTAGCTTGATATCTACTTCTGCACATAAACTTATTTGACATAATATAAATAAAAAAAAAATAATTTTGAGTAATATCACTCATTTTCGAACCCAGAAAAAAATGATGTTTATTACGGTGCTATATGGATATTGGATTATTATTCAGCAACTCAATTCATAAAAACAGTGGGAAACAAGTCACATTTTTAACAAATTTTCGAGAAATTATTTCAAATATGAGATTTTTGAGTATTCTCGCTCATTTTTTGAGTTTAGTTAAAAAACTAACCCGTAGATTTTCGATTTGACATCAGATTTGAATTCAGCGCCACAGAATCTATAAGAATAGATAGGTCTCTATCCCAGGACAATATACTTTTTTTTATGGGCCTGTGTAATTATAAAAAGGAATTATATCTATATTAGTAATATATATTTTTGACAGCCATAACATAAACATATTTTTTCCAGAATTAATTTAAAATATAACAAGAACATATTTTTTTTAGAATTGACCAACCCATGTCTCTTCAACATGAACTACCGTACTCAAAGATGCATTAATATAGAGTCCATGTTAAACTGCAACAGTACCAAACCAAAACTCCATCAAAAGATGAACTTTGCGAGTGAGTAATTAATATTTTTTAATAACTAATAATAACTTATTAAAGTTTGATATCACCGAACCACAAAAAATACACTACCCAATAGAAAAGCTTTCCCAGTTTTCCACCCTGGTCGTGAAGATGGATTTTTTGTTATTTAAATCAGTTTTAGCGACCTCAAAAACCCTAATATTCCAGTATTCACAAAAATATTATAAAAAATATTCGGTTAATATTTAAAATTAATTTAAAATAATAATTATTATTATTATAATAAATAAGTAAAATACATTTTTTGCCTTCTGCCCCGCGCGGGTAAAGTGGAACCATTTTTATTATCAGATTCACTTTCAGCAACCTCAAAAACCCCAATAAACCAACTTTCACAAAAATTGCCCCCACTCACAGGGTGAATTTGAAAAAACGTATTCTAAGATTTAGTTTTAGGGAACGTTCAAGAATTACGTAACGCAAAATGTACCAAAAGCCATACACTTCATACCTCGGTTCTCGCGTTATTCAAGGCTGTAGAGATTTCATATTTTGGCTACCCCATGACATGCAGTGTATGAATTTTGATACAATTATCGTTACGTAATACTTTAACCTCAATATACCAATTTAAAAAAATACCCTTCGCCCTTCAGGGGGGGTGGAGTTTTTTTATTCTAAGGTTTAGTTTTAACGACCTCAAAAACCTCCACATACCAGTTTTCACGAAAAGAATGTAAATATTTAAAATTAATTACCACCTCCCTTCGGGAGTGAAGTTACGATTTTTTTATTATTAGATTCAGTTTCAGCTACCTCAGGACATATTTGGTTTCATCGACCTCAGAATCCCTATACTGGGTGTTTCACGATAGACAGATCAGACGATTTGTGGCGTATTAACAAAGATATTAAAATGAAATTTTTACCAGTTAATATACACCTATATAGCTATCTTCAATTGACCTAAACAAAAGTTCTCTACTCTTTTTTGTTTTTGTGCCAGAGCTCCACACAAGCATTTTTTTGCACATAACATTTTAAAATGCCAAAATTTAAATGAATTACAATTTTTCGTTTGGACTTTTTTTTACAAAAAACGTTAACTTCGTTGTAAATTTTTGATTTGAAAGAACCTTAAAAATGGGGATTTGTATTTTGGAATGAACTTCATAAAAAGTAGGATGCTATGAAATTAAAATGAAATATGTATGCCGTGTGATGACACTAAATGTCAAATGTAATATTGAAATGTATCATACATAATACACTTAAAAAGCAAGATTTTTTTAAAAGCTTATGAAGAATTTATAATAAAAGTTAATTGGTTTCCCATTTTTAAAACAATTTTTAAATTATAAGTAAATGGATAGTTTTTGATGTTATAAAGTTGAATTCAGCACAATGTGAATGTTATGCTACGAAAACTGGTGAAAACCGAAGTGAATATTGAATAATGTGATTTGTAGTGTTTTATCGAAACGAGACACGAAATTCAAGATAAAAGTAAAACAGCGATTTGGTGACTTAAGGTAAAACACCCAATAGTTGACACTACCCCAACAGTTAATAGTTTTAAATAAAACAACCTGAAATAAGATTACATTACATTTATTAAGGCGAAATAAATTAATAAATGGGCACCTAGTACCATCTAGTCTTAGAATTTGCAACTGAAGATCACGTGATGAGTTGCGTTTTAATATGGCAGACAATTTTTTAGTGGAGTGTTTTTGTTCGCAATTTTTTTACAGTTCCTTAAGGCAAGTGCTAGGTTTGGAGTTTGGGTGTTTTTAATTTTCAGTATTTAGTGCATAATACGTATTTATGAATGCATCTTAATTACAGGCTTTTATGGTTTCAAGTCAAACTTTTTCTGATTATTTACAACTCAATAAGACGGTTTTAGCTTTTTACATAGGGGGTGTCAACCACTAGATTAAAAAATCTACAAATTTCAATAGTTGACAGATCTGTCAACTATTGGATTTAAAATATATTAATATAATATATTATTAATTTTTTATCATTCATAACTATCTAAACCATTTTAGGTCTTTTTTAATATGAGTTTAAAAAAAAATAGCTAAACTTTTTCATTAGTTGGCATGCATGTCAACTATTAGTTTTTTATGTCAACTATTGGTTTTTACTGCAATATCCAGAATATACTATGAATGCAGCATACAAAAAAAAAGGATTCCTTAAACCCAGGAAACGTGTCTTTCGATATATATAAGCCATATTCTCTTGTTTCAAGGCTATAATTTCTTTGAATCGAAGGTCAGTGACCTTGAATAAAGAGCGCAGAACTTCATTCAAAAACATTCAAAGAAATGTTAGCCTTAAAACAAGAGAAAATGTCTTTAAACATATCGAAAGACACGTGTCCTTGGTTCAAGGAATCCTTTTTTTCTGTGACCTTAATGAGGCTACTTCACTTCCCACTTGTTTTGCTCAAATAATCTACTGCTTTTAATAAACAGTGTACAAAATTCGAAAAATATGTCGTTTTTTTGATAAATGACAACGTCGAATAATTTTTTAATGTCATTTAGATAACATGACATGGCGTCTACACGACAGCTAATTTTACGGCTCTTGGGAATCGTTTAAAATACTGTATTATACACCTCAGGGTGACCACAGGTTTTTTTCAAATTAAGATTTTCTGATTTTTTCCTGATTCTTCCCTGATTTTTTCATGATGCTTTCCTGATTCTTCTCTGAACTCCCTGATAAAAATTAAAAATTTTCCCTGATTTTAGTACAGATCATGAACGTAGAGATACAACAAAAGTTTGTGAAGCCAATATTCGTAAAAAATTTGAACATCCTGTTTTATTTTGATTTTTTATTTTTTTCAACCTTTTTTCTGTAAAACTGATCATCATGTACACCACATCTTTTTTTCAGTTTCCCTGATTTTTTTACACTTGACCAAATTACCTGACTTTTCCCTAATTTCCCTGTTTTCCCTGATCAGTGGACACCTGCACATTTAATAAAGATCTAAATGTGGATGGGTGTTTTAAAATTAATGTTTTTTTTTATATAATTCCAATAAAAAATAAAATATATCAAAGTATTTTAACTAAAATGCTCATCTCTTATTTTTCGTAT
The DNA here is from genome assembly GCA_958510825.1 of Brachypterus glaber. Classification (NCBI taxonomy): domain Eukaryota; kingdom Metazoa; phylum Arthropoda; class Insecta; order Coleoptera; family Kateretidae; genus Brachypterus; species Brachypterus glaber. The sequence continues at coordinate 39,791,375 of OY294044.1, forward strand.
TTTGCTAAGAACTTCACTTTTTTGTAAAAAATTTTTTTTTTGGATGTTTTGTAAAAAATATACATTCCTTGTGTAAAAATACATAAAAAATATCATATAGTGTAACACTGTAGAAGCAACCGTTTAAAAAAAAATCCAGTTAAGAGGAAGTAACATAACACCAAAAACGTTACTTTTTAAAAGGCTATTACTCCTTTAATATAAAATTTGGGTATTTTGATGAAGAATACTATTTTGCTCAGTTTTAAATAAAGAATCACCCTGCAGCATTAAAATTTTATTCATGCTTTTTTTTTTGTTCCCCATTCAATATGTCATCTTCCTTAGGGCTCATTTCCGGACCAACCTTTATAGGAACTTTTTTTTCATATTTTTGGATGTAGAATCAACTTTTAAATTTTGGCATGGCAGTTACTGATCACCCTGTATATTAGCTGGTAAAAATTTAATTTTAATATTTTTATAATGACGCCACAAATCGTCTGATCTGCCTACCGTGAAACACCCAGTATATCAATTTTGAAAAAATAAGGAAAATATTTTAAAATATTTAACCCCGCGGGGGTGGAATTAGATAATTTTTATTATCAGACAATTTCAGCAAACTTTAAAACCTCTATATACTAATTTTCGCGAAAATGTAAATATTTTAAAATAATCGCCCCCACCCCTGAGGGTGGAGTTAGAGTTTTTATTATAAGATTTAATTTTTGCAACCTCCTACGCAATTTTTCTATTTTTGTGAAAAAGTATTGTGTTTATTACCTCGAAATTGATTTATATAAAAAGTTACAATTAAGGTAAATGTCCCAATATTGGACACGACCCAATTATCGGACTCTTTTTCACGTTTTTTACAAAAAACAAGATATTTAAGGTAATAAAAAACAAATATTTTTTATTCGAAATTATGAACATATTTGAATTACAGTGTATCATTTGCCACATACGTATTTTTTAAGCCCTAATAACTAATAGTCATGTGTCAGCAGCCACGAAATATATAGCCTTTTTCTAAGCAAACTAAGTAAGCCAACGTTTAACTGAAATTTTTTTTTTTTTTTAATATTAGTTATTGTTAAAATGTCTATCTAACTCTTTCTAATTCATAATATTGTAGTTTTATACCAATTTAAATCATTTTTGATGTTATTTTTAAGATATTTTTACATTAATACGGTGTCCGATAAATAGGACAATAAAATACAGACAGTTCCATATATCGGACGGCCGTCCGATATATAGTACAATGTAGATGTATTTTTAACTTCCAATATAAAATAAAGGAAATATTTTTTTTAAAACTAATGTTATATAAAATAGTTCTAAAGAGTATAAGCTTTTTCTACCTATTTATCGGACTAGAACTTTCTTTCAAATAAGCTGTTTATTAGGCATTTTTAGTAAATGTCCGATATTTGGGTCTACCCTATAGTTTTGTAAGACCTAAATATCGGACACCATAAATTAATGCAAAGTCCATGGACTTTATGGCAATATTATCTGGATGATTATTTGAGTATATCGGCTATAGTTAATTATAATCATGCAATTAAGCATTTCTGTTCATAGAATCGTTATTTCAATTCTCTCATTAATTTTAAAGACACATATTAGTCAAGTAAAAGCCTATGGGTGGTATAGGTATTCTATAATATAATAATAATATTAATAATAATAATATAAAATTTTATAATGTCATAAAACCTGCAGCAAGTAAGTTTATAAAAAATAATGAGAAATATATACATTTGCATTATATTAAGAAATTATTTTTGTTTTAATTAATTCATTATACATAGTCCGATATTTAGGACATTCGTGCTTTTTTTCATATTTTAAATAATATTAAAAAAATATCAAAAATTAATATATATTTAATTACTTTTTTTGACAAATGAATAAATTTGAAAACTAGAAATATTAATTATATAGTTATTAAGGTTCATATGTAATTTTAACACACCATCAAAGTACTAAATTGCTCTAAAGTGTCCGATATATGGGACCGTTACCATATTAAAATTTGGGCCTTTATACTATTTTTACCATGTAGCAAACAAAATTAACGTGAGGAGAAAATGAACATAATTTTCGATTTCAACAAATCGAAGTCTATTCTATAGTCCGAGTAATAATTTTTTTAAACTGTTTGTGCTTCAGTGTAATTATAATAACGAAACTAAAGGGCATTTGACATGTTATAAAAGAGCTCTGAAAGCCCTATTGAACTATCTATTTTTTAATTACTTTAAAATAGTTTTGGGGAGTAAAAATTTTTAAATTAAAAAAAAAAAATGTAAAAATTTTTGTACGCCTGTTTTTTTTTTATTTTAAATCTTTCTGTTCAAAATTATTACTTGTTTTTTAGATTTATGGGATCTTTAAGAGGTTGTCTCCAATCACATGTTACCGAAGCCTGCGGAAGCCCAATTACAAGAGAATCCTTCATGGGTGTCTTTGATGCCGCTGCCAAAACTTGTACATCATACAAAACTGCTGTAGTTACTGATGAAATGACTGACCCTCAACAAAGTGTAAGTATTGTTTTCCACGACCGTTGCAAAACCTACTTATTTTTTATATAAAATATACTTAATGTACTATTTTACTATATCTTCATATTATGCAAAGTGTTCCCATATTGTGTGAAAGTAGAGTGCCTTAATGTGACGTTTTCTGTCAAGAATGAGAGTGGAGACCTCGGTGGAGATATAATTTAAAATCTAGCGAAATGGCAAACCGGCAAACGTGTTTTTAGTCTTTTCCAGATATGCCAAGTTTCCCTTCTACTGGAAGTTCTACACTGCGCGTTTTTTGAAGTGGATAATTCAAATTCTTTGAAAAAAAAAACGTACCAGTAAAAATATTTTACAAAAGTTTATTATTTAAATATGCTTTAATAAGTACTCTAATTATTTTTAAAAAAATTAAGGAAATTGCTTTAACAAGAAAAAAGTTATACCAATAAAAAAATAAATCATAAAATTCTTAAAAAATGAGATGAAACAAAACTAAAAAAAAATAAAAGGTTGGCCTCTCCATCTTCACAATTAGTACTTGGTAGGTCCCCCCTTGCTGTACGAACTGCCTGCACCTTTCTTGGCATACTTATAATTAAAGAACGAATAAACTCTTGATCCAAAGCTTGCCATTCTTCTGTTAAAGCATTAGCATGCTCCTCAAGAGTCTGTGGCTGGTGATTTCGAGCATGAAGCTGCATTTGGAGACGGTCCCATACGTGCTCAATTGGATTGCAGTCGGGTGAATAACGGGGCCACTCCATTCGAGAGATGCCATGATGTTGCAACGCCAAATTCGCAATACGTGCGCGGTGGGGCGTGGCATTATCGTCGACAGAAACAAAGTCAGGACCAATTTCAAGGGCAAATGGAACAACAATAGGTTGAATAACCAAATCGTGATACCGTTGTGCATTCATAGTCTGTCGGTTTAGGATAAGCAACTCCGTGCGCGACTCGAAAGAAATTCTACCCCAAACTGTAATAGAGCCACCTCCAAAAGCAACAGTAGGAGCCATTGTTCTTCATAATATTTCTCGCCACGTTCACGCCATGTTAAATTACGGCTGTCCGAGTGATATAATGTGTATCTGGATTCATCTGTAAATAAACAGTTACCCCATTCTGCTTCAGCCCAGTTACGATGATTGTTTGCCCATCTTCTGCGGGCAGCACGGTGCCGCCTGTTTAAAAGGGGTGTCAAGCACGTCTTCTGGCTCTTAGACCAGCTTCATGCAACCTTCCTGTAATAGTAGACAGACTTACATGGACCCCAGTATCTGCACGAAGCCTGGAGGCAGAAAGTTCGCGATTTCTTCTGGCAGTGGTTACCACAAAATGGTCCTGCCTCCTACTTGTAGCTCGTTGTCGACCACCACCATGCCGTATATTGGCACTGCCACTTTGCTGAAAACGATTCCAAGCCCGACTAATCACACTTTGTGAGACATTGTAGATTTGGGCTACTTGTGTTTGTGTATGACCCCCGTGTTGCAAAAGCGCTATGATAGTCGCAAAATCGTCAGAAGAAATTGTTCTTACTAAGAATGAACCGTATAATATATTTTTAAAGTGGTAAATCCCCCAAGCAAACGTTTTTTTTATAGATAGGTATTTCACATAAATTTTACAAAAAATTATAGGTTTGTTTCTTTTATTCTGCTCGACAATAAACATAAAATAAAAACTGCCTAAAATTAAAGGAGTATTCAAATAAAAATGTGAGAACATAAAAAAAATTGAAAACATTTTTTAAGTTAATGAAATTCGAGATATTCACAATATCCACTTCAAAAAACGTGCAGTGTAGTTACTTTGTCAGAATATATATTTTTTTCTACTACCTAAAAAGTTCTAGCTTGCATATTATTTAACGTTGTCAAGGCTGGTTTAACTTGACAACCAATAAAATCAGTGAACTCATTTATTATTTGGTAAGCATTGTTTATTGAGGACGGCCAATAAAAAAATAAAAATTAAAACAACTACTAGCTTTTTTAACGTATTTGTCAGACTGACAGATATGACAAAATAATTTTTAAAATACATTTTTAACTGATATTTGCAGTTATTAGCATTACGTATTAGAAAAAACATTGTATGCGAACTGCCTTTAGTGTTCTTGACTGATTGACTGATCCGTTTCAGCAAAAAAACTTCAGTCTCGAACACTGAAAACTTAGTTCGCATACTAGGTGCATAATATACTATTTAAGGTTATTAATCATGACCATTAATCGGAATAAATTCAATTATGACTCATCAGCGTTGAAAATAAACACAGAAACATAGGCTTACGGAATAATTTTGCCGAATTATGAGGGAAATTTTTATAAATGTCACTAAATCGAAACATTTGACGACTAATTTGTTACACACAAGAATATTGAATATACATATTAACTATAAATATGTAAATATATCGGTGTTTTTCGAAGAAAATAAAAATGTAAATATTTAAAACCTCGCGTCAACGATAGAATCGACGCGGAGCCTATGCGAGCACTGGAAATTCGCCGATGACTGATCATGACATATTTCCATATGCAAAAATAGACTTGTTTGTCACACCTCGCATTTTTTTGAACTTTCTTGTTTTGCAGTTGGGATTAATCATATTTTTTCTTCATTATGTTATTACCAAATGGAGTTTTAAATAAATGGAACCCATTTTCTTCGGACTCACAGTAACATTTAATAAACATTTTCTTTGAAAATATGTGCACATGTTATTTGTGACATTTAATGTCAAAACATAGTTACCAACGTTTCCACGTTCTCAGAGCGTCGACATGCATCCAGCAGCACGTCTGCCAGTGGCAGGAAAAAAATTGACAACGTCACTTTTAGCGAACCGACTCTACCCAAATATTTTATTTAAAACAAATAAAATTGTAAATAAATCCTTGTAGCGAGTAATTTTACATTTAAATCTACCTATTTCTATAGTTTTTTTTTGACAAAGACAAAAACACATGACACCCGATAACATAACCTCAACAAGCAAGCGGCAGCCGTGCAATTAAATATTTTCAACTTCATCTGTCAAAATCGGCAGCATGAAAAACAATTGGGAGGTGCCACAATGATCACATCACAGCACATTTTTGCTCTGAGAACGCGTTTTAACAAAACAATTTTTAGCAGATTTTATTGTCTCCTTGACAGTAAACGTCACATTAAGGCTCTCTGTGAAAGTTATCCCATATTATGGAAAAGTATTCTCACATATTGAAAGACTTTCCAATTTCATTCATCACAATCTTTACATTTAGTATAATAATCATAATTTACGTTAAATAAAGTAGGCTAATAAATATTTTTGTTTTCAGTGAAGTTTACTAAGCACGCATGAACATATTTTAAAGTAATTGTAAATGTACCTATAAAAATATATAAATTTAAAATATCTTCTAACCGACCTCTATAGAAATCGAGTTCATATATTTATTGTGATTTTAACAATTTATAATTGTATATTTTATTTAATAAAAGAATAAATAAAAACATATTTTTTTTTCTACGAGCATGCGGAAAGATGTCTCGTTTCGCACTCATATACGTGCGAAAAAAAGGCCTTTTCCGCACGTTTCACTACTTTAAAAAAAATCAAGTAGCTTGAATATACAAATTAGTAGAACTGTGCGCTAAGGACCTATTTACAAATACGACGTAACGACGTAAACGTAAAAACGTAAGAAATGCAGTAGGCTGATTGGTTCATTTTTAACCAACCTTGAAATTGAACCAATCAGCGTACTGCATTTCATGCGTTTTTACATTTAGGTCGTATTTGTAAATAGGTCTTAATACACTTGTTTACATGGCGACCGATCAACATGATAGCGTCCTAAGCTAATTTGTTCGTGTTCTCAAGTTTAATTGTAAAGTTTACGTCGAGGGTCGTATACTTTTTTCCTACGACCTAACACCTGAACGTCAAAAAAAAAACGCAAAAATTGTCTTAACATTAATTTTATTAATTTTGAAGTTTTGTGTTTAACGTTCACTTGTTTTCTGACAGTAGATATTTAAAATAAGCTGTACAGTGGTTTCAAAATAGTTTTTTGCGGCCAAAAATCGGGAAAAAATCTTTTTATGGGTTTTTGGGATCGCTGATTTCAAATCTGAGGTCAACATTTTAATATTCAAAACAGCGGATCCAAGATGGAGGAACTTTTTTTTCCTTATGCATTTTTTTAAAATTGGTAGTCATTTGTTAAGTTGTTGATTTTTAATTTTTTTTGAATTATTTTTATGAACATGATTATTTAGGATCGGGGAATACGTATTTAATATTATAAATCTAAAATTTTAACTGATATACAGGGTGTCTCAGAACTCGCGACCAACCTTGAGGGGACACATAATATATCAAAAACTATGATCAAAAGTCATATAAGCATAAGGCCGCAAATCGGTTCTTATGCAGTTACTAAGAAGAAAAAGTTTGCTACACCCTGGCCCAAAAATAAATATTAAGTGAGTTGTGGATTCTTTTTAGAGGCATGTCCTGTAATTTTTTTAAAATGGATTTGGCTCGAAAACAGTTGCTTTAACGGTATTACACTAAGAAAATATTTTCGTGTCTTTTTTTTACTTAAAGAATCCATTATTTGTAAAATGAATGCAAAAAATTTACACTGAAAAAAGTTTTGGGCAAAAATGTGGTAACGGAACGTTCAAGTATTACGTAACGCAAATTTTGACCCTGTAGCGCTATTTTCCTATACCATTTACATGGGCGTAACACTCCAAAATGACCCCCACCCCCCCTAGGAGCGTTACGTAATACTTGAACGTTCCCTAAGCGACAGACATTTCGCACGCCTATGCGCGCTTTCGGTTAAACTTACAAACTAAAACATTTGACTTTAATAATACTAAACCACATGCAAAACTTTGTACCTTCAGCTCAAAGGGCTCCAGAGATATTAAATATTTTTGGTATCACTTTTAATAGGAGCGGGTTGCGGGTCTACGTTTATATAACCCTTACCTTCCAGGGTGTCACAATTGTGACTTTACTTCTTTGTTTTTTCTTTAAGGCAATATTATATTATAGACTTTCTATGTATGCAAACAGATATTCAAATTTAATTCAGTATAATAGAGCTCTCCTGAATCTTTAAGGAAACAAAAACTCGAACAAAAACTAAAAAAAAAAATTATATTTTTTTTATTTATTTTTTCTTCTTTTCATGCATAGAAAATATAAAAAAACACAGATAAATCGAAAAATTATCATTAGTTTAGTCTCGGGAGGGTAAGGGATATACTTTTTTTATATTTTTTTGTGTAGTATGTGTACCTTTAAGGATGGTCGCGAGTTTTGGGACACCCTGTATTTCAAATAACTTTTTTTTTGCAATTAGCCTATTTTTGCACCAAATTGTGTAAATAAAAATTACATTTATTTGTACATTTTTAGATTTAGGTCCGAAAAGTTCGTATAAAACAATATAATATATTATAAAAAAGACACATTAGTAATACCTTTGCCTGGCATTTTATGTTATATTTTGTCATACAGTTTAAATTCCATAAATAATATTCACTACATGGCCGCACTTTTTATTAATAATATGACTTTTCCACAAAAGTACAAGAAAAAAAAAACAATATAATTTTAAAAGATAAAAATTAAAAAAAAAACATATTAAATGGGATCAAAAGTACTTTTAAATCCCACACCAAAACACACCTCATTAACTTACCCCCTTTGAACCACCCCATTTTTTTTTTCAAATGGCACCCTCATAGTTAGTTTAGTATTTTTGATAGAGCACTTGAAAGGCATCTTTGTTAGGGTAGGTAGTTAGTTTACACCTGCGGAACCACTCAAACTACTCACCTACCCTAAAAAACCTACCTATCTAGTGCACTATAGTGCTATAGATTTTGAAAGCACTATGAATTTTGAGTTTAACGATGTATTACACTTTGTATTTAAAATAAAAAAATATGATTGGTTATACCTAGATGCCATTCCAGTGCTCTATCAAAATTACTAAAATAACTATGCGGGTGCCATTTGAAAAAAAAAATTGGGGTGGTTCAAAAACAACAACTATATTTTTTTATTTTAAGCTACGGAACCTTAAGATATATACAAAGTGTAATACACCCTTAAACTCAGAATTCACAGTGCTTTCAAAATCACTGAAAAAACTATGCATCTGCAATTAAAAAAAATTGGTTCCAAGGTCACCCCCTTAATGAGGGTTGTGTTTTGGTGTGGAATTTAAAAGTACTTTTGATCCCATTTAATGTTTCTATCCTTTAAAATTATATTGTTTTTTTTATGCACTTTTGTATGTTATTTATAAATAGTGCAGGTAGCTGCATAGCTAGAGAATATTATTTATGGGATTTAAACTATATAGTATATGACACAATTTAACGTAAAAGTTGTCGCGGGTGTCGATCGGGATCAAAAGTTGTATTAGATTGAATAAGAAATTTTATTAAAATCATTAATATATATTACTAATTTGGTTTTTCAAATAATATGGGCAAGGCCAAGCTATTACCAATGTGTATTTTTTATATACAGGGTTATTCAGAAATAGTGTCATTAAAAATAAAACATACGTATAGGTCCATGTTGGAGTTTATTTTTTTTTTAAACCAGAACAAAAAATATACGCAGTCGTTTAGGAGCAGATTTTTTTAAAGAAAATACTCCTAAAATTAGTACGCTACTGGCTAGAAATTAATAAACAGCGCTGTTGCGAAATTGATTAATTCCGTTTATGAAAATTTATTTCTAATTCAAAAACTGAAGAAACATTCTGGCAGAATGATTCTGCTATTAATATTGTCTCATTATATCACACCATCACCTTTTATCACAAGTAGGTACTGTTAATAACACCCGATTAAATTACTTTTTTTAAAACAAAAACTTTTATGCCGTGATTTCATTTAAAAACAAATCTATTCGATATTTTGACTTATAAACACCCCAACTCGCTAGAAAATCGAATACATATCGCAAAGACGCGGTTGTTCTGAAACTTTGAACAAAGACAGCTGTAAACATGAACTTGACCATAAATACGTAAACATTGCCGCGACATGTTTTAAATAAATTATTTTTTAAATGAACTGTTCCGTGTAAATAAATAAACTGAATTGGATTGATATACGGGAAATATGCTTGGAATGTGTTTGCAAGTGAGAGGCCCGTTGGAGGCACGCACGCCTTATAGCGCGTTTGACGGAAAGAAGAGAGTGCGTATAATACCTCCCCCTTCCGTCCGAGACTTTGTATCATGCGGAAAACTATAGTGTTTTTTTTTCACTGAATTTTGGAGTTAAAATGTGTTAATTATTTTTTCGAGGGTATGTTGTGAATTTAATATTAAAGTGAAAGTGTTTTTTTTGTATTTATTATAATAAAACAATCCTCAACTCTAAAACCACTAAAAAGTAAATTGTTTTTCAACCGTGGTAAATTTGGCAAGCTGCAAAGCGACTCGCTTTAAGCAAGATAAAAAACCTGGAAAGCTCGGATAAGGGGTTTTTTAAAATAAAATCTTTGATTTTTTTTAAATTCTTTTTAATTATAATTATAATAATTATTGAAGTCGATTTCTAGAACCTTCAGGAGTTCATTGTTTTTTTAATGACCCTATTTCTGAATAACCCTGTATTATTTTATAAGGACTTTTTGCACCTGAATCTAAAAAGTACAAGAACATGTCATTTTTTGACACAATTGCCAATAGGCCAATTGCAAAAAGTGGTTATTTTTCATATTATGTCAGTTAAAATTTTACATTTATAATATTAAATACGTATTCTCCGGTCCTAAATCACCTATTTTCATAAAAATCGTTCAAAAAATTAAAAAAATCAATTCTACTCTGAATCCGCCATTTTGAATTTTTGAGTTTAAATGAGAGATTCGTTTTCAACGACTTATCAAAACCATGATTATCAATTAAAAACCAATTGAAACCACTCTGCGCTGTAATGGCAACGGGTGGAAAATAAGCACTAACTACTAACTAGGTCGTAGGAAAACAAATTTATCATTACCTGGCAGTTTGAAGTTGTAATCCCGCTTTAGACACTAAAAAAAAATTTGTGTTCTTCGGAAAGAGGGCCTTATGTGGACGTTACTTTCGTTTATGCTCAAGATATAAAAATTTTCCCAAAATTGCCTGTAATCCCGCATTTGTATTTTGAAGAGAAAAATACGTGGGTAGAAAGAGTCCGTGGACGTGCCACAAAAAAAAATTCCCCATCTTAAAGCGTTAAGCCCCTAGAGAGGTTTAAACTTGGAAAAATGGGTTGTTTTCAAAAGGAGGAACCTACGAAAAAAATCGAGATAGTTTGATTCTGTGGCAGTTATTGGTCTTTTTATGTCTGAAGAGGTTAGTGCCATCATTAGGCTGCTTCTTTGTCCAAGCGCTTTGTCAAAAATTTACATTTTTCTACACCGCGACAAATTATGAAATAATTTATGTAGTAAAATTAAGTAATTGTGGTTTCCAATGACTTCTTATGGATTGTGTTTATTTGTGCCACCATAAAACCATTTTTATCTGCAGGTGTTTAGTCCAAAGTGGAACAAAATAATTTTGACAATACTTGTCAAATTATTAACCTTGAAAAACATTTCCATTCTAATCATAATAATAGAGTCACTCTGTATAGCGGTCATAAATCTCATACTTGTGTGAGGTCTGTGATAGCGGTTAGAGTCACTTCATCTAAGTCTTACTTTGTCCTTTCGTTCTCTTTCGTTAGTTTTCGGTTTTTGGACTTAGCTTTTCTCCTTTCGGGTAGCGCCACACAATAAAAGAGCATCGCACTTCCCCTCCTTTACCCTTAAGCTTAGGGGTACGATACGTGGATATTTTTTTTGACTAAAGTACCGCAATTTAGTCAAAAAGAAACGCGCTCTGTCTTGCTTTGGCAGCCCCAGAAATAATTTCTGACATTTAAATTTTGTAATTTTGGACATCTATCAAATTTTAAATTAGTTTACAAAATGTTTAATTTCTTAACGTAATTATATTTTGGTGTAAAAAGTTATAAAATACATTAATTTACTAAATAGGATCTCAACATTCAGTATTTAATTAAAAATATTCTACACAGCCTGAAAATAAATCTGTACTATACAATAATATTGTGAAAAGGTAAATTTTTAATAATAATTGATCATTTTTATACTGCAATAAACGACTTATTTTCATTTTAGAGAAACATGCTATGAATGGGAGAAGAGCTTTCATATTTTTAGTATTCTACACATATATTTGTGCACATAAATACTATATTGGGTTAAAACAAGAATTAAAAGGTTAATTTAATCAACATTTCGAAAATGAAGATAATTCCTAATATACTATATATACTATAGTACAAGGGCGATTATTTACACTCAGGAGGTGGCCAACATTTAATGACGAATCACATGACTTTTTTTATAGATCACAATTTAAAAGAAAAATAAGGACTGAACAAATAATATGAATACTTTTTATAGTTTTAAATTAAATATATTTTTTTGAAATTTAAGAAAATTATTAGTAATTCTAGCCTCATGTTCCAATCTTACGCTACTCAGGACTAGAATTATTTTGTAATTCTTGGTTATTGAATATAAATCTTACTAAATTATTATTATAAAAATAAACTATAATCTTATGTAATTAAGTATATTTATTACATAATATTACTACATTAAATTTGAATGCTTTTAAGAGTTGGCAAAATTTCATTGAAGAGGGATAATACCCCATGTGGTACTGCGCACAGTAATGCATGATAATATCACTTGCACGCAGACCAAATGCCCATTATGCCCACTATGATAGTGCATACTACCTTTTGTGGACCACCGGCTTATAGCGAAATACAAACCACTGTTTTAAGGCACAGATAAATTTTTTGTACAACAATTCTTAAAGTAGTCCCTATTCTCCTCTCAAGCGATAGGTTTCCTTCTTTTATAGAAATTGAATAAAGTATTATTTCTGCTCCCTAGCTTAATTTAAGGCAAGTAGAATTAAATTTAATAACACCGGCACACAAAAAAAAAATTGTCTGTACACCGGGCGCCACCTATCTACGGGCATGTTTTTCGACCCGCTGAATACGAATTTCAAGTCAGTTTAGGCCGTCCAGCCTTCAATTTCGAATAAAAATTTTTTTTTCTTGCCAAAACATCGAATTTTCGATATTTTTTGGGTTTTTTTGCAATTTACTCGAAATTGAAAGCTGGACGGCCTAAACTGACTTGAAATTCGTATTCAGCGGGTCGATAAACATGCCCGTAGATAGGTGGCGCCCGGTGTACAGACAATTTTTTTTTTTTGTGTGCCGGTGTAATTGATAATTCCGCAAAAAGAGCAGCCTTTAGTCGGCCACAATTCTCCATGTCACAAGGTTTTCAAATATTTTTATATAATATATGTTTACAAAATTATTTTACTTTAGGAACTATAAACAAAATAAAGAGAGTAAAATGGCTTAAGCTTATTGGAAGGTCAATTGAGGAAAGTCAATAGTTACACGTTTGTGAGGTGAGGTGAGCTGGTGCTATATGGAGTGACTATACTTCAGTTCAAAAAATGCTTTTAAATCCTTTTATATTATTGCTAAGATAATACATAATTTTCTTACCTTAGTATTTTATTTAATAGATAAGTATATTTTTTAGATTTTTAATTGGAATTAGGGTTTTAAATCTTATTTATAAAACATTATTTATAAAATTCTATTCTACTGACACCTGCCTAAATCAAAAAATTTACAATGTCAAATCATGTTGCCGTCTTGAGTTAATGAAGGCTTTTGGACTTAGCTTTTCTCCTTTCGGGTAGCGCCACACAATAAAAGAGCATCGCACTTCCCCTCGATTACCCTTAAGCTTAGGGGTACGATACGTGATTTTTTTTTTTTGGCTAAAGTACCGCAATTTTGTCAAAAAGAAACGCGCTCTGTCTTGCTTTGGCAGCCACAGAAATAATTTCTGACATTTAAATTTTGTAATTTTGGACATCTATCAAATTTGAAATTAGTTTAAAAAATGTTTAATTTCTTAACGTAATACAAATGTAAAGTATGTTTTGGTGTAAAAAGTTATAAAATACATTAATGTACTAAATAGGATCTCAACATTCAATATTTAATTAAAATTATTCTACTCGGCCTGAAAATAAATCTGCACTCATGGAATACAATAATATTGTGAAAAGGTAAAATTTTAATAATAATTGATCATTTTTATACTGCAATAAACGACTTATTTTCATTTTAGAGAAACATGCTATGAATGGGAGAAGAGCTTTCATATTTTCAGTATTCTACACATATATGTTTGCACATAAATACTATATTGGTTAAAACAAGAAATAAAAGGTTAATTTAATCAACATTTCGAAAATGAAAATAATTCCTAATATACTATATAACTATAGTACAAGGGCGATTATTTACACTCGGGAGGTGGCCAACATTTAATGACGAATTACATGACTTATAGATCCCAATTTAAAAGAAAAATAAGGACTGAACAAATAATATGAATACTTTTTATAGTTTTAAATTAATTATATTTTTTTGAAATTTAAGAAAATTATTAGTAGAATTATTTTGTAATTCTTGGTTATTGATTATAAATCTTACTAAATTATTATTATAAAATTAAACTATTATCTTATGTAATTAAGTATGTTTATTACATAATATTACTACAATTAATTTTAATTAAATTTTAATTTTAAGAGTTGGCAAAGTTGCATTGAAGGGGGATAATACCCCATGTGGTACTGTGCACAGTAATGCCTGATAATATCACTTGCACTTAGACCAAATGCCCATTATGCCCACTATAATAGTGCATACTACCTTCTGTGTACCACCGGCTTATAGCGACTTCCAAACCACCGTTTTAAGGCACAGATAATTTTTTTGTATAACAATTCTTAAAGTAGTCCCTATTCTCCCCTCAACCGATAGGTTTCCTTCTGTTATAGAAATTGAACAAAGTATTATTTCTGCTCCCTAGCTTAATTTAAGGCAAGTAGAATTAAATTTAATAATTTATGATAATTCCGCAAAAAGAGCAGCCTTACTGTGTAGTCGGCCATAATTCTCCATGTCACAAGATTTTAAAATATTTTTATATAATATATATTATGTTTACAAAAATATTTTACTTTAATAAATAGAAACAAAATAAAGAGAGTAAAATGGCTTAAGCTTATTAGAAGATCAATTGAGGAAAGTCAATAGTTACTTGTTTGTGAGGTGAGGTGAGTTGGTGCTATATGGAGTGACTATAGTCCAGTTCAAAAAATGCTTTTAAATCCTTTTATATTATTGCTAAGATAATACATAATTTTCTTACCTTAGTATTTTATTTAATAGATAAGTATATATTTATATGTATTTAGAATTAAGAAATGTAAATGTATATTAAACTGTATGATTAGAGGTGTCCCTCTATAAACTAATGTTTCTTGGGATGTAAATAAAGTATTTATTATTATTATTATTATTATTATTTAGATTTTTAATGGGAATTAGGGTTTTAAATCTTACTTATAAAACATTATTTATAAAATTCTATTCTACTGATACCTGTCTAAATCAAAATATTTACATTGTCAAATCAATGTAATAGGGTTGCCGTCTTGAGTTAATGAAGGCTTCTACATATATTTTTTTAAGCTCCGGCACCGGAACCTTATAAAATGAAATTCCAAATCTCGTAAACCTAAGCTTAAGGGGAAAAGAGGGGAAATTTTCGTTTTTCATTTGTTGTGTGGCGCTACCCGAAAGGAAGAAAAAAACGAAAACCAGAGCAAAAACGGACCAAGTACAGATGAAGTGACCCTAAGCTCACAACTGGAACGCACTACGTTTTAGGGAGTTGTCGCTATATGAAGCGACTCTATTGTCATGATTGGAACTATATGATTAGATTGGGGAATCTTTTTGTAGGTTAATAATTTGACAAGTTGGTCAAAATTATCTTGTTGCTTTTGTGGACTAAACGCCTGCAGATAAAATTGAGTTTATGGTGGCACAAACAGACACAAATGATAAAAAGTTCTTGAAAACCACAATCAGTTAATTTCATTAAATAAATTTTTTCGTTTGGACAACCTACTGTATATTCTAAGCAATATATTTAGGTATTGGACGAATAAAATTATTATTATTATTATTATTATTATTATTATTATTATTATTACTGCTAACAGATTCAAACTATCTAGATTTCTCTCTTAGTCCAAACACCCCATTTTACTAAGTTTAAACCTCCCTGGGGGCTTAACGCTTTGAGGTCGGGAAAAGTTTTTTGTGGCAATAACGTCCACAGGCGTAAGAGATTCTACTCACGTATTTTTCTCTTCAAAATACAAATGCGGGATTATAGGCAATTTTTGGGGAAACTTTTATATCTCGAGAACCAAGAAGGCACAAACGAAAGTAATGGTGGCACTAACGTCCACATAAGCCTCCCTTTCCGAAAAACACAAAAATTTTATTAGTGCCTAATGCTGGATTACAACTTCACACTGCCTCATTACTTTCGTGGAAAATGACGTTAGAACCAAAACAAAACCAAAATCTTGTCAGAAAAGCCCTATTTTGTTAATTCTTGTATAACACCGTTATTATAAAATATATTGATTTAAAATTTGGGCAACACTTGACCCTCATGAGTGACTATAATTTTATAAAATTAAATAAAATAAATTTTTATAAATTTTTGATTTTAACGCATAGGCGCTAGGAAAATTGATCCTTAAAATAATACCTTTTTTGTAGAGCAAAATTCTAGAGGGGGCAACCATGTTCAGAAAAATCCTGATAGATGCGTAAAACTATAGGTATCTAACTTTTTAGTTCTGTGGTATTGGCACAGACTAACGATGCCCCCGTTTGCTAGATCAATTATAGTGAAGGTCTGCACATATGCCATTTTCCATGTGTTTTTTTTTGGTAAATTTTATCGATTTCTTTCTTTTTCAAAACAAATTATCAAAATTTAAAAACTATAACTTAAAACATAACTTTTAATAAAAAAAGGTTTCTTAATTTTTTTGTCAAAAATGAGCTAAGCGCCAAAAATAGGCGGACAAATATTTTTTGGTAACTATGCATGTTTTATTAAAAATATATAAAACGCTATTTTTTTTAATTTGTTATTTTAAGTTTTTTTCTTACTTCATTAGTTTTTAAAATATGGCTGTTTTTGCAGTTCTGCAACTTTGATGACGTGCTATAACCTGAAAACAAGTGAATTAAAAAAAACTTAATAAAACAAAATTGCTTAAAAAATGCTTTTTATGTATATTTAATAAAAATTGCAAGGCTACCAAAAAAATATTTGTCGGCCTAGTTTTGGCGCTTAGTTCCTTTTTGACAAAAAAAAATAGATAACTGTGATCGAGATCCATTCTCATATTGGAGTTTTGATAAATCAAAATTAAAAAATTATTATGTCTACTCCAAAGTTTGTTATTGAAGCATTTTATTTATAAAAAATAGCTACAATTGTTTCAACCCTTGAATTTAGGGTCATCTTCAGGCTAAAATAGTCAAAAAATTTAAAAACAAACAACACGGACTACATTATAAACATACACATAGCTATTTTTTATAAATAAAATGCTTCAATAAAAAACTTTGGGGTAGACATAATAATTTTTTAATTTTGAAAAAAAATTAGGACACATTTTTTTAGTAAAAGTTAAGTTTTAAGTTATATTTTTTAAATTTATTTATCTCTCACTCAAAATGCGACGATTTGTTTTGTATAAGACTGTAATCGATCAAAAATAGCGTACGTGCAGACCTTTACTATAATTGATCTAGCAAGCGGAGGCATCGTTAGTCTGTGGAAATACCATAGAACTAAAGAGTTGGATACCTATAGTTTCACGCATATATAATGGTTTTACTGAACATCGTTACCCCCTCTAGAATTTTGCTCTCCAAACAAGGTATTCTTTTAAGAAAAATTGATTACAGCGCCCCCTATGCGTTAAAATTAAAACATTTTTTTTTATAAAATTATAGTCACTCATTAGGGTCACTTGTTGCCTAAATTTTAAATCAATATATTTTATAATAACAATTTTGAACAAGAATTAAAAAATTGGTGCTTTTCTGAGAAGGTATAATATTTCGGTAGCTGGGGGCCGAGTTTGGGGAATGATCAAGAAAAAAATTGACAATAGGATTGTCATGTAGGAACGCACAAAAAAAATCAGAAATTTCCAAACACCCTTGCAAAAATATACCCCAAAATCGTGTGAAAGAACGGCGAAATTATACTTAAGTAAATAAGAAAACTGCTAATTGTTTTATTGAAAAAATTATAAAAATAAATAAATAAAATATAATATTAATTTGTGTTAATATAATTATTATATTAATTTGTGATAATCAGGCGCCCACCTTGGCCCTTAGCGCCCCTACCAAAACAAAAACCAACACCCTCCGGGAAAAAAAAGCTTTGTCCATGAGCGTTTCTACAAAAATTGGTGCCCACCTCAAGGTGGAGCACTAACAAAATAAAAAACACCCTCCCTTGCCCCTAAGCATTTTTACAAAATATGGCGCCCCTATCCAAACAAAAAAAAACACCCGCTATTATTTTACCCCCCATATCTACGCGCCTGGTAATAATATAAATATAATTAATACCTAATAAGTATTATTTTTAATAGATGATAATACATTATTATTGTTAATGATTACCTATATTTAATCGTATAAATGTTAAGTCTTAATATTAAATGAATTAATGAACACAAAAAAAACTGTTTTTATGGTTCGAAATCTGATTCGTATATTTGTTCTGTTTTCTTCGTTATATTATTATTTTTTGACTTTTCACCATTTTTACTTTTTTTTTGTAGATGATTTTTAGACGGCACTGCCTTAATTACAATCAAATTTGGAGTATTTTCTATTTCTCTCTAAAAATAATATAATATTACTAAGGTTGAGCGCTGCAGTTGTTTTTTATATTATTCACAGCGCATGCGCTAGAATAATAGTATAGGGTAGTTTCGAATTAAAAAAAATCAAAAAATCGTCCTACAAAAAAAATTCTTGGATATAAAATTGTTTCATGAAAAAATAAGCAACTTTTTTTTCAAATGTCCTTCCGTCTGTCCAATCGACTTGAAATTTTTAGAAAAAGTCAAGTTCTACAAGGGGAAGATCCATATTGTTTTTGAAAGTAACCCCCCCCCCCAAAAAAAAGTTATGGGGGTTAAACTTTTAAAAAATCGAAAAGGCTGAAAGAAAATCCCGATTAACGTATTTTTTTTTCAGGAAAAAAAAACTTTTATTATAAGGATCTAGCAAAAGAAAATAAAAAAATTAAAAATTTTGAATTTTTTTCGTTTTTTTTTGAATTTTATTTTCTAATTTTTTTTAAGTAGCTATTTGGGAAATGCAGTGTATTTTACTGTGAATAATATATTGTTGAATCTTCCCGGCTTGTTTAATATTACTTATATTTACATGATATTTGAAAAAAAAAATTTGAAACTTTGAATTGAATTGAAACATCACATTTTATCATTTTTAAGCCTAGGCATAAATAAAAAAAAATAAAAAAATCAAATGTGCCCATGTGATATTGCAGCGGTACCTTAAGTCATTATCTAAAAATAGGTCGTTTTTTTTTAACTTACCTTAGGATATTTTAACGAATTTGGACTATATATTCTTCGGATTGAATTTGTTCTTTCATTTTGTTGTTGAATTTTATTTCTTTTATTATTAATCTTGGCTTCTTCCAGTTGTAAAATCAATTTTTCAATATTTTCACTAAAATTAAATACCTATTTTAATTTTGAAAAACATAACGTTTTGCCCTATAGGATAATAACACAACTCTACAAAATAGGCTCAACTTTTTTCTCTGGAAAACGGAAAGTTGGACCTTATAGAGTTTTTTCTCCTGAGTCCGAATCTGCTTTCAAAATTTATCCATCACGTCACAATTTTGCGCAAAAGTCGTTTATAAACCAAATATGCGCTAAATTCGTCATTTTGGAAAGGCTCTATTTTTGTTATACTGGCAGATTTTTACATAACCATCAAATCAATTTATAGCTTTAACCTTAAACTAAGCTTACATAAAATAAAAAATATGAAAACTTTTAAAATATAGACGTAAGATCAGTTTTTTTTAAGCCCCTTATTGTATCCAAAATCAATGAACTCAACTTTTGTACATGACTGTTCACGTCACTAAGACATCAAAATTGATATGAAAATTTGCAAAATTTATTATTTTTAATTAAAATTAGTTTAAATGGTTATTTGCATAAACGAAATGTGTTTTTTAGCGTAGATTTTCATGAGGAATTGAAATATTTACTCAGTTTTTTTCCATCAGGTGCAGATTTTTAGCAAACCGTGATTTAAAGTTTCCTGCTTTTGCACCATTTTCCGTTTCGGTAGTTTTTTAAGCAACACATTTAAGCGCTACATTAATATATTCATTTTGATTAACGCAGTTTTTTTTACGGAATTTAAATATGTAATTAGGTTTTTTCTAACACGTCACAATTTTGCGCAAAAAGCACATAAGTTTTAAAGTTTCGTAGAAAAGCCGTCTGTTGCAAGTAAATTAGGCCTAAGCTGAATTAATTTAATATGCTCAACTAGGTAAATTATGTTAGTTGATGTAGTTTTTTCTCCCGAATTCAAATATGCAATTAGATTTTTTCCAGTACGTCACAGTTTTGCGCAAAAAGCATATAAGTGTCAAATTATCGTAGAGAAGCCGTATTTTGCAAGTAAATTAGGCCTAAGCTAAATTAATTTAATATGCTCAACTAGACTGAACATGCTGGTCAATACAGTTTTTTTCTGAAAAAATTCAAATATGTAATCAGATTTTTTGCAGCACGTAACAATTTTGCGTATACGTTTCAAAATATCGTAAAAAGCCGTCTTTTGCAAGTAAATTAGGCCTAAACTAAATTAATTTAATCTGCTCAACTAAACTGACCATGCTGGTCAATACAGTTTTTTCTGCAAATATGTAATTAGATTTTTTGCAGCACGTAACAATTTTGCGCAAAAAGCGGAATCCGCCTAATGTCACTTGGTGATTTATCACGTGAAACTCAAAGACTCGTGTAGTCCAATTGCAGGCGTAAAAATATTGTAGTGTACAATGTACACTGTACATGCACGATTATATTATATTATTATATATTAAATAAAGTTAGTTTAGGCGTAATTTACTTGCAAAAGAAGCCGTCTTTACGTCTCTACGATATTTTGAAACGTATACGCTTTTTGCGCAAAATTGTTACGTGCTGCAAAAAATCTAATTACATATTTGAATTCAGCAGGAAAAACTGTATTGACCAGCATGGTCAGTTTAGTTGAGCATATTAAATTTAGTTTAGGCCTAATTTACTTGCAAAGGACGGCTTTTTACGATATTTTGAAACGTATACACTTTTTGCGCAAAATTGTTACGTGCTGCAAAAAATCTGATTACATATTTGAATTTACAGAAAAAACTGTATTGACCAGCATGTTCAGTCTAGTTGAGCATATTAAATTAATTTAGCTTAGGCCTAATTTACTTGCAAAATACGGCTTCTCTACGATAATTTGACACTTATATGCTTTTTGCGCAAAACTGTGACGTGCTGG
Organism: Brachypterus glaber; assembly: GCA_958510825.1. NCBI lineage: Eukaryota > Metazoa > Arthropoda > Insecta > Coleoptera > Kateretidae > Brachypterus > Brachypterus glaber. The sequence continues at coordinate 39,812,572 of OY294044.1, forward strand.
AAAAAATCTAATTGCATATTTTAATTCGGAAGAAAAAACTACATCAACTAGCATAATTTACCTAGTTGAGCATATTAAATTAATTCAGCTTAGGCCTAATTTACTTGCAACAGACGGCTTTTCTACGAAACTTTGAAACTTATGTGCTTTTTGCGCAAAATTGTGACGTATTAGAAAAAACCTAATTGCATATTTAAATTCCGCAAAAAAAAACTGCATTAATCAAAATGAATATATTAACGTAGCGCTTAAATGTGTTGCTTAAAAAACTACCGTAACGGAAAATGGTGCAAAAGCAGGAAACTTTAAATCACGGTTTGCTAAAAATCTGCACGTGATGGAAAAAATCTGAGTAAATATTTCAATTCCCCATGAAAATCTACGCTAAAAAATACATTTCGTTTATGCAAATAACCATTTAAACTAATTTTAATTAAAAATAATAAATTTTGCAAATTTTCATATCAATTTTGATGTCTTAGTGACGTGAACAGTCATGTACAAAAGTTGAGTTTAATGGTTTTGGATAAAATAAGGGGCTTAACATAACTAGTTTTTTAGTCTGTATTTTAAAAGTTTTCATATTTTTTATTTAATATACGCAAGGTTTAAGGTTAAAACTATAATTCGATATGATGGTTATATAGAAATCTGTTAGGATAACAAAAATAGAGCCTTTCCAAAATGACGAATTTAGCGCATATTTGGTTTATAAACGACTTTTGCACAAAATTGTGACGTGATGGAAAAATTCTGATTCGGATTCGGAAGAAAAAACTCTATAAGGTCCAACTTACCGTTTCCCAGAGCAAAAAGTGTGTTGCATTGTGTAATAGACCCAACGCTAATTAATATTTGGTCTTTAAAATACGTATTTTCGGTTTATAATAAATAAGGTGAAGTTGGTTAACTGGAACATAGGGTTAACTGGAACCTAGCCTTATACCTTTTTATGGTGTAACTGTAACTGACGGAGCCGGACGAGTAGTCACGGCTAACAAGTAGTCACGGACAGCAATGATTATCTAAGGTTATGTTAATAAAACATACGTTGTATTCAATATATTATTTTAATAAATAAATACTTAATAGTATAACGTTTATATCATATATTTATTTACGTTACATGGTGTCAGAAGTTTGGTGATAAATAAAAATATGGCAGAAGAAAACAGACCGGTAGTAAATGTGGAAAACACAATTTCGGGAATTCGACCCCCAAAAAATATAGTGTTAAGTACCACAGAAATGTCTACTATCTGGAAAAACTGGCTTCAACAATTTGAGTGGTATGCTACAGCTTCACAGCTAGCAAAAAAATCACAAGAAGTACAGGCTGCAGTATTAAATCATTAGGACCCGAGGTATTAAATATCTACAACAATTTCAATTTAACAGCTAATCAGGCGAAAAATATTGAAATAATAAAACAAAAATTCAATGATTATTTTCTACCCAAAAAGAACATTTCCTATGAAATATACCAGTTCTTTAAAACAGTTCAAAAAGAAGATGAAACTTTCGATGAATTTTTAACTATGATCAAAATACAGGCAAAAACATGTGAATTTTCAACCTTAAATGATAGTCTAATTAAGGATAAAATTATATTTGGAATAAAAAGTCCTGTAGTAAGAGAAAAACTTACGGAAACTAACCTAGACTTGGAAAAAGCAATTTTAATATGCAGAACAAGCGAAATAGCATCACATCAATTAAAAAATATTGAAAAGGAAGAAAATAAGGAGATAAACATAGTGAAGAACAAAAATAAAGACACAGATGCATTTGATTGTAAAAGATGTGGTACGAAGCATAAAAGAAGATCATGTCCAGCCTTTAAACATCACTGTGAAGTATGTAAAGGATATAATCACTTCGAAAAGATGTGCTTTAAAAATAAAAAGAAAGAAAAAAGAACAAAAAGTAAATCAAGTTGGAGAAAATAACAGTTCAGACGAAGAAGAGGAGACATCATCCTTGTACGTAAGACAAATAAAAAGTAACGACAAAAAAGGTGATTGGCAAGAAACAATAAAAGTAAATAACATTATATTTGAAGCAAAATTAGACACAGGAGCACAGTGTAATGTTATGCCAAGAAGAATCTTTTCAAAAATAAAAGCTAAATTGTTAAAATCCGAAACAAGAAAATTAGTAAGTTTTACACAGGATAAAATTGAGGTTATAGGCGAATGTGAAATAAATTGCATTGTTAAAAATAAACCAACTAAAATTAGGTTTAGAGTTGTCAACGAAGAAGTTCCAGTCATTCTAGGCAAAGAAACGTTTCAAGATTTGGGCCTGGTTTTACGTGTACATAAAATTGATGTACAAAAAGAAATATTTGAAGGTCTTGGATGTTTGAAAAACTTCGAATATGATATAGATATGATTGATAACCCTAAATTTGAAATAAGACCTCCGACCAACCGAACCAACACCAGTAGTAAGCAATATGGTAATAGTGAGAAAAAACAACAAATTACGTATATGCATAGATCCAACTGAGGTAAATAAAAATGTTTTAAGAAGACACTATCCATTAAAAACGGTAGAGCAAATAGCAAGCAATGTGAGTGGCTCAGAAGTATTTGCTTTATTAGACTGCAGACGTTAATTTTGGCAGGTGAAAATGTCAGAAAGGTCACAAAAGTACTTGACATTCTCTACTCCATGGGGAAGATAATGTTTCCAAAGACTTCCTTTTGGCCTCAAATCTGCACCGGAAATTTTCCAAGAAATATTAAGCTCGTTGTTAAGTGACATTAAGGTGTTGAATTATCAATGGATGACATATTTATTCATGCTAAAAACATGGAAGAATTGGAAAAAACAATAAAAATAGTAATAAAAATTTTAACAGAAAATGGTTTAAAACTTAACAAAGAAAAGTGCATATTTGGAGCAGAAAAAAATAAGATTTCTCGGACACATTTTTACAAGAAAAGGACTAGAAGTAGATCGACAAAAAACTGAAGCAATAGAAAAGTTAAAAGTTCCAGAAAGTAAGAAACAATTACAAAGATTATTGGGAATGGTTACATACCTGAATAAATTTATACCCAATATGTCCGAACTTACAGAACCATTAAGAATTTTACTAAGAAAAGAAACAGCTTGGTTATGGGAAAGTTAGGAGTCTGAAGCGTTCGAAAAAATAAAAAGAACATTAGCAAATCCACCAGTATTAAAATTTTACGAAGTAAATAAAGATGTCAAACTTTCTGTAGATTCAAGTTCAAAAGCATTGGGTGCAGTGCTATTGCAGGATGATCAACCAATTGCCTATGCAACAAAAAGTCTTACTACAGCACAGAAAAATTACCCACAAATAGAAAAAGAAGCAACTGCAATAAGATTTGCGTGTACAAAATTTCATGAATACATTTATGGAAAAAAATTGACAATAGAGACAGACCATAAACCGCTGGAGATTATATTTAAAAAACCACTTCATTCAGCTCCGCCTAGACTTCAACGCATATTATTTGATGTTATGCAATATTCTCCAAATGTGATATACAAAAAAGGAACGGAAATACCACTAGCAGACACTTTAAGCAGGGATTGTATTACCTTTGATGAAGAGCATAAAAAAGAAGAAGAAGAATTAGAGATACAGATTGTACTAAGTATGTCAAAAAATGCCTTGGAAGACCTACTTCAATCAACAAAAAATGACCAAGAACTGCAAGACTTAATATGTTACATAAATAAAGGATTTCCTTTGAAGAAAGAGGATTTACCGCAACACGTTCAACATTATTTTAATTTCAGAGATGAACTTTCATATTATAATGGTATAGTCTTTAAAGGTGAAAAAATCATAGTACCAAAAACAGAAATACCAAGAATGTTAGAAAATATTCACCAAGGTCATCTAGGAATACAGAGTAATTTAAGAAGAGCAAGAGAATTTTTATATTGGAAAGGACAGATAGAAGATATAATAAGAATGATTAAAAGATGTAGAATTTGCGAGAAAACGCAACGTTCAAATCAAAAGGAACCATTAGTTTTGAAACAAATACCAAAATTACCTTTCGAAATTGTCGGATGTGACCTATTTGCATTTAAAGGTAAAGAATACATTTTAATATGTGACAGTTATTCAGGATTTATGGACTTTGAAAAACTTAAAACGCAAACTGCTAGTGAAGTCATAGAAAAACTGAAAAAATGGTTTTCATTATTTGGAATTCCAGTCAAGTTAGAATCGGATAACGGTCCGCAGTTCAATTCACGAGAATTTAAAGAATTTCAAAAACAATATCAGTTTACTTATGAAACATCCAGTCCGTATCATTCTTCTGGAAATGGTTTATCAGAAAGAAATGTACAAATTGCTAAGAATATTTTAAGAAAATGCTCAATGGACGGGACTGATACTTAGCTTTGTTAAACCAGAAATACACCCAGAACAACACAGTTGGGTTCACCAAACCAAAGACTCATGAGTAGAGTAACAAGATCAACACTACCAGTATCAAAAGAAAAACTTAGACCTAAAGTAATGGAAAACATAGAACCTGAAATTGAAAAATTAAGACTGAAACAGAAATTTTATGCAGATAAAAATAGAAGGGAAAAGAAAGAAATAAAAGAAGGCGACAAAGTAATGGTAGAAATGAAGAAAAATGTTTGGAATGGAGGACAAGTAATAGCTAATAGTAACTATGAGAGATCAAAAGAAATAACAATGAATGATGGAACAATAAAACGTAGAAATACCATTCATTTGCGACCAACAGAAGCTGAAATTACTGATCCAGCAAGAACACCAATACCAGCAGAATTAAAACTGGCTGAGTCGACTCCACCAATACAAGATAATGGTGCAAGGCTAGCACAACCTGAAAGTGTGGAAATAACACCGCAGCCTCCAGAGCCAAGGAAAACCAAGTCTGGAAGAACTGTCAAGCCTCCAGAAAGATTGGACCTTTAGCTCAAAAGGGACTTTTAGTCTAGCTAACAAGTAGTCACGGACAGCAATGATTATCTAAGGTTATGTTAATAAAACATACGTTGTATTCAATATATTATTTTAATAAATAAATACTAATGAAAAAATCTTGCTATTAAGAACACTTTAATAAATAAAATAAATATATATGAACAGTTCCAGCGTTTCGAAGGTAATATGTCCCTTCCTCAATTTCACAATAAAAATTTAAATAAAATTAAAAATATACTTATAAATAATAATTATCCAGAAAGCTTGTTAAATTCCATTCTTTTTAATAATAATATCACTAATAACAATAATAATAATCAAAATCAGGTAAACTTAAGATATTTTGTTATACCTTTTGTTCCACAGTTAAGTGTAAACATAATTAATATTTTAAAAAAAGAAAATTATAAAATAACGAGTTACAATAGTTTTAATACTAATCTATTGTATGACAAATTAAAAGACAAAACACCACATTTTTTAAAATCAAATTTAATTTATAAAATTAACTGTAAAAACTGTAATAATATATATATTGGGCAAACAAGTAATTGGCTTAAAACAAGATTGTCGCAGCATAAGTCCAGTTGTAATAATATTGTTTATAATAAAACTGCCTTAAGCAACCACCATTTTAATTTAGGACATTTTTTTGATTTTGAAAATGTAGAAATTTTGGATAGGGAAAAAAATAGATTTAAAAGGAATTTTTTGGAAATGATAAATATAAAAATTAATAATAATGCGGTAAATTATAGGACAGACACTCAATATCTCAGTAAAATATACTTAAATATTATTAAATAATGAATTTTGTATATTTTTTTTATTTATTTTTTGTCAATTTGTTTTTTACTTATTCACATATCTTAATTTTTTACTTATTTACATATCTTAACTAAACACTTATACCTATACTTTATACACTTATACATCTATACACCTTTACACCTTTACCTATTTTAATTAATTTTCATCTATCAGTTTTTTGACAATTAGATTTTAAATTTGTATAATTTTTTATTTCTATTTTTGATTTTTACCCTGAAGAAGAAGGGACATATTACCTTCGAAACGTTGGAACTGTTCATATATATTTATTTTATTTATTAGTGTTCTTAATAGCAAGATTTTTTCATTATTTTATATAAAAAAGAACAAGAAATATTATAATTAATTTACCACTGCTAAAATGGGTTTTTATGAAGATATATTTAATTTTTATGGAAGACAAGCTTATATTATTTTAAACTGTTGGAAGAAAAACATAATAAGGTTAGCATCTCTGAAGAATAGAAGAATTTTTTTGTTAAGATGTAGAAGTTATAAATTTTTTCCTAAACATATAATAAGTAGCTTTCCCCAACTACAAATATTTCATGAAATACACCCTTTTCATCACATATTACATAGAGATCTTACGAATTTTCATACTGCTCTTCTAAATACAGAAATGAGAATAACCATTTGGAGTTTAATAAGAGTTACAGAAGACATTAATTTTTTAAGAAATGAAGCATATTTATTTTTACCAAGAAATATAGTTGAAAGTTTTGAAAATGGTTTGATGAATATTTATGAAAAACAATTTAATATAATTAAAAATAAGCAAATTATGAAACTAAATAAAATAAAAAGTATACAAGAAAGTGTTCCTATAGGACAACCGTCATGGATTAAAAATTTATCAAATTGTGATATTCCTCAAGATATAAATAATTTTTTGTCACTTGGACCTTCTTTTTGTTTAAAGCCAGTCATGAATAATAGCTTTTACAGAAAATTACTTACTGATTCAGAATATGGAATTCAAAATCAAGCTAGAACTGTTGAAGAAAAAAATGAGGTACGATCTAATTTAAGTCGAGTAATTAAAAATCATCAAGTAAGAAATAAAAACAAAAAAGAAAATTTATTGATATTGGATAAGTTTAAAGAATGTAAAGATTTTTTAAGAAATCATAATGATATATTTGTCACTAAATCAGATAAAGGAAACGTTACCGTAATAATGAAAAAAGAAGAATACAAAGAAAAAATGGAGGACCTATTAAAAGATACAAACACTTACACTAAAGCAAAAAATGACCCGACACTATCCTTACAAACAAAAAATAATGACTTAGTTAAGTTTCTTTTAAATAAGAAGTACATTGATGATACTATTTCAAAGAAGCTTACTATACATAATTCTGTTGCCCCCAAAATTTATGGCCTTCCTAAAATACACAAAAATGGACCTTTAAAATTAAGACCCGTAGTTTCTTCCATTGATTCTCCAACTTACCATTTATCAAAATTTATCACAGATATTTTAAATAATTTGTTGCCAACTTTTAAATACCATTTAAAAAACTCTTTTGAGTTTGCATCTTTTATAAAAACAGTTACAATTCCTAATAGTTATATTTTGATTTCTTTAGATGTTTGTTCAATGTTTACCAATATTCCAAAATATTTAGTAATTAAAGTGATAAATAATAAATGGCAGATTATAAAAAATTATACTAATATACCAAAAAACAAATTTATTCAATTAGTAGTGTTTTGTTTTGATAATGGTTATTTTTCCTTTAATGGTGATATTTTTAAACAAACACAGGGTACGGCAATGGGTAACTCTGCTTCTCCAATTTTTGCGGCTATGGTAATGGATTTATTACTTGAAGAAATAATAAGTATGTTTCCTTTTATTTTTATTTTTCTAAAGATTTATGTTGACGACATTATAACTTATATCCCTATTGATTATTTGCAAAATATTTTAAATTTATTTAATTCCTATCATCCCAAACTCAAGTTTACATTAGAACAAGAAATAAATAATAAAATTAATTTTTTAGTAATAACTTTATTAAAACAAGTCAATGGCTCTTTTTTAATTGACTGGTATCAAAAACCGTTTTGTTCAAATAGATATATACATTTTAATTCTTTTCAAAATAAAATTTATAAAATAAATACTATTAAAAATTTAAAAAATAGAGTTCTGAAATTAAGCGATCCTCAATTTCACAATAAAAATTTAAATAAAATTAAAAATATACTTATAAATAATAATTATCCGGAAAGCTTGTTAAATTCCATTCTTTTTAATAATAATATCACTAATAACAATAATAATAATCAAAATCAGGTAAACTTAAGATATTTTGTTATACCTTTTGTTCCACAGTTAAATGTAAACATAATTAATATTTTAAAAAAAGAAAATTATAAAATAACGAGTTACAATAGTTTTAATACTAATCTATTGTATGACAAATTAAAAGACAAAACACCACATTTTTTAAAATCAAATTTAATTTATAAAATTAACTGTAAAAACTGTAATAATATATATATTGGGCAAACAAGTAATTGGCTTAAAACAAGATTGTCGCAGCATAAGTCCAGTTGTAATAATATTGTTTATAATAAAACTGCCTTAAGCAACCACCATTTTAATTTAGGACATTTTTTTGATTTTGAAAATGTAGAAATTTTGGATAGGGAAAAAAATAGATTTAAAAGGAATTTTTTGGAAATGATAAATATAAAAATTAATAATAATACGGTAAATTATAGGACAGACACTCAATATCTCAGTAAAATATACTTAAATATTATTAAATAATGAATTTTGTATATTTTTTTTTATTTTTTTTTTGTCAATTTGTTTTTTACTTATTCACATATCTTAATTGTTTACTTATTTACATATCTTAACTAAACACTTATACACTTATACATCTATACACCTTTACACCTTTACCTATTTTAATATCAGTTTTTTGACAATTAGATTTTAAATTTGTATAATTTTTTATTTCTATTTTTAATTTTTACTCTGAAGAAGAAGGGACATATTACCTTCGAAACGTTGGAACTGTTCATATATATTTATTTTATTTATTAAAGTGTTCTTAATAGCAAGATTTTTTCATTATTTTATATAAAAAAGAACAAGAAATATTATAATAAATAAATACTTAATAGTATAACGTTTATATCATATATTTATTTACGTTACAGTAACCATTTACTTCCAAACTTGGTATGTTGGTCCTACATGCTACCCTGCTTCCAGTGCACGAATGTGGCCAAGGTCAGTCATTTGCCGTCGAAGTAAACATAAATAAAATTAACTTTTTTATTATCAATTGCAACACTTTACAGACTTTTTTAAAAATTCGCTGTGAGTAAGATTTTGACCACATTACAGTCCAACATACAAACAAATAAAATTAAATGTGTATTCTTAAATTCCTTTATAGTATTTTGGGGTTAGGAATATGCTTTCTAATTTAACTGCGTATGACCCACACAGTTGTCCCCGAGCTCGCATGGGTTAAAAAAAATTCGAACCAAAAGTTAAGGTTGGATCCTTGTAGTAATCGGTTTGGAGATAATATATCCACCAACAGCCAAATCCAGAAAATTCGCTTTTGGCAGATAATGGTAACTCTTCTTTGAAGAGGTATATCTTTTACACCAATGATAATAGAAACCTGTTCAAGTGTATTTAGTTAGTATTTTTGACGCAGATTCCAAATATCTTTTCAAAAGTAAGCTATCTATTTTTGTTACGGAGAAAAACATAAATAAAAAAATGGAAAATTGAAATTTAGGGTACTTTTAAGCATTTACTTTTATTTAATTTTAGTAAATATATGACTCTAAAGTATAAATGAAGAAAATCTGTTTCTTTAACTTAATAAAAATGCTAATTAGAACTTAATTTATTAACCATTTTAAATTTGGGAACCTTTAGAAAAATCGATTGATTTTGATTATATTTTATTTTGTTGAGTAGTGTGAAAATTGCAATCCTTCAAAGTTTGACTTTTTAAATCATTGTATGGAATAAGTAAATCAGTGGTTATAAAACGGTTTAGAACATTGAATATAGTTCCTCCATCCGGCGGCGGGAACCACGGCACTATGATACCAAATGTGTACTTGTTTGGGAATGATGCGAAACTCTCAACAAAATAAGGGTGCTAGGACACGAGGGTGTTGAAGGCAATGAGGCAGCAGACTCTCGTGCTAGAGAAGGGGCATGCACTCAATTTACTGGCCCTAAACCTTTAACAAAAGCCACCTGGTAAAGTCTACCAAAAAATGGGAAACCAAAATCATAGTTCGATATTGTAAAGACCAAAACTTAAGACAGGCCAAAATATTTATAAAATATGAACCTGAAAAACAAGAAAAGTGAACTCAGCATTCCGGAAATAAAAACCAGTCATTGCCCTCTAAGATAACGCTTAAAAATTGACACCTGCTATATATGCTCAGAAGCACCAGAAAAGGCCGAACACATTATCTGCTTTTGCAAAGTCATTGTTTGCAAAAAGCTACTATATCGAACAGGTATATCCAAAATCTGCAGATATATCCCAAGTAGCCCCAAAAATACTTTTGTCCTTCTTGGGAAGCCTAAAGATATATGTAGATTAAATTATGAAGGGGATTCACAATAGATCTCATTGGTCGCAGTGACTTGAAAGGTACTATGTTGCCTCACAACCCCATTTGTATTGAATTGTATGATGTTTAAATATAACTTAATATTTTAAGGAGAGGCGTTCTTAGTAGTATCTGGTGAGCCTGCCTATTAAAATCTGTTCGAACCCACTATGTTAAGCAACAATACGAAAAATGTAATTTATTATTAATAATCGGTAAAATATAATACATACAGTTGTGTTTAACCATATTATAATTTTTTGTCTCCATTTTCCAATTTCATTGCTGACTTTTGACTTATTTATGTGTATTTGTATACATTCTAAAGATGAATAAACGAATTGAATTGAATTTAAAATATAATACAAAACGAGGAAGCAGAGGAAACATTAGGGAAAATAAATATATATCCCCAATGTCAGAACGTGTAGATTTAGGAAATAGTTAGAATGTAAATTGAATATAAATGAATTTCTAGTCTAATAAATTATCACAAATCAGTTAGTGATCACCGTTTTATTTCACCCTCTCTGATCAGCTGAAGGACTAGAAAGTCTTCTCCATCTTGCTTATTCAGAGAGTTACCTGATGTAAAATATAACTTACAAGTCTGGGTATATTGCTTGGATTTGTAATAATTATATTAAAAAAATAAAAAAATACAGACAATAAAACGATTTTTTTTAAATAAAATTTTATGCTTTAATTTGCAAAAACTACTGTGCCAAACAAAATATATTATTATTTTATAAGATGTTAAAATATAAAACATAATAACTAACGTTAAATTATATTTAATAAAAAATGGAAAAAAATAAATTTAAATTAAAATAAAATATTTAATCTTATTGCAATACATGTATTAATAAATAAAAAAAACTTTAGACAATAGTCTATGCTGGCTACACATATTTTAAATCATTACTTAAAACAAAGATGGGGTTGTCAGAGTTTTATATAAATAAAACTTAACTTATTGAGAACCACTGCTTTAAAAAAGGACACTTCCCAACAGACCGTAATTTCATCAATGATACTGTAAAAATAGCAGTTACTTTTTCAGGTTCTTAAGTTCAGAAAAAAATAATATTTTTAACTGTTAGTAGCGTATATATTTAGTTAAAAACATGAAATTTATTCAGGTTTAGTCGAAAGTATTATATTTTCTAAAATGTAATAAATAAAAATGCTTAAAAGTGCCCTAAATTTCAATTTTACATTTTTTTAAGAACGTTTTTCTCTGTAAACAAAAATGATAGCTTAATTTTGAAAAGATATTTAAAATCTGTGTCAAAAATACTAACTAAATACACTTGAACAGTTTTCTATTATCATTGGTGTAAAAGATGTACCTCTTCAAAGAAGAGTTACCATTATCTGCCAAAAGCTAATTTTCTGGATTTGGCTGTTGGTGGATATATTATCTCCAAACCGATTACTACAAGGATCCAACCTTAACTTTTGGTTCGAATTTTTTTTAACCCAAGGGTTCTCGGGGACTACTGTGCCCAGTTCCCCGAATTATTTTATACCTGGGGCAACGAGTATGAAAAATTTCTAAAGAAAACCTTGCCAAAGAAAATAACTGAAAAGGATATTAGAGTTAAAACTACAAGTAGCTCTTCTGAGAAAGACGCTCTGAAGTGAATTGAAGATACTGGAGTAGAATGTGACGAAGTCGGCCTCTACAGCTCAGATAAAAAATATTACATTTTGCCTTAATCGTATTGAAGTTACACGCGGCTGTTCCAGTTACCTCATATCAAATGAAACTAAAAACAAAAATATAGGGTAACATCAACTTGGAACAAATATTGTGTATTCAACCTTTAGAGAAACGATGAAAGATTAAGTAAAAAAATGGCATACATTAAAAGTTAGTTATAGCAAAGTTATGACTATATAAAATTACATGTTATAATTTTATGTTCCAGTTAACCAACTTGACCTTATTCATTTTTACATTTAAAGTTCGAATTTTAAATAAGTGCATAATGTATAAAATAAATGAAGGAATACCGCGAAGGTGGGGATGTTACCCCTAACTTTTTGTCCTATAGGCTAAAAATAGACCCAATGCTAATTAATTTTTGGATTTTAAAATGCGTATTTTCGGTTTATAATTATATTAATTTTTACAATTTTAAAGTTTGTATTTTTAACAAGTGCATAATGTATAAAAGAAATAAATGCAGGGATGCCGTAAGAGGGGCCTTTTTTTAGTCATTTAAGGGTAGAGCTGCAAAAGGTCAATGAGAGTTCTAATTTGATAAATTTGTACAGTTTGGTATCCTCATTAATATTCCGAGTTTTCGACCTTGAGCGACCGCCTCTTGGAAAAATGGTACCGAAAACCAGTTTTTCGAGAATATCTTCTATCCAGCGTTAAAAAGGTTAAAAAAAGCTATAACAAAAATTATAGAGCATTTCCTGCAACTTTTGTAGGAAACATTTTTCAATCAGTTGAGTAGTTCACGAGTTACAGCGGACTCAAGCTCAGCAATTTTCTACAATATACAATATACAAAGTGATTCACCTAACACAAATCACACGATTTGTCGCGTTATTGGTAAAGCTATCAAAGTAAATTTTATACCAGTGAATATAGACCCAATAAGCTACAAGTTTGCCTAAGCAAAGCTTTTGTTTTTGAGCTGCAATTATACTTATCTAAATTTTAAACATAACCTTAACTGAAAATGCAAAATTTAGAAAATTCATTTACCTTTCCTTATAGTAAATTAATTTTATTATTTTTGCAACTTAAATCCATGTTTGAAGAATAAGATATTTAATATTTTTAACAACCCTCGTATATCAGTACAAAGGTACCTAAGTAAGTAACGTCAAGTACCTAAACTAGCCCCTAGATGGAAATAGTGTATTTAATTATATTTTAATTTGAATAAAGTGTTTGCCTTTTTGTCACTCCCGATGGTGCTTTGATGATAGCCGTGTATTAATGTTTCCTTTTTAAATTTTAAGTTTTGTTTACCCAATTTAATAAATATTTAAGTTTGACAATTTATAAGATTCTTATGACATTTAAAGTTTCATCTTGAAAATCTAAGTGGAGATCAAAATAGATGAAATTCATAGGATTCTTGTTAAATAATTCTATAAGATATTTAATATATTTAACAACTCTCGTATATCAGTAAAAAAGTACCTAAGTAAGTAACGTCAAGTACCTAAACTAGGGGGTAATAGTGTATTTAATTATATTTTAATCTGAATAAAATAAGTTTGTGCCTTTTTTTCACTCCCGATGGTGCTTTGATTATAGCCGTATATTAATGTTTCCTTTTTAAATGTTAAGGTTTGTTTATCCAATTTAAATAATCCTTAAAAAAATAAGTAAATTTTATTAATAAATTTAAAAATGAAATACTTTAAGACTATTAAATATTATTTAACCAATTAACTAAAAATAAAAAAATACTATTATATTATTCTATTTAAAATAATAATTAAAATAACTGCTAAATATATCTGCTTCTTGAAAACAAAACTTAGTAGAAAACTTTAGTTTGAGCAACTTGTAGCTTATTGGGTCTATTATTAACTGGTATAAATTTTATTTTGATAACTTTAGTAATAAAGTCAAAATACGAGTGATTTCTGTTAGGTAAATCACCCTGAATGTATTTACTGAAATTTCGAGATTCGGGTGATCAGTAGCTGGCATGCCAAAATTTAAGAGGTGATTTTACATCAAAAAATTAAAAAAAAAGTTCCTGTTTAGGTTGGTCCGAAAGTGAGCCCTAAGGAGCTACGGGCCTTCGAAGATGGATATATTGAATGGGGAACAAATAAAGCACCAATTAAATTTTAATGTTGCAGGAAATTTCATGCTCTATAATTTTGTAGCTATTTTTAACCCAGGTGGCACTGAAGAGAAGATATTCTCGAAAAACTGGTTTTCGGTACCATATAAAGAACTTTCACTTTCGGGTTTAGACCGTGTTAATGGATTTTCACTTTCCGACGTTTCGTCTCTTACTACTAGAGACATCTTCAGGGATTAATCTGAAACTAAGTTTCGAATCAACTTGTGTCACTATTTATGACGAGTTGTGGTTATTCACCCGTGACGAGGTTTTTCCTATCAAAGACTTCCATATTGCAGGTAAGTGGTAACCAGTGTCCCGATTGATATTGTTAGGATGCTTGATGATTTCTATCGATTCCCGTATCTTCCTTGGCATTTTTCTGTTTTCTGTTAATATTTGTTTTGTTTCAGACAAATTGATTTTATGACCTGTTTCATGTACATGTTCGGCTACTGCCGATAAGGAAATTTGTTTCTTTCTTATATTGCGCTCATGCTCTTGAAGTCTTGTAGAAATTTTTCTCTTAGTTTCACCTATGTAAACCGTACCACAGGAGCAGGGTATTTTATATACGCCTTCTGAACTCAGGGGTATTTTGTCTTTTGTTGAAGTCAAACATTGACCTAATTTTTGGTTGGACCAAAATATAGGCTTAATATTTGACTTCTTCAAAAGTTTACCTATTTTATCCGTGATACCGCTTACATAGGGAAGTATAACTTGTGTCTGTCTGTCATTGTCACTATTGTCCTGTTGTTTGGGTCTGGGATTTCTGTATTTGTATATGGTCTTATTAATGTCTTTTTTGGTATAACCGTTCATGATCAAGGCTTTGGTTAGTTTAAGGAGTTCTGTGTCTAGGGAATTCTTGTCTGAAATCATGAAAGCCCTATGAACAAGTGAATTAACTACCGAGCGTTTTTGAGAGGGATGGTGATGTGAAAATGCGTTTAGGTATCTGTCAGTGTGGGTTTTCTTCCTGTATACCGAGTGTCCTATTGAGCCATTTTCCGTTTTGTAAACCAAAACGTCCAAAAAGGGAAGTGATCCGTTGTTCTCAATTTCCATCGTAAACCGTATAGATTTATGTTGGGAATTGAGGTGATTTAGAAAACCTTGAAGGCTTTCCATGCCATGGGGCCAAATAGCATAGACATCGTCTACGTATCTGCGCCAAATTTTAGGTTTTAATGGAAATGACTCAATAGCTTTTTTCTCGAAGTATTCCATAAAAGCATTGGCCGCAGGGGGTGATAATGGGGATCCCATTGCGGCGCCTGACACTTGTTCATAGAACTCTCCCTGTATCAGAAAATATGTAGATGTCAGACAAGCTTCAAATAATTTACATAACTTAGGGTCAAGATTTCCAGTTGTAAGTAGGTCTCGTATAATATTTATTGTATCGGGAACGGGAACGTTAGTAAATAGAGATTCTACGTCGAAACTAACCATTATGTCCGAGGGGTCCAGGGTCACTGTCGATAAATTTGTACAAAGTGTGTGGAATTTTTTACATAAGACCTCGTTTTTCCAACTAACTGATTTAAGATTTGGGCAAGGTGTTTGGCAAGTTTATACGTAGGGGAACCTATTGTGCTGACAATTGGTCTAAGAGGGGCACCGTCCTTGTGAATTTTAGGTAAACCATATAATTTTGGTACGCGGGAGTCTCGGGGGGTTAGATTATAAATTTCAAGAGGTGTAAGGGAGGATTGTTTAAGTAATTGTGTGATTTTTCGTTCAAATTTTCCAGTAGGATCGGTCTCGAGTTTTTCGTATGTGTCATTGTCTATGAGTTCCGTTATTTTTACCATTTTTACCATTTTTCCAATATGGCGGCGCGAGCAGCGGTCGCTTAAGGTCGAAAACTTGGAATATTAATAAGGACACCAAACTGTACAAATCTAACAAATTGACCTTTTGCAAGTCAGAACCTGCCCTGTCCCTGGACTATGGGTCTTTTTTTTAGTCATTAGAATTTATCAGGGGTAGTGTTTGGAAATTTGGAGAGGTGAGGACCTTTTTTTATTTTAGTCATCAAAATGTTTCAGGGGTAATAGTTATTTGCGCTCCTAGTAGAGGTAAGTGAATTTTTCTGTGTAATGTCGTATTTTGGGGACCGAAGTGGAGCTGAGGTCCATAACCACGACCGAAGACAGAAAAAAAAACTTAGCTACGAGTAGGCATTACGTTTTTCTCACTACCAAGGAATTAAAATCATTCATATTTTTGACATTTGAGGGGTTCACAGCAGAAGTGGATCAAGTCGTTATGGACTTGATCCATTTTAATTCTGGAACGAATTGGTTTCAGACGTAAAACCAAACTTTTGCTCTGAACCTCTCATTTATACAGAGTGTTCCGTATCGTTATATTCAAATTTTGTCAGTACAAACTAGACCTAATTCTAAGACAAAAAAACACAAATGTGGTAGGTCGATTTTTATTCGTACACAGGTCTTGAATCAAAATAAAGTTTTTTTTTCTGGCGCCAAAAACTCTCTTCACAGATTGAAAGAGGGTTGTCTGAAGAATAAAACCTTTTAATATTAAAATCCTCCCCCGAGTCCTTTTCGAGAAAATGGGGATTAAAAAGGATTAAATGGGCCTAAATTTAGTTTTCTAGGGATTTCATAAAAATGGCTAACTCGACGAAAAAAACTGTTCGGTTATAAAAGATAGACAAAAAAATTATCTACAAACCACTTTTTTAATGAACTCGCTAGCTCAAACCCTTACCGTTTTATAGCTCAAACAATGTTGCATATTAAGATAGCTTATTGTCAATCATTTTTTAAGCATGCATATTTTGGGTTTTTGTAAAAAAACTCAAAAACCACAATTCCAACAACAAAAATAGTTTTTACATAAAAGATTTTTAGTTAAATTCAACACAAACCAACATTTTGTTTATCTTAATAGCTTTAATAGATCAAGAGATATATAGCTTCAAATGTTATCATTTTAAATTTCATGTTACAATTTTTTCCTTCATATGCAATAAATTGGTTTTTTGTAAATATCTTAAAATCGAGTAGGTAAAAGAAAAAAAATCATATGAGTGAAAAAATAGCTAAGAAAATTATCTAAAAAACGCTGTTTTATTTGTTTACTTAGCTCTTTTGGTTTGCAAACTATAGCTCGTGAAAGTAAGAAAATATTGTAATAATTTTGTATATATATATATATATATAATTTTTTATAATATTAATATGTAGCAAAATGTTAATTCTTAACGTTGTTTGTAATAAAAATATTATAAAAAACTCCTAATTGGGCCATGTTATGCAAAAAGCAACCAACCCACAATATTTAAATATTGTGGGTAGGAATGTAGTATGGACATTTCTAGATCAGTATACGACATTATCTCTTTTTTTAATATGTTGGCTACTTTTTGCATAAAAGGGCTTCCGCATCGCAAATGAAAAAAATTACTAATTTCTTAAGATGCAGTACAGGAAGGAATTCGGTGCCAGCATATTATGGGACTCATATTAGTAAACATTCCAAGACATTAAAGGACATCTATAAAGATGGAATATTTGAAATTTTTGTAGACGATCACGAAAAGAAAGCAAGACCAGTTATTTGGGCAGACGCAGAAGAGCTTTTAGATGCTGTACTCGATGAAAGAGATAAAGTGTATATTAAAATAATGGCTGATGGAGGACAGGGCTTTTTTAAATTAAGCATGACATTGCTTCCTGAAAATTATTGCCTAGACGCCGAAAAAACTGAACTGGAAAATAAAAAACCAAAAAGAAGCCTATACACAGAAGGCGGAAGCAGTGCAAAAAAGGCCAAATTAACCAGCGTGCAGAGAATTATTATGCTATGTATTGTTCCTGAAATCAAAGAAACATATGAAAATATAAAATTGCTCTTCGAATTAACAAAAATTAATAATATTCCATTTAAATTTGTGGCTGATTAATACTTATAGTAAATGGTCAACAAACGGCGACATCAACGTACCCCAGCCCATATTGCTTTGTTACCCTAAATGAATTAAGAGATAATAAAGAAGAAAACGAAGAAGAAGAAAAAGAAGAAGTAGAAAAAGAAGAAGAAGAAACAGAGGAAGATACAGCAAAGAAAGATCCACTTGATATATCAATTGAATGTATGAGTTTAAAAACATATGGCGATCTTCGAGACAGTTACAAAAATTTTTGTTCTCTCGGAAAAAACAAAAAATATGCCAAAGACTGTCATAATACAATAAACATGCCTCTGTTTGAAGAAGAAGATAAAACATATATTATAAAAAAATGCGTGGTACCAGAACTTCATATGTTGCAAGGAGTTGTCAACCATTTGTTTTGGGATGGATTGGTACCGCTACTGGGAAGAGAAAGAGCATTAATTTGGCCTAAGAAGCTCAAAGTTATTGCCAAAAATTATCATGGGTGCATATTTGAGGGCAATGCTTGTAGGAAACTTTTAAAGGAAGCTGACAGATTAAATGATCCCATTATTCTAGGCTCCATCAATCCACTAGCCATTGTTCCATTTATTTCAGCCTTTAAGGCTATAAACAAAGTAGTAGAAGACTGCTTTTCTACAAAAAAAGTAAGCCCGGAATAAAAAAAGCATTTAAAAGAATTAAACAAAGCAATCAAAGCTACGGAAATTTCCATTACACTAAAAATTCATATAGTGTTAGAACGAACATTCCCTTTATTTTTTAAACCAGAGTGGACTTGGTCTTTGGTCTGAACAAGCAGGAGAATCAATTCATAGGGAGTTTCTTAAATCTTGGAATAAATATAAAATCAATTTTATGGATGACCCTGATTACAGAATACAACTTAAGAAAGCTGTAGTTGAATTTTCTTCAACACATTTATAGTTCTATTCATATACTTAGTAAATGTACCTATAGTTAAAGACAACATTTGTAAATTACAAATGAAAATTGTGGATAATTGTGTAAATAAAAGTTTTTTATTTTAAATACTAATTATTTTTATTTTAAACTCCAATCTTAAATTAACACACGTAATTAGTAAAGTACTTTATAACTATAACTGCAATCTAACTTTCACGAGCTATATTTTGCAAACCAAAAGAGCTAAGTAAACAAATAAAACAGCGTTTTTTAGATAATTTTCTTAGCTATTTTTTCAGTCATATGATTTTTTTTTCTTTTACCTACTCGATTTTAAGATATTTACAAAAAACCAATTTATTGCATATGAAGGAAAAAATTGTAACATGAAATTTAAAACGATAACATTTGAACCTATATATCTCTTGATCTGTTGAATCTATTGAGATAAACAAAATGTTGGTTTGTGTTGAATTTAACTAAGAATCTTTTATGTAAAAACTATTTTTGTTGTTGGAATTGTGGTTTTTGAGTTTTTTTTACAAAAACCCAAAATATGCATGCTTAAAAAATGATTGACAATAAGCTATCTTAATATGCAACTTTGTTTGAGCTATAAAACGGTAAGGGTTTGAGATAGCGAGTTCATTAAAAAAGTGGTTTGTAGATAATTTTATTGTCTATCTTTTATAACAGAACAGTTTTTTTCGTCGAGTTAGCCATTTTTATGAAATCCCTAGAAAACTAAATTTAGGCCCATTTAAGCCTTTTTAATCCCCATTTTCTCGAAAAGGGCTCGGGGGAGGATTTTAATATTAACAGGTTTTATTCTTCAGACAACCCTTTCAATCTGTGAAGAGAGTTTTTGGCGCCAGAAAAAAAAACTTTATTTTGATTCAAGACACCTGTGCGTAAGGGAGCTACGACCCTCCTAAGGGTACATCTGAGAAGTAGTTTTTATTTAATGTCTCTGGAACCCCATGAACTACAGTAAAGACTTTTTACACATGCCTTAACATTGACAAAGGTTATCTTTTATATAATTTTTAGTTTGGTAATTTTCACCAGGGACGTGCAAAATGGGGGGTGATGTCACTTTTTGACCAAAACTTTTTTATCTGTACTTTTTTTACATTTTTTCATAAAATATAATTCTTTAGTTAAAAATACATAAAAAGGTACTCTTAGTGTAAGACCGTAGAACCAACCGTTTTCGAGAAAATTGCAGTTAATAGTTTTTTTCACGTTCTGTGAATCAAAAACAGGAACTATAAATTGCGCCATTCAAAATTTTAATATTGCAGGACGATTCTACATCAAAAACCATAAAAAAGTCGTCCTACACAAATGACCACAAATTGATTTTAAGGGAGCTAAACCCACTTAGAAAGTGTTACTTTTTAAGACCCGGTAGTACTCTTAAAACTGAATTTAGAACCTTGGTGTATAGGAACTTCTTTTTATAGTTTTTGATGTAGAATCGTCTTGTATTATTAAAATTTTTATTGGCGCAATTTTTAGTTTCTGTTTTTGATTCCCAGAACGTAAAAAAATCTGAAAACTGCAATTTTTTTTGAAAGCGGTTGGTTCTACGGTGTTACACTAAGAGTACCTTTTTTATGTATTTTTAACTAAAGAATTATATTTTATAGAGAAAATTTCAATAAAGCACAAAAAAAAATGTTTGGGGCAAAAAAGTGACATCACACCCCCATTTTGAAGGTCCCTGGTTAAAATTACCAAACTAAAAATTATACAAAATAGCCTTTATCAATGTTAACGCATGTGCAAAAAATCTTTACTGTAGTTCATTGAGTTCCAGAGATATTAAATAAAAACTACTTCTCAGATGTACCCTTAGGAGGGTCGTAGCTCCCTTACGAATAAAAATCGACCTACCACTTTTGTGTTTTTTTTTGTCTTAGAATTAAGTCTACTATATACTGACAAAATTTGAATATAACGATACGGAACACCCTGTATGTGTGATAATTCAACAAATCATTTTTTTATGGAGTCACTATAAAATTAAGAATAGTAGTCTTTTGTTTAAGTGTCTCCCTTAGGTAAGTGTCGGACACTTTGTTTCCTTTATCGCTAAATCATTTTTTTGTCTTTGTTTGTATTAATTTCATCTATCACAAAGTGTGCTCGATATAGTACTTTTCATTACTGTCAGATTTCCGATTAAGTAATGTCAACTTAACTAGTTGGTAGTGAGAAAAGTTTTTTGTTAAAAAAGTTGGAAAATTCTTTAACATTTAGTTCGCAAATTTTTGACTGGGGGCTACTTTAATGTAATTAATTAATTTTAAAGTAAGTAGACACTTTTAAGTATGTATATTTCACTAACTGTACTTTCATGTCAACCCTGTTATTACATAGTGAGTCACTTGGAATACAAAAAAAATGATTTTTTTTGCAATATCAGCTTCAAATTGACAGACTCATAAGTGAAATATACTTTAAATTGTTTATTTACTATAAAAATTATTTTTTTTTAAATTATTTTTTTTGCGTGTCCCCGGTAAATGAATACTTCGATCCGATCAGTGCTTTCAAAATGTGGGCATGGAGGCAAGTTTTTAAATGGAAAGGGGGTCGTGTGATACATCATTTAAAAGCCTTTAAAATTTCCTATTTGACCACATATTTTTTTATTTTTTCGAGACAATTTTTGAGAATTTAAATAGGGTTAAAATGGGAGTTTTCGCCAAATTTCTTAAAAAAAATCAAATAATTTTTGAAAAATGGTTTATTTCGTGATGCAAATACGTCAGTTATACTTTTAAACTAATTTTATGCGGTATAAATAAAATTTTACAAAAAAAATCTTAAAAAATCTTATTTTTTAGGAAAAAATTGAAAAATGAAAACCTTGAAAAAAATAAAAAACCTTGAAAAAAATAAAAAAAATATATGGTCGAATAAAGAATTTTATTTGCTTTAAAATGATGTATCACAAGACCCCCTTTCCATTTAAAAAACTACCCATTTGCGCCCTGACCACATTTTTAAAACTACAAATATCGAATACCTATATGACAAAAGATAGTTTAAGTTGTCTTATTTAAGATAGTTATACAAATTTGAAGTCGGTGTCTCAACTGGTTCAAAAGTTAAGAGGGGGGGGGGTGACTTTTGGACCGCACAGTATAGTTTTATATGCAAGACTTACTCTTTTTTATGAATCTGGTGTTTAGTTTTAGATTGTTCCTTTTGCATAATTTGAATAGTATTCTTTAACATATCAACTTCAGTAATAATATCAAAAAAATGTTCTTGTAGATTTTTAATTTCAACGTGGCTTGGTTTGCTCCCATGGGGATAAAATAATTCTGTCCTATCCAAATCACTATCTGGACTGCTATTTTTATATCGGTTAATTCTTTCATTTTTTAATGCCTTTGAATTTACACTATCTTTTGGGGAATCACCTAAAAAAACAATCGTTTAAGAAAACATTTCTACAATATTTTTTGAAAATTGTAGGTACCCACTTTTTGACCAGTTTTCTTCGTTTTCAATTAATGTAGTTGGATCTTCTATAGATGGAGTGTTGCTAAAAATTTAAATATTATAAGCACTGATCTGACCAGTCTGACCGGAAATAAGTATTCACCGGAGGCAAGCAAAAATCAGAATTTAAAAAACAATTTTTTAAAGTAAATAAACTATATTTCACTAACCAGATCTGCAGACTGTTAATAATTATTTATAAATTCAGAATCTTAAAATATTTTTTCAATTCTAGTACAGCGTTGCCAGACTTACTATAACTTTGACTTTTGGGGGATATTTTTTTAAACTTATTATAGAAATAATAAATAATTATCAAAGCTAGGCACATAGCTGTCTGAAATGAGTATTTTCTACTATAGCTTACGAATTAATAATGGAAATTAAAAAAATATTTAAAGTTAGAATAAGGTTTGAAAAAGGTTAGAATTTAGTTAGGAAACTAACGTTAGATTTATGTATTGTATAACGTTTTTGTAAAACGTAAGTTTTTAAGGTTAGATTTATATATTTTATAACGTTTTTGTCAAACGTTAGTTTTTAAGGTTAGATTTATATATTTTATAACGTTTTTGTGTAACGTTTGAGAGTAAACATAAAATGTCACTAATCTAATGTTATGTTAAGTTAGATTTATGTATTTTTCTACCAGGGTAGTTTCATTTTCAATTCTAATTTTTGCTTGCCCCCGTTAAATGAATACTTCGATCAGACCAATGGTCATAAGTTATTAGTAATAACTTATGTAATAACTTATTACAAATAAAAATAACCATATCATATTATGATTAACATGTTATATTATGATTAACATGTGATAACATACAGAGCACGCTCGAGCGCGCTTGAGCGATCCAAAAGTCACCCCCCCCTCTTAATTGTTGGACCAGTTGAGATATCGACTTGAAATTTAGAACACCTATGTAAGATAAATTAAACTGGGAATTAAACTATCTTTTTGGATTTATTTAATATTTTCAGATTTAAATGTGAGCAGGGGGGCATTATTTTTATATGGAAAGAGGTGTGTGATATATCATTTTAAAGCCTTTAAAATTCTCTATTCGGCCACATATATTTTTTGACACTTTTTGGGAGTTTAAAGTAGGGTTGAAAATATAAATTTTTTTCAAAAAAAAAAAAAATGAAAAATGTTTAATTTTATAATGCAAATAAGTAATACTTTTAAACATTTTAAACTAATTTAAAATAATATAAATATTTACAAAAAAATTCTTAATAAATCGCATTTTTTAGCTAAAAAAAAAATTGAAAAATAAAAACCTTAAATAAGTTTCTAGCTATTCTGGATTTGGGTCTTTAAACTTTGCTTTTTATCAATGACATTGTTTACTACATCTGGTTTTGTGAGGTGCTATTATTTGCCGATGATTGAAAACTTTTTAAGACAATAACTTCACTTAATGATTATCAGTTGCTACAGTCGGACTTAAACCGTATCACCGAATGGTGTAGAAATAATTTTTTAGATCTTAATATAAGCAAATGTAAGGTCTTTCTCAAAAAGGGCTAGGACCTTAAATTTTAATTATGTTGTTTTAAATACTGAACTTGAGAGAGTCTCTAGTATAACAGATTTGGGGGTCTTATTTGATACCAAAATGACATTTCTTCCGCATATAAACAATATTGTTAATAAGGCGCTCAGAATGTGTGGTTTTGTTATAAGACAATGTCAAGACTTTACTAATATTTCCGCTATAGTCTTACTTTTCAATACTTTTTCTCGTAGCATTCTTGAATATGCGTCCATTATATGGAGACCGTCAAATCAGTGTTACATTAACCTTATTGAAAAAGTACAGAAAAAAATGACTAAATTTTTGCTTTACAAGCTTAAGGTTTCTATTGATATTAGCTATATAAACAAATTATCTCTTTTAGGATTGGAGTCACTTGCAAATAGACGTATTAATATTGATAAAATATTTATGTATAAGCTTTTTAACAATTTAATTACTTGTGATGATATATTAAAACTTTTTTACTTTCGCGCATCTTCTGTATATACTCGTAATAAAAACTTTACACATTCCCTTTTCAAGAACCAATTTATTTCAGTCTAGTCCAATTCCTAGATTGGCTAGAAATTTAAATCAGTGTAATATTGATATTTTTAACACAAGCTTAATAGGTTTTAAGAAATATCTTAATTATTTAACTTTTATACGTACTTAGTTATTTATTAAGTATTTAGTTAATTCTAAAAAATTGTTTTTTCTTATGTATTGTACTACTTGGATTTCTTCTGTAATGTACCACAATAAATAAATAAACAAATAAATAAACCCGGACCATACATATTTCCTGACAAAGTTTTTTTCTCTGTTATAAGAAAATAAAAAATTGGGGTGCTTAGTAGCTAAGGGGTAAAATTTACAACCACATGAATCGAACATATTTTAATTATTTTTTAAATTTTAAGCTATTTTTGTGAGTATTTTGTTTCAGTTATTTTATAATTAAATGATTAACCCTTAATGATTAACCCTTAAGTCAAAGGTAGGTGAATTTAATTTTTTTTTTAACCAAAAGATAGCATTTTACGAGATCTTTCAAATGACTTTTCAGGAAATGGGGCTTTCCTATTTAGAAAAGTTTAGGGTTAAAATGATAAATGATAGCGAATACAGTAAAAGGGGAGTTATTGTGGTAGTGTGGTATTTTATCAAGCAAATATAAGTTTGAAAGCGATATATTTTTCCAAGAATGCTGTTAGCAAGTGATTGCATATTCAGGATGGGGGGGGGGCTAGGGGGGTGAGAGATGGTCCGTTTAGGGTAAAATCGACTTATTATTATTAGTAGACATTAAAAAAAATATTTCGTGATTTTTAGAAGAATAATTTGGGGCAAAAACTGCCCAAATCGACCCTATTCCTTTGAAGTCGATAGCTGAACTCGTTCAAAATTTAAGAGGGGGGTAAGGGTGACCTCTGGACCGCACGGTATGTTATCCCGATAAACATTGGTTCAGCGGCCAACCGTGCGGCATCCGACCATGCCAACGCAACGTCGCGAAGTTGCGAGGCGTCGCACTACAGAATAAGTAGGTACACCGGTTTTATTTTTGTCAACCCCCAAAATTTAGATTAATCTTCATTCGATAAAAACTAAACTTTGGTTATAAAATGATGAATTTAATTTTTCTGTTTCACTTCCGGTTTCGCCGAAAATGGCATAAATATGTGTGTTTTTTTTAATGAAAACCCTGTAATTTTTTACATTTTTGAATTTAGCCGAACTTTCTATGTATAAAAAACTGATTGTTTTTTTTATTGTACAGGGTGATCCAGAATTCCCGCCCTCGTCATTTTTCTTGGAAATGGTAAGGAATATTAAAAAAATTCAAGAACCATGTTTTATAGTCTCACCTGTACTACAAGTTAAATACCGAATGATGCTTTCATCACAATACTCGTTGGCCCTGTGGCGACCTTTATATTTTTCCCCATGGTAAATGATTTTTTATTTATGAAATTAAAAGATCTTTAAATTAGAATAGTTCACTTTCATATCTTTTTTTTCTGCGCTCATTTGTTTTCTAGTTATAGGCTGTCAAAATTTGCTTAATTAACTGTGCATAATTGTTTAACCATTACAGATATTAAAAAAAAATCAAATGAGTTACTTTTACCTTTATAAATACTAATTAATTTTAAAAGGCATCCAATTTAAAAAAGGTCCGAAGTGCCGTGACAACTCTGATTATCCGTTATTTAAAAACTGGATTACTATATTTGTGGTTTGTTAAATGCAGGCAAGCATTTTATTAATTCTTGCATATCCGATCTGGTAATCTTATTTATCTTTCTCTCTTTAAGGTAAAAATAAATATTTATATGCTTAATTTTATTGATAAACCCTGGTATAGTGTTAACAATAAACTGTTGTCATGAAAATAATTACTACCTACTAATACTAATAAGATCAAATATATAGTAATACTATATTTAATCTTATTATAGTATTATAGTATAGTAGTACTTAGATCAAAACTTCTTTTTTTATTTTTGCTTTTCCATTTTTCAAAATTTTGGAAAAACCTTGTATTCGTGCAAAAATTTTCAATTTTTTTTCACTGTATTTTCACAGTATATTAATTTTAACTAACTCTCTGAACCCTTGAAACTTGCTAAACTATCGCTGGGGACCGTCACAGACGTGAAAATTGTTCATTTTAAAAATAGCCAAAAAAAAACTCGTTTTTTAAATTTTTTTGCAGTCCTTGTTTTATTAGAGAATATTAACCAAAATAATTAAAAATTTATACAAAACTACTACTATAAAATATATAGTAAAAATATGCATATTTGGGAACATAAAACAACCTTGTAAGACAAATATTGCAATAACATACAACATACGAGTTATACAAAAACTTAATGTAACATACAAAAACAACGTAACATACAAAAAATTATAATAAATGTTCAACATGTCGCCCGTCCTCTTTCAATAATTTTGTTAATCTTTTTCTTAATTCTGATGTTGATTTTAAAATTCAATTAGGATTCAACTCAGCACAGGCATCTCTAATTTTTTGTTTTTAATGTTCCATGTTGTTGGAAGGTGTTGAATATACTTTATTTTTTAAGGTACCCCATAAAAAAAAGTCTAATGGAGTTAGGTCTGGTGACCTGGGGGCCACTGAATTGGTCCATAAGTCCCCATCCAACTATTTCGGTAACGCACATTTAAATAGTTTCTTACTATGAGTGCATTCTGAATGCTGGCATCGTTAAGCTGCAACCAGGTAGCTCTTTTTACTTGAAGAGGTATGTCTTCACACAACCCTGGTAATGTGCCTGTTAAAAAATCTAAATACTGTTGCCCATTCCATGTTCCGTCATAAAAATATGGTCCTATTAAAATCCTTCCCAGTATACCAGGCCAAGAGTGTGCGCAGTGCAATTAATGATAACTTTTCAATTTATTATCAGAATGTTCGCGGTTTGAATTCTAAACTGAATGAAATAATCAATTCTTGCGTGCAATTTCGACTGTATTTGTTTTGGTTCTTGATGGGGAGGTCTGTCCAAATACATACACATTCTTTAGAAGTGATCAAAAATTTGATCTTGTTGATGCGAACAGAGGTGGGGGCGCGCTTATTGCTATTAAGAGTTGCTTTGATACCACTAGACTTGTTCTCAGTGATAGTTTATATAGCCCTCTGGTGGATGCGCTCGTGCTTAAAATTAAAATTGCACATACTTACATAATTTTATTAGTTGCTTACATACCCGATAGTCAACCAGCTAAGTTGTACAAAGATTTTTTTGAGTACATTACCACCCTTAATGAGTTATATGACAATAATGTTGTTATAGTCGGTGATTTTAATATTTCGGAATACTATAATTATATACTAAATAAAACTGTTAGTGGACGTACTACTGTATTAAATAATTTCTTGAAATTTTTTGATCTTAAGCAGTTAAATAACACACCTAATTGTAGTTATCGACTGTTAGACCTTGTCCTATAAAATTTTAATCTTTCTGTTGAAAGGGCTCACGATATTATTACTCGTGAGGATAGCTATCATCCCGCACTTTTCATTAAATTTCCCTATTTTAAGAAACATGCCATTAAAGGCTCTCCCAAGATTGATTCTTTTAATTTTAGAAGAGCAAACCTAAACTTATTGTATGAAGAACTTTGCAATGTTGACTGGACTGTTTTGGATAATTACACCTGCGTAGAGAAGGCTTGTGATAAATTTTATTCTATACTTAATGAAATCTTTATTAGACTAGTTCCTAAGAATAAACCCAGATCTAAGCGGGTGTATCCATTTTAAGAAACATGCCATTAAAGGCTCTCCCAAGATTGATTCTTTTAATTTTAGAAGAGCAAACCTAAACTTATTGTATGAAGAACTTTGCAATGTTGACTGGACTGTTTTGGATAATTACACCTGCGTAGAGAAGGCTTGTGATAAATTTTATTCTATACTTAATGAAATCTTTATTAGACTAGTTCCTAAGAATAAACCCAGATCTAAGCGGGTGTATCCTTCATGGTTTTCTTCTTCTATCATTAAAAAAATCAGAGATAAAACAAATGCTTGGAAAAAATATAAAAAGAGTAATAATTCAGAATTCCTTAATCAGTTTAAGGAATTAAGAGCTTCTTTAAAAAGAGACATATCTAATGCGCATAATACGTACATTAAAAACATGGACAACGATATCACCTCTGATCCTAAAAAATTTTGGTCTTACATTAATCAAAAGAAATCTTCCTATGGTATTCCTTCTGAAATGAACTTCGATGGTTTGGACTTTGTCGTTAACTCTCTGCTCGATATTTTAAATTCATTTGCAACATTATTTCAAGAGTCTTATACCATACCTGATGACCCTAATTCGGACTTTATTCAACAAATCAGCAATCAAAACTTACAATTAAAAGCTTTTCCGAAACCGAGGTGTGTGAGGCTACAAAAAAATTAAAGCCTAAGCTTACCATGGGCCCTGATGGTATTCCTTCTTTTTTAGTTAAAGATTGTGCTTGTTTATTTTCCAAACCTTTAGCTCTCCTTTTTAATCTATCACTTAAAACGTGCGTTTTTCCTGCTTGTTGGAAAATATCAAAGGTTTGTCCAGTTTTTAAAAAAGGAAACAGATCCGATATTCGTAATTACCGACCTATAGCTATAATAAACAACTTCTCTAAGGTGTATGAAATTCTACTACATAAAAATATATATTCCCATGTTAAACATCTCATACATCCGAGCCAGCATGGATTTATGGAAGGTAGGTCCACTTCTAGCAATCTTGCCTGTTTCACTCAGTTTCTATCTGGGTGTATAGACAATTTTCTTCAAGCTGATTGTATATACACTGACTTCTCTAAGGCTTTCGAAAGACTAGACCACAGAATTCTTATCATGATGCTCGACATATTCGGTTTTTCAATTCCTCTCTTATGTCTAATGATTACTTATTTATATAACAGAATGCAATATGTTGAATGCAATGGTATAAAATCTTTCATATACATTACAACGTCGGGTGTTCCGCAAGGATCCATTATGGTCCACTGTTATTTATCATTTTTATTAATGATCTAATAATGATCCTGATTAATGTATATGGTCTTCTTTTCGCAGACGATATGAAGTTATATGATAATCCAAAGTTTAAAAGATTGTATTCAACTACAAGATATCTTAGATACTGTAGTTAAATGGTGCAATGGACACAAGTTACCCTTAAATGCTGATTAATGTCACATATTCAGTTTTACTACAAAATTAAATGTCATCACTTTTGACTACAATATCGATGGGCACAGTTTGGACAGACCTGATACCATCAAGGATCTTGGTGTCACTTTTGACAAAAAATTATCTTTTCATCCACACATAAACAACATTGTATCCAAAGCTTACAAATCACTGGGGTTTATTATTAGGAATACTAAATGTTTTAGCATTAAAACTGTTAATTTGCTCTATATGTCCTATGTCAGATCAAATTTGGAATATTGTTCGGTAGTTTGGTGTCCTAATTATGCTGTTCTTATTACTGCTTTAGAAAACGTTCAAAGGCGTTACCTCAAATATCTGTATCTTAGGAAATATGGTGAGTATCCAGCTAGAGGGATACCTAATGTGAATTTGCTAAATGATTTCTCGTTTCAATCGTTATCTGTAAGACGTCAACAAGCATCAATTATATTTTTGTATAAATTGATCAATAATAAGATTGACTGTATAGAGCTATTAAACTTATTGCAGAGTTTCTGCTAGAATCTCTCTATTTTTTTATGTTAGAACGTCCAGAACTAATGTTTATCTGTTTTCACCTGTGATTCTTATGTGCAATTACTATAATAGTATTTGCTCTAGGATTGATATTTTAAATACTTCTATTTGCAAAATAAAAAACTTTTTTGCTGCACCTGCTGGTAATGATCACTGATATTGTTATTAATTTACTTAACATAACAAACTCTGTAATTGGGGAAACCTGTGTGAGTTTTTGAATAAATAAATAAATAAATACCACACCAAACATTCACACCAAAGTGACCCTGATTTTCAATTTCATGCACAATATGTGGATTTTCATCTGACCAGTAATCTTGGTAATCCATTACTGTTAAAGCGACTTTCGTCCGTCCACAAAATATGACCATAAAAATATCTTTCATCGTGAACAAGGAATTGTCCCAAATAATTTATTCTTCTTCCATAGTCGGTTTCTCTGAGTTTTTGCATATATGGGTCAAAATCAAATTTTTACTACTTTCTTGTCCCCACCCTAAAAAAAAGTTATTCAAATTTTTTTTTAAAGAATCTTACATAGTCTAGTACTACTCAAATGGTTTTATTTCAAAACTTAAAATACAGTGTAATAAATATTTTATTTTGAGAGAAAATATTGGTTTAATAGTAATTTTTATCGAAATTTTGTTGTCCCCAGCAACATTTATATACATTTTTATACATATTTATTTTATGTGTACAAAGTGTTGCATTATATTTACTTCTTTCTAATTATTTTTTAAAAGACACTTAATAGTGCTATTATTTTATAAACTAAGCAAAGCTTTTGAGATCCAACAAAAAAAGTTGGTATCAATAATAAGTTTGTCCCAAAAAATTGATGTCCATCTACGTGGCAAAACGTAGTCGTTTATTACATTACAATGAAATGTTTTATCATATATGTAATTATGCCCAAATAAACCCTATTTATTAAGTACTTAAATGTTAACCCCACTTTTTTTATTGGGGAGGAATTTTCGAAAAAAAAGGAGCGTACCTTTTTAAATGTCCATCACCATGGTTACAGTTTTTTTCTAATTTTCGTTTGGACTTTTAAAATTATTATCTTTTGGTTTTAAACAATTGGCCTTTGTGATCCAATGTTCTGATAAAATTTTTAGAAAAATAAATGAATATCTAATATTTTTTTTGAGTCGCTACTTTAAATGTCCATCTACGTGGTTGATGTCCGTATACGTGGCAAATTTGTATTTTTATTTATTTTTTTTGCAATAAGTCGCTTACCACTTAACTTGGAAAAAAATACTTTACACCAAAAGAAAGCTTATAAAATTCTATACAAAAAATGTTCTATGCATTTTTACGCTACGGCTAGGACCCTTTGAGGCATAGGCACGAAAAGAGAAAAAATCTGAAAAATGAAATGAAAAAATACAGTATATAACCATTTTTTTTTTGCTATAAAACGCTTACAACTTATCGAATGCAAAAAAAAAATATGTCACTGAATGAAAGTCTATATAATTACCTACAATAAATGTTATATGCATTTTTATGCTAATGTTAGGACTGTTTAAGGTATTCGCACAGAAAAAAAAGTCAGAAAAATACAGTACAAATTCTATTTTTTTGTGATAACTCGATAACTACTTAACCCTATGAAAAAAAGTTGAGAACCAAATAAAAGCTTACCTAATTCTCTACAAAACATGTCCTATGCATTATTGTACTACGGCTAGGATTATTTGACGTAGAGGCAAGAAAACAACAAAAAAAATAAGAAAAATACGCTACAGTTTAACTCGCAACTGAACAATTTTTTGAGGGAAAGTTGATGGGAAATTATTATTCTATTTTTCGATTAATGCCCCTAAATTTTGCGGTATATTCTTAATTTGTTTTAAAGCATTTTTGTTAAAATAAATTGCTAAAAAGAACTAAATTTGATATTAAGCCTATGTCCTATGAGTCCCTAGTGGCAGAAATCCCTGACCCGGGCTTGATATTTATTAAAAAAACTTATATAAGATTATTTTATATTTCTAAATTTCAGTTTAATTTAAAAAATAGCAAAAGTTTCTGTTTACAGTTAACTTACGCCTAGGCCCTAGAGGTAACGGCCCTTAAACCGGACCTGATAATCACTAAAAAAGTAATATGATAATTTTATATATCTAAATTAAAATTTTTGACAACAAATTTGGATAGACCGACCACAAAAACCCATAAATACAATTTTTTTTTGTTTAAAAGGTATTGGATTCGCCATTTTAAATTTTCAATTTTTGACATCAGATTCAGATTTTTTGACCCCAAAAACACTATGTTAAAAAGTTTTGTTCAATTTTGATATTCGAATAAATTTTTTGAAAATTTAAACTTATATCTAGCCAATTGCGCACCACAGTGCGCAAAAGTGGGTAAAGTTTGCGCCTACTATGAAAATTGTATTTCTTATTACCTAATAAATACTTCACATGTATAATTTTTTCCTTAGTAATTTTGACCTTTTTTTCTGACTTGAAAAGAAGTACTTTTCTGATTTTAACCCATATAGCTTTTTATAACCATGAAATTATTTTCACTTAAAGTTCTCTGAACTGAACCGTGTGAAATATTTAAATTTCTGGAAGCACCTCGGATAGAGTTTTCAGGTTCATTTTCAAAATACCCCAAGATTTGGGCCGAGTTTTCATCTTTTCTTTCTTCCTTTTCTAGAAGAAAACGCATCCTGATTGTTTCTGAGAATTCTTTCTAAACGCGGAAACATTTTTTTATCGGGTAAGTTTCGATCTGGATATTTTTCAGAATATAATCGCCGACAACAGTAGCATTTTTTTGTGCTTCCGCATTCATAAGAAGCATATCAACCTTTTCATTGTGTGCTTCCATCGAACATTCCACAAAATATTAAAAACTGAGTTCAGTTTTTTGTTGAAGCTGACAAGAATTTGACAGAGTGTTTAAATAATAACTACACCTAATAACTAATAACTACACCTAGCAATCAAACTATTGTTAAGAGAATAATACGAGGGCATATCAAAAAACTTAAAGAAATATATTATTATTTTATTAAAAAGAGTTAAATAATAATTAGATACAAAACGAATACTCAAGAATTAATAAAATGATTGCCTGCATTTAACAAACCACAAATATAGTAATCCAGTTTTTATATAACGGATAATCAGAGTTGTGATGGCACTTAGGACCTTTTTTAAATTGGATGCCTTTTAAAATTAATTAGTATTTATAAAGGTAAAAGTAACTCATTTGATTTTTTTTAATATCTGTAATGGTTAAACAGTTATGCACAGTTAATTAAGCAAACTTTGACAGCCTATAACTAGAAAACAAATGAGCGCAGAAAAAAAAGATATGAAAGTGAACTATTCTAATTTAAAGATCTTTTAATTTCATAAATAAAAAATCATTTACCATGGGGAAAAATATAGAGGTCGCCACAGGGCCAACGAGTATTATGATGAAAGCGTCCTTCGGTATTTAACTTGTAGTAAGACTATAAAACATGGTTCTTGAATTTTCTTAATATCCTTTACCATTTCCGAGAAAAATGACGAGGGCGGGAATTCTGGATCACCCTGTACAAGACTAATGTACCACACAGTCCAGATTTAAAATTGTTGAAACTAGTGTTTTGTTATCATTAAAGATTTGTTATTCATTGTATTATTTTTCGTATAAGGGGCAGAATATACAATTATATTAGCATATTTACATTGCTTTATTTGGCTAGTTAAATTTTCTAGACTTGGACGTGAGTTCATTGAAAAATAATTTTTTCCTCCAATTAAAAATATATAATCATTTTCTGTCATAGTTTTCGATAATGGGCTCATATCTTCAGCAATATTTGTAAGTGAGGCATTGGGTTTAAGAAGGGAAGTTATTTCAGTATTACCGAAGAGTTTTAAGTTTTTTATTTAACCCTCTACCAAGCTCGTCTGTTAGCAATACAATATTTTTATTTTTCCTTGAGAATTTTTTAAATGTAGTAATAATTTTATTTGTTTTCTCCTGATGTTCAATTTTGTTTTTCAATTAATTTTTTTAAACTTCCAAATCATTAATTTGTAATTTAGCATCATCCAGTTTTGTCATTAATTCAAATTGTTTTAATGCTTACTTCTAGTAACTCTATTTGGTCTTGCAGTTTTTTTCCAACAAAATATTGTTTTCGCTTGACATCGACAATTTTTTTCTTAGATCTTCTG
This sequence comes from Brachypterus glaber, assembly GCA_958510825.1. Taxonomy (NCBI): domain Eukaryota; kingdom Metazoa; phylum Arthropoda; class Insecta; order Coleoptera; family Kateretidae; genus Brachypterus; species Brachypterus glaber. Next base: position 39,847,175 of record OY294044.1, read on the forward strand.
TCATTTCGCAAAGCTTAAAAATATAGTCCGTGTTGTCGTTTATTTTCTTTTTTAGTGTAGGGCACTTATCGCACTTTGTATGACTTTTTACTTTTAAATTATTATTTTCCTTTATTAAATTAAAATTTAAGTCTTCAATTTCAATAATTTTTCTTTTTAAAACTCCATTATATATGGGTTTTTGGGGTCGACGAATTTCAATTTATTAATTATTTTTTTTCTAATTTCACCCCCTGAGGGGTGAGGGTAGTTTTCGTGAAAACTGGTATATTGGGACTTTTGAGGTTGCTGAAAGTGAATCTGATAATAAAAAAATTCTAAATCCACCCCCTGAGGGGTGGGGGTAGTTTTCGTGAAAATTAGTATAATTTTAAGGTTGCTAAAAGTGAATCTGATAATAAAAAATCCATTTTACGCGCGGAGGTGAAAAATGGGAAAGCTCTTTTACTGGGCAGAGTAATTGAGTTATTATAAGTTTTTAGCGAAAAACTTACCAAATTCAAGCTCCCTTAAAAAAAAATAATTCCTCCTTGATTTTTTAAATTGGAGAAAAACTGTTCTGTGGTTTACTCAACAATACCAAACCGAATTATCCTGAGCCGAAACAAAACCCAACATTTATACAGGGTGTCTCAGGAAGCAGGTCAAACCTAATAAATTTAAAATGCGCATAACTCCTTTTTTTAAATGGCACTCTATAGTTTTTTTATTTAGTTAAATAGGGAATTATTCTTTTTTTAATAAATATAGAATACCCTATACCTAACATTAAACGTTTTCGAGTTATTTGCAAATTATTGTGAAAAAAGCCGTATTTCTGTAATTTTTTAAAGTTGTATTTAATCAAGTAGGCCGGTAAATGACAATTCGTTTTTATTTCTTTAACTAACTTAGTTATTTTGGATTTATTTGCTATTTTTAGTTCGGTTTATCGACGTCGTACTGTTCCCACTAAAGAAGAAAAAAAAAAGGTTCGAATTAGCGTCGTCGCACTGTACCCACTAAAGAGAAAAAAGGTTGGGATTATCGACGTCGCACTGTACCCACTAAAGAAAAAAATGCTTGGATTATCGACGTCGCACTGTATCCACAAAAGAAAAAAGGAGCGGATTATCGACTTCGCACTGTACTTACTAAAGAAAAAATGTTCAGATTATCGACGTCGCACTGTACCCACTAAAGAAAAAAAGTTTGGATTATCGACGTCGCAGTGTACCCACTGAAGAAAAAAATGCTTGGATTATCGACGTCGCACTGTACCCACAAAAGAAAAAAGGAGCGGATTATCGACTTCGCACTGTACTTACTAAAGAAAAAAGGTTCGAATTATCGACGTCGCACTGTACGCACTGAAAAAAAAGGTTCGGATAATCGCTATCGCACTGTACCCACTGACAAAAAAAACATTCGGATTATTGACGTCGCACTGTACCCACTGAAGAAAAAAAAGGTTCGAATTATTGACGTCGCCTGTATGCACTGAAAAAAACGGTTCGGATTGTCGACGTCGCACTGCACCCCACTGAAAAAAAAAAGGTTTGGATTATCGACGTAGCACTGTATCCACTGAAGAAAAAAAAAGGATAGGTTGGGATTATTGACGTCGCACTGTACCACTAAAGAATGTACCCAGTAAAGAAAAAAAAAAGGTTCGGATTATCGACGTCACACTGTACCCACTAAAGAAAAAAAAAAGCTTGGATTATCGACATCGCACTGTACCCACTAAAAAAAAAGTTTGGATTATCGACATTGCACTGTACCCACTAAAAAAAAGGTTCGGATTATCGACGTCGCACAGACTTTTATAAATTGGATTCTGTTGTAGCATAGGATAATTCGGTTAAGTATCGTTAAGTAAATCATAAAACAACTTTTCTCCAATTTAAAAAATCAAGGAGAAATTAATTTTTTAGAGGTGCCTGAATTCGCTTATTTTTTGCTAATAACTTGAATAACTCAAAATCTACTGGACATAGACATAAAGTGCAGATTTTAAAATTAAAAAATATATTGCGGTCTTCCATTAAAAAAGTTGAGTGCCACTTCCTGTACAACCGGAAGTGGCACAAGTATGAAAATATTTTTAATTGATTGGCCATATTCAAAGACCCCAAGTGCCAAATATCAAATTTTTAAAATTATTGGTTCTCCATAAACTTTTAATAGGTTACTTCCGTGAATAACCCAGTATATACTGCCCTAGTACTCTAGCAGCGTTTTCAAAATATTACATCAGAGTTTTCGTCGCTAGGCGACAAATGGAGTTACTGATTTCTAGCGTAGTAGGGCAGTATACTTTAGCTCATTGGTTTGGACTGGATGTTGTATTATCCGTCATACCCCTATAATTGTAAAATATGGCTGAAACTTTTTCATATGCTATAAATCTTGTAATACTGAAACTAAAAAATCTAACAGTGTAAGCAAAAAATCTTCGCAAAAATGTTGTACCTACCAAGTTGATTCCAATTTTTCTAATTTTATTTTCTGATTTTTGTTCTTGGATACTTCGTCATCGCTTAAATTAAAAACCAAAGTAATATTTTCTTCTTTTTCTTCAGATATTTTATGAATATTGTTTTCAAAACATTTTCTATTGATTTTTGGTTGATAGTAACATTTTGTCATTTTTATTTGATTTTTTAATCGTTGTATAATAAAGTCTCTTTGGTATATTTGATTTTCTAAAAAATCGTTTTGGTCTCTTAGTTGGGTAATTATGGACACGCTTCTTTCACTAAAAACTTGTCGATAAGACGAATGCTAAAAAAGGTAACGTTCTAATTAGTCATTATAATTAGTATTAATACCTGCCAGAAACATAATCTCAGGGTGTTAAGTTAGCAAGGTGCCTTGCTAACTTCTCAACTTTGTTTAGAAGTTATATAATTTAGAAAGTTATTTCCGACGTTATTTCCTACTGCTGCGGCAGCCCTATTTTTTTTATTTAAAATAAAATTAATTTTATTAACAGTTAATTTTATTTTAAGTAAAAAAAATAGGGCGGCTGCCGCAGTAGAACCTTAAGGTTCTAAAAGAATAAAAACAGAATTTAAAATATTAATTAAGTAAAAAATAGATAATTACACTAGGCAACACGGTTTCTTGCCCTGATTGGAGTCATATGTTTTTTTAACTAGTTTTGGGTTGCTGAAACCGAATCTGGTCTCAGAATATTTCTATAACCTAAGTTTTCTGAGAAAAATGAGATAAAAATGTTAAAAAATCATTATTTTATCCCTCTTTTGTTCTAAAATCATGGGAGGTAAAAATATTCCGAGGAAAAATTTAGATTCGGCTACTCAATATTAGTTAAAAAATACCCAACTTAAAACATGGAAACTTTAAATTCATAAGTAGAATAAATAGGGATATTATAAAAAAATATAAAAAAATGGATAATGTAACAAAACTAAGTAGGGGTGGAGGGTAAGGAGAAGGGTGCATAAGGGGACAAGCTTATCGCCACGTACTCATGCTAAAAATTGTCAAAAATCATTACTAGGGGGTCAAAAATGAACTAAAACATGTTACGTAATATGGTTCTTATGTAATAAAGTAACATTTTTATGATGTAGAACCATTAAAAAAAACAAACAAAAATACACAATATTTTGTTTTATAAATTATTTTTAAATTGGTATAATTGCCTGTACTAAAATTTAAAAAATAAGACGTGCTGGATTTTTTTAAGGTCAGACTTGGATACTGCGCCTTTAAATTGATAAGAAAAATATAATTTTTGGGCTCGGGAAAAAAGTTTACACTGTACTTTCATTTTGTTTCTTTTTCATTTATTTACTTTTTACGAAAAAACTAAGCAAAATAAAAAAATATTTGTATAAATAATTGTTTGCTAGTCGTATCCTTATGTTAAAATTATTGTGTTTGTCGTGAGATATAGGATATTTGAGGGAAAAAAAGAACCAAATTTGTAGGTTGCCTACGTTTCGTGACCTTTATTGTCACTTCTTCAGGGCTGTAACAATCAGAGAATATAAAATTACAATTATTACTAATTAAATGCACGATGAGAAGAAAAATAAAAATATAAAAATTGATGGATTAATCATTAATCCTATACACTAAATACATGAAGTGAAACAAAACAAAGTTAAAAAATAAAATAAAGTAGAAAAAGTAAGAACTCACCAATCTCAGTGATTAACGTCTTTTTTAAAAAAGATATTTTTATTTTTCTTCTCATCGTGCATTTTATTAGTAATAATCGTAATTTTATATTCTCTGATTGTTACAGCCCTGAAGAAGTGACAATAAAGGTCACGAAACGTAGGCAACCTACAAATTTGGTTCTTTTTTTTCCCTCAAATATCCTATATCTCACGACAAACGCAATAATTTGTATAAATATTTTTGTAGAGAATTTTATAATCTACAAATTAAGTCCTATAAAATTTTTATACAGAATTGATAGTTTTGCCACAAAAGAGCAATTTCATTTTAAGCTTTTTATTTATTTTTTCGCGTACTTACTCTGACAGTAGGTCCTTGGCATATATATTTTTGAGTTCCTCGTATTTTTTTTAATATACCCTAAAATTATCAAAATCCTATTCTTTTTTTTAAGATTTTGAAAAAAAAAGGTCATTATTTAAATAAAAAAGTCCAGGAATTCCTGGACTTATATCTCAAAAATTTTAGGTTCTAAAATTTTTCTAAGGTCAGATTCGGTTTTTACGCCCTAGAATTAGTAAGAAAAATATACTTTCCGATCGGGGCAAAAAAAAGTTGAGATTTGTTGCCTCCCTGCTGAAAATGACGGATCTGTGCGGATATGATTTTCGAATGATATATGCGGAAATGCCGGATATATGCGGGTGTGTTTTACATCTGCTTTTGTCGGCAACCAAAAAAGCAAAAAGTCTCCGTGTATCTGTTTTGTTGTGTTTTAGTTCCGGTTAGTGCACCACAACCGCGTTTATCCGCCCATGTACGCGTTGACTCGTCATTTATGTGGGCCCAGACCAGCAAATATCGTCCGCACAGATCCGTTTAGGTGTGCTTTATACCTGCCCAAGTCTGTTTTTGACGGATCTTATTTATTCCGCTTAGACATGCTTTTGACCCGCCACAGTCCGCACATGTCTGAAATTGCCGTATATACACGGGTGTAAACCAGCAGTCCGCGTACATCTGTTTTGTTGTGTTTTAGTTCCGGTTAGTGCACCACGACCGCGTTTATCCGCCCATGTACGCGTTGACTCGTCATTTATGTGGGCCCAGACCAGCAAATATCGTCCGCACACATCCGTTTAGATGTGCTTTATACCTGCCCAAGTCTGTTTTTGACGGATTTTATTTATTCCGCTTAGACATGCTTTTGACCCGCCACAGTCCGCACATGTCTGAAATTGCCGTATATACACGGGTGTAAACCAGCAGTCCGCGTGTATCTGTTTTGTTGTGTTTTAGTTCCGGTTAGTGTACCACGACCGCGTTTATCCGCCCATGTACGCGTTGACTCGTCATTTATGTGGGCCCAGACCAGACCAGTAAATATCGTCCGCACAGATCCGTTTAGGTGTGCTTTATACCTGCCCAAGTCTGTTTTTGACGGATCTTATTTATTCCGCTTAGACATGCTTTTGACCCGCCACAGTCCGCACATGTCTGAAATTGCCGTATTGCTACGCCACTTAGCGGCAGCGTACGATTTACCTTAAGAGACTTAAGGACCTGGTCTAGCTCAATGGAGAAGGGAGGGGTTGTATTTATAAAAGTATTGCTAATAAAATAAAATGATGTTCTTACCTGGGCGCCATGCAATTTATCTCCCAAAAGATATTCAAAATATTTAAGGTCCAAGGTTAAATTGCAACATTTCCCTAAAGTCTCAAAAGTAAAATAAATAATTAAACTAGGCTCAAATTAGTTAAACTAAATATATTACAAAAAAAAATAATAGAAATGACAGCATATAAAAATTATGAAGTACTACTAAATAATCGCAAATATATTTATCTGGCATCAACAATAATAATATAATTCATTTACTATCCAAAATAATAATTAAGAACCACCCTAATATTTTAATATAATTAGGTACCACTCTAATGTGTGATATGATTTTGTACCACTCTAATGTTTGGTATGATTTTAGGACTACCCTAATATTTGACTACACTTAAGTACCACGCTAATAAAATAAATAAGTACCACGCTAATGCGTTATTTAAATTCAATATTAAAAATAACTAAAACTATAGCGACAATTAGATCTAATTTTCACTTTACAAATTAAGTCCTATAAAATTTTTATACAGAATTGATAGTTTTGCCACAAAAGAGCAATTTCATTTTAAGCTTTTTATTTATTTTTTCGCGTACTTACTCTGACAGTAGGTCCTTGGCATATATATTTTTGAGTTCCTCGTATTTTTTTTAATATACCCTAAAATTATCAAAATCCTATTCTTTTTTTTAAGATTTTGAAAAAAAAAGGTCATTATTTAAATAAAAAAGTCCAGGAATTCCTGGACTTATATCTCAAAAATTTTAGGTTCTAAAATTTTTCTAAGGTCAGATTCGGTTTTTACGCCCTCGAATTAGTAAGAAAAATATACTTTCCGATCGGGGCAAAAAAAAAGTCCAAGGTTAAATTGCAACATTTCCCTAAAGTCTCAAAAGTAAAATAAATAATTAAACTAGGCTCAAATTAGTTAAACTAAATATATTACAAAAAAAAAATAATAGAAATGACAGCATATAAAAATTATGAAGTACTACTAAATAATAGCAAATATATTTATCTGGCATCAACAATAATAATATAATTCATTTACTATCCAAAATAATAATTAAGAACCACCCTAATATTTTAATATAATTAGGTACCACTCTAATGTGTGATATGATTTTGTACCACTCTAATGTTTGGTATGATTTTAGGACTACCCTAATATTTGACTACACTTAAGTACCACGCTAATAAAATAAATAAGTACCACGCTAATGCGTTATTTAAATTCAATATTAAAAATAACTAAAACTATAGCGACAATTAGATCTAATTTTCACTTTACAAAATTATGTAAATAAGTATTTCATGTATGTAAGATATATGTAAAATCAAATATTAAGAATGCGCAAAAATATAACATAGATACTACATAAATAGTAGTGGTTAAAATTATTCACCAAAATTATCCTGTACTCCAAAATTATACATAAAAATTACCCATATACTAAATCTTCAAAAGTTGTAAGAATTACCCATATAACTGAAATCGCAGCTAACTCCAAAATTAACCATATATTGGCTAAACTGTATCCAGCATTGGCATTAAAATGTACCCAGCATTGGCATTAAAATGTACCCAGCATTGGCATTAAAATGTACCCAGCATTGGCATTAAAATGTACCCAGCATTGGCATTAAAATGTACCCAGCATTGGCAGCCTAAAGAATATACTATATTATAGCCAATTTATTCTTTATAAAAACTAAAATAGCACTTACCACTTTTAGTGGCTTCTTATCCCAAAAAATGATCCAACTCCAAATGTATTAAAAATAAAATATATTATTTTCTCGCACAATCTTGCGCAAAAGATTCGTACAAAAAGTACCAATAAGGCGTAAACAGCTATGTACGGAAATATTCGATTTCCTGCCTTAGTATTCCACTAAAATAATAGAAAATACAACCAATTAAGATAAACTAAATTGCTGCACCAGCTTTATCTTACCAGAGATCTGTACTATTCATTAAAGTACCAAAAAGACCAAACTAACATCACTCGAAAAATACTCAAAATCTTCCAATAACAAATAACTGAAATTAAAGAAAACACAACCTATTAGATAACATAAATTATTGGTATAACTTTGACTTACCAAATAATCCTTAATCAACCACAAAATTTTTATTAAAACGGCGTATGTAGCAAGGGGGGCCTATAATCCGGTAAAATCCGTCACATCAATTACAATTATCCAATTAACTCAACTACCATGTAAAGATGCACAATCGACAACTGTTTAGAATATATAATCCGCCAAAATTGCGATTAGTAACTAATTACTCAACAAAATATCTAAACAATATCCGCCATTACCACTATACAACCATTTCAGTTCAACTGCCAGAACTTCCGTTTTTCGAAGAAGGGCAAGGAGCTATGGGGTTCTTATAATCAGCCCTAGATGTCCCAATCGAAATTATACCAAAAATTATATCCACAATTCCGGACATAGGAAAATTATGTCATTTAGCCAAGAAACGCAATGATTACTAAGAACGATAACTATGTAAAAATTATAAATAAATATTGAAGATTGTTTAAATAATTAATTAAATAAAATTTCCTAATTACAGTTATCTTTAAAAATTGCAGATCGCTCGATAAAAATCGATAATACATTTTTAATAAAGTATACTTTTTGCGTATTTCAATAACACCTGATTTTATCGCAATCCCTTTTTTTTATCCTCAATAAAAAATTAGATTTCTCATATTTATATTCAATGAATTATAATTATAATGATTGATTCCTTCACTAATGTGTGTCTCTGTCTGTCCGAAATAATATTAAATATCATTTTTGAAAAATCTATATACAAGGTGATTCATTTTTCCAATTTAAATAAAACATCCACAAACTGAATTTTGAACCGTAACAACTCCCCCCTTTCCCGGGTTAAAAAAAAAAAATCGAAGATTTTTTTTTCTATTCTAATCCAAGAAAAGATAAAACAACACCAAAATATTTAAATCAAAGTTCACCAATAATTTCTCAACACATATAACAACGAATATTCAAGTTCCCTATTCATCACCTAAATCATTACCCAGGTCACTACCATTTTCAATAAAGTCATCCTTGTGTGGTTTTAAATCTTTGACGTGCCAATTACCTTTAGACACACCAGCATTATCCTCAAGTTCATAGGTACAATATCCCAATTTCTTTCTAACCTTATAAGGACCTACAAATTTGCCAGAAAGTTTAGCAGCAAAGTAATTAACCCCATCTGATAATGCAAAATTACGCCTCCACACAAGATCACCTTTATCATATTGAACAGGTCTGCGACGTAAATTATATTGTTTCCTACTACGTTCTTGAGCCATGGCTATTCTATCCTTAACAGATTCCCTAAGTTTCTGTAAAGATTTAACCTTTCCTGTAACATCAACTTTATTATCAACGCCATCACAATATTCCTTATTATATTCTTTTCCATCCAATGCCATTTCCATACCAAAATTAACAAAGTAGGGAGTATGACCCGTAACCTCGTGACGAGCGGACCTCACAGCACAACCTAATTTAGCTAGTTCTTGATCCCAATGTCTATGGTTCTCTGTTACAAAAGCACAAAGCATAGTTTTTAATACCTTATTTACACGCTCACAAGGATTCGTTTGAGGTGCATAAAACGGATTGAAAATAACTCGAACTCCATAGTCATTAGTCAATTTTGTAAACTCACGACTTTTGTACTGCACACCATTATCACAAAGCAACAAACGAGGAACTCCAAATAACATAAACACTTGTTCTTCTAATATCTTACAAACGTTAATAGCAGTAGCACGACGAATAGCAAAGAAAAGTGAGAACTTAGAAAAATAATCAGTGACAACCAATACAAACATATTTCCATGAGAACTTTTTGGTAATGGACCGACCAGATCTGTACAGATCATTTCCCAAGGCTTTGAAGCGACAGGTCTCTGACCCATCAATCCTGCTGGTCGCTTCTGCTCCGGCTTAGTACGTTGACAAGTGTGGCATGACCGAACATGACGAGTCACATCTATTTTCATTGAAGGCCAATAATAAAGACGAGCAGCACGATTATAGGTCTTATAAATGCCCAAATGTCCAGCGGTGGGAACATTATGACATTCCTGCAATACCTCACAACGTTTCTCTTTTGGAATAACCAATTTCCAATAATCACCATCACCTCTCAATTCTGGGAACTCACTTTGAACATATTTATATAACTTTCCATCAGTTATTCGCCATTTTGGATATGACAAAGGATTCTCACTGATTTTAGACTTTAACTTATTATACCATTTATCTATAATTTTGTCTAACACAATCATACTCAAATTAACACTATCACAAACTGGAACAGATCTCGAAAGCATGTCAGGGACAACATGTTCTTTGCCTTTGCGGTGAATAATCTCATACTGAAATTGTTGTAGGCGCAAAGCCCATCGACCTAAACGACCTTGAGGATCCTTAAGATTATTCAGCCACACTAGACTGTGGTGATCAGTGATCACAGAGAATTTTGATCCTTCCAAATAACATCTAAGCTTTTCAATAGACCACAACACTGCAAGACACTCACGCTCAGTCGTTGTGAAATTACGTTCCTGACGAGTTAATGACCTTGACAAATAACAGATTACATGATCAGCATCACCGTACTTCTGTGAAAGTACCGAACCTAAACCAAATCCAGACGCGTCACACTGTAGAATGAATGGCTCCTCAAAGTTTGGACAACTCAAAATTGGAGCAGACACCAATGCATCTTTTAAATTCTAAAACGAATTTTCACAACTCTGATCCCAATAAAATTTTATACCCTTTTTAAGCAAAGAAGTTAATGGCATGATACTATCAGAAAAGTTTGGAATGAACCTTCTGTACCATGAAGCCATACCAATAACCCTACGAACATCTGACACATTTTGTGGACTAGGTATATTTACAATAGCCGAGACCTTTTCAGGATCTACATTTAATCCATTTTTATTTAACAAATAACCCAAATACCGCAATTCAGGACGACAAAAATGACACTTAGAACGACTTAACACTAAACCTGCATTTTTGAGACGATTTAACACTTCCTGAAGAATCTCCAAATGTTTTTCAAAAGTGGGAGCAATGATAATTATGTCATCCAGGTAAACAAATACAAACGGCTCTAATTCCGGGCCCAAGACACTGTCAATAAACCTTTGAAAAGTAGCAGGAGAATTATGGAGACCAAATGGTAACCTAACAAATTGATAGAGTCCTCTACCAGGAATAGAAAAAGCAGTAAATTGTTTACTATCATCCTTCAACATTATTTGCCAATATGCACTCTTTATGTCCATAGATGACATAATCCTAGCTCCACCTAACCTATTTAAAATCGTCAACAAAAATGGAAGAGGATAAGCATCCGGTTCTGTAACATGATTAAGCTTTCGGTAATCGACACAAAATCTATGTGTTCCATTCTTCTTAGGTACTAACAAAACTGGGGAAGCCCACGGACTAGAAGACTTCTCTATTACCCCAAGCTTCAACATTTTGTCCAACTCCTCATCTATGAGCTTTTGTTTAAAGGGAGAAACAGGATATGCTCTTTGACGAATGGGCGGACCTTTTGCTAAAATTTTATGCCTTTCATTTTTAGCACAGCCAATAGAATTTTCATCAATCCCAGCAAAATAACCTTCTACTACTTCATTAAGAGCTTTTTGCTCCTCAACACTAAGATCAGTTTGACTCAAAATACTATTTAGATATGCTTCTTTCGGCATACTATCACTAAAATACCATTCGTTTTTACGAACATCTGGGACTAAACCCATACGTGACCAAAAATCTATACCTAAAACTAATGTATGCCTCAGCTCAAGAACTACAAAAACTTCAATTATTTTCACCACATTCTTTAATCTAATAGGAACATTTATTACACCTAAACAATCACAACTACTATTATTGGCAACAGTACACGATACTGCCTTACTACTATCCAACTTAACACCTAAACTTTTAAGAATACTCCAACCACGACCACCTAAAAATGTACGATTGGCACCAGAATCAAGAAGACCACGAAATTTGTGTCCTAAAACATCAACTTGGATTCCGGACATTCGCCATCATCAGCCTGAGAAAGAATGTAATCTAAAATTAACTTGTTTTTAAAATTATCATCACCTTTGACCGACGAATTTTCAGCGGACAAACTACGGTCGATTATTGTCGCTGAAATCCATTTCCCGACGACCTATTTGAAATATTCTTATTATTTGGACTACACTGAGGACAAGTATTTCGTGTAAAATTTGCCTTACCACAACTAAAACATTTAATACCTACGTTTTATCTACAATCACGGGCAAAATGACCAGGTTTATTGCATCTCCAACACACACGTTTGGATTCACTAGCATTTATTTCCCTACAGTTTACCCTAGAATTATTTTCAGCTCTAGAATTACTATGACCAGAGGTTAAAAAAGAGGTTGAAGGTGAAGGATTACAAGTAAGGTCGGGTTCCACACAAGTACTACGACAATTAGTGGGAGGTTTATAGTTTTCTACTCTATATTTCTTAACTTCAAGTTTTAAACACTCAGCTTCTAACTCATCTACAGAATGTACAACAGGCAATTCCATAATATAGAATGGCGCTAAATTTTGCATTAAAATATCTAGTTTAGTATCCTCACTAATATGACCATATCGATTAAATAAAGTAGACATACAACTAAGATACTCGACTATCGGCTCGTTTGGTTCTTGCGATCGCGCCAAAATTTCTTTAAATAATCTGGTCTTATAATCAGGAGGTAAATAATGCCTAAGAAGAAGCTGTTTAATTTCTGACCAAGATTTACATTTCTTAATTGCAGACCTATACCACAAAAAAAGCTTTACCCTCAAATAAATCCATACAAGAATCGTATAATTCTTGTTCTGATACACCTCTTGCCCTACTCATTTCATCAACACGCTCTAAAAATTCCGTGACTGACCAAACATTTTGATCCCCGTTAAATTTTAAATCCCACTTTCTAACAGGTTGAGAAAATGACTTACGTGGCTCTAATAAGGTAGAATTACGCGTAGGCGCTTGACCTTCATCTAGTGATTCAACTTCATCTGACTCATTTAAATCGTCCTCTCCTATGTGAGCATCTCGGAACATAACACTTAGCTCCAAAGGTTTAGGTTTTGTAGCAATATCTAATTGAGCTAGCAATGCGGAAACTTTTCCAAGCCAAGAACTACGAAGCTTTAAGTTTTCCTCCGAAGCACCCTCAAATGGAGCTCGATCTACTCTACCAAGCAAATGTAAAATACGCGAATAATATTTAGCATAATCTGTAGAAGTTTTATCACCAGAAAAAAGTTTTAATTAAGCCCAAAAGTTCTTTATATTTTGTATCAATTAGCTCAAATTCTGTTTTAAATACATAGTCATATGTAGGGTAACTAACTGATAAATTATTACGCTCCAAAGCAACCAAAGGTCGCAATGTAACCCTCATATTATCTACAGTCATTTCATCTACCTCCACCCCACGAAATTTAAGCTCATATAAAAGCTCATCTTTCTTTAAATGATTTACCTGCATTTTTCTAGCCATTATTATAACAAATAGATATACCAAAAATAACCAAAAAAAAAAAAAATAATTAGTACAAGGAAAGCAATGCACTAAATATTTTCTGAAAATAAAAATTACCAAACTAGTATCAATAAAAATAAATATTGAGTAATTTTTATTTCTACTAGCACCAATCTAAGGATTATTTATTTTTACTCAAAAATATTTTATTTTAACTTTTGGAGTGCGCCAATGCTTTACTATAAGGTTAATGCCATACAAAAAAAATATATCTCAAAAAAAAAAAAAAAATCAAGTTAAAAAAATTAAATTTAAAAATAAAAAAAAAATACAAAAATATTTATATTGTTTTTTTTTTTTCTAACTATGCCCTTTTTATTTAGAGGCCCCACGTTGGGCGCCAAAAATCTGCTACGCCACAAGGGAGGGGTTGTATTTATAAAAGTATTGCTAATAAAATAAAATGATGTTCTTACGTGGGCGCCATGCAATTTATCTCCCAAAAGATATTCAAAATATTTAAAAAAAGTCCGCACATGTCTGAAATTGCCGTATTGCTACGCCACTTAGCGGCAGCGTACGATTTACCTTAAGAGACTTAAGGACCTGGTCTAGCTCAATGGAGAAGGGAGGGGTTGTATTTATAAAAGTATTGCTAATAAAATAAAATGATGTTCTTACCTGGGCGTCATGCAATTTATCTCCCAAAAGATATTCAAAATATTTAAGGTCCAAGGTTAAATTGCAAAATTTCCCTAAAGTCTCAAAAGTAAAATAAATAATTAAACTAGGATCAAATTAGTTAAACTAAATATATTACAAAAAAAATAATAGAAATGACAGCATATAAAAATTATGAAGTACTACTAAATAATAGCAAATATATTTATCTGGCATCAACAATAATAATATAATTCATTTACTATCCAAAATAATAATTAAGAACCACCCTAATATTTTAATATAATTAGGTACCACTCTAATGTGTGATATGATTTTGTACCACTCTAATGTTTGGTATGATTTTAGGACTACCCTAATATTTGACTACACTTAAGTACCACGCTAATAAAATAAATAAGTACCACGCTAATGCGTTATTTAAATTCAATATTAAAAATAACTAAAACTATAGCGACAATTAGATCTAATTTTCACTTTACAAAATTATGTAAATAAGTATTTCATGTATGTAAGATATATGTAAAATCAAATATTAAGAATGCGCAAAAATATAACATAGATACTACATAAATAGTAGTGGTTAAAATTATTCACCAAAATTATCCTGTACTCCAAAATTATACATAAAAATTACCCATATACTAAATCTTCAAAAGTTGTAAGAATTACCCATATAACTGAAATCGCAGCTAACTCCAAAATTAACCATATATTGGCTAAACTGTATCCAGCATTGGCATTAAAATGTACCCAGCATTGGCATTAAAATGTACCCAGCATTGGCATTAAAATGTACCCAGCATTGGCATTAAAATGTACCCAGCATTGGCATTAAAATGTACCCAGCATTGGCAGCCTAAAGAATATACTATATTATAGCCAATTTATTCTTTATAAAAACTAAAATAGCACTTACCACTTTTAGTGGCTTCTTATCCCAAAAAATGATCCAACTCCAAATGTATTAAAAATAAAATATATTATTTTCTCGCACAATCTTGCGCAAAAGATTCGTACAAAAAGTACCAATAAGGCGTAAACAGCTATGTACGGAAATATTCGATTTCCTACCTTAGTATTCCACTAAAATAATAGAAAATACAACCAATTAAGATAAACTAAATTGCTGCACCAGCTTTATCTTACCAGAGATCTGTACTATTCATTAAAGTACCAAAAAGACCAAACTAACATCACTCGAAAAATACTCAAAATCTTCCAACAACAAATAACTGAAATTAAAGAAAACACAACCTATTAGATAACATAAATTATTGGTATAACTTTGACTTACCAAATAATCCTTAATCAACCACAAAATTTTTATTAAAACGGCGTATGTAGCAAGGGGGGCCTATAATCCGGTAAAATCCGTCACATCAATTACAATTATCCAATTAACTCAACTACCATGTAAAGATGCACAATCGACAACTGTTTAGAATATATAATCCGCCAAAATTGCGATTAGTAACTAATTACTCAACAAAATATCTAAACAATATCCGCCATTACCACTATACAACCATTTCAGTTCAACTGCCAGAACTTCCGTTTTTCGAAGAAGGGCAAGGAGCTATGGGGTTCTTATAATCAGCCCTAGATGTCCCAATCGAAATTATACCAAAAATTATATCCACAATTCCGGACATAGGAAAATTATGTCATTTAGCCAAGAAACGCAATGATTACTAAGAACGATAAATATGTAAAAATTATAAATAAATATTGAAGATTGTTTAAATAATTAATTAAATAAAATTTCCTAATTACAGTTATCTTTAAAAATTGCAGATCGCTCGATAAAAATCGATAATACATTTTTAATAAAGTATACTTTTTGCGTATTTCAATAACACCTGATTTTATCGCAATCCCTTTTTTTTATCCTCAATAAAAAATTAGATTTCTCATATTTATATTCAATGAATTATAATGATTGATTCCTTCACTAATGTGTGTCTCTGTCTGTCCGAAATAATATTAAATATCATTTTTGAAAAATCTTTATACAAGGTGATTCATTTTTCCAATTTAAATAAAACATCCACAAACTGAATTTTGAACCGTAACAGTATATACACGGGTGTAAACCAGCAGTCCGCGTGTATCTGTTTTGTTGTGTTTTAGTTCCGGTTAGTGCACCACGACCGCGTTTATCCGCCCATGTACGCGTTGGCTCGTTATTTATGTGGACCCAGACCAACAAATATCGTCCGCACAGATCCGTTTAGGCGTGCTTTATACCTGCCCAAGTCTGTTTTTGACGGATCGTTTTTATTCCGCTTAGATATGCTTTTGACCCGCCACAGTCCGCACATGTCTGAAATTGCCGTATATACGCGAGTATAAACCAGTAGTCCGCGTGTATCTGTTTTGTTGTGTTTTAGATCCGGTTAGTGCACCACAACCGCGTTTAACCGCCCATGTACGCGTTGACTCGACATTTATGTGGGCCCAGACCAGCAAATATCGTCCGCACAGATCCGTTTAGGTGTGCTTTATACCTGCCCAAGTCTGTTTTTGACGGATTTTATTTATTCCGCTTAGACATGCTTTTGACCCGCCACAGTCCGCACATGTCTGAAATTGCCGTATATACACGGGTGTACACCAGCAGTCCGCGTGTATCTGTTTTGTTGTGTTTTAGTTCCGGTTAGTGCACCACGACCGCGTTTATCCGCCCATCTACGCGTTGACTCGTCATTTATGTGGCCCCAGACCAGCAAATATCGTCCGCACAGATCCGTTTAGGTGTGCTTTATACCTGCCCAAGTCTGTTTTTGACGGATCTTATTTATTCCGCTTAGACATGCTTTTGACCCGCCACAGTCCGCACATGTCTGAAATTGCCGTATATACACGGGTGTAAACCAGCAGTCCGCGTGTATCTGTTTTGTTGTGTTTTAGTTCCGGTTAGTGCACCACGACCGCGTTTATCCGCCCATGTACGCGTTGACTCGTCATTTATGTGGGCCCAGACCAGCAAATATCGTCCGCACAGATCCGTTTAGGTGTGCTTTATACCTGCCCAAGTCTGTTTTTGACGGATCTTATTTATTCCGCTTAGACATGCTTTTGACCCGCCACATTCCGCACATGTCTGAAATTACCGTATATACACGGGTGTAAACCAGCAGTCCGCGTGTATCTGTTTTGTTGTGTTTTAGTTCCGGTTAGTGCACCATGACCGCGTTTATCCGCCCATGTATGCGTTGACTCGTCATTTATGTGGGCCCAGACCAGACCAGTAAATATCGTCCGCACAGATCCGTTTAGGTGTGCTTTATACCTGCCCAAGTCTGTTTTTGACGAATCGTATGTATTCCGCTTGGATATACTTTTTACCCGCCGCAGTCCGCAAATGTCTGCATAATACGGTACTAATCTGAAAATATTGGTAAAAGTCCAAACCTGGTGATATCGGATATGGTAAAATAGAAAAATTAATTAAGTTAAATGAAATTTTTTTTATAGAGATATCTGTTTTTAAAGTTAAAAATGGTTTAATTGAAGACATAGAAATTACAAATTTATTCATTTTGGAAAATGTATACCCAATTACTGTTCGTTTAAATAATGATTTAATTTTAAAAAACTGTTGATTCAATGTCCAAAATTTAAAAACCTAAAAAGTATATTTTTGTATTGTCCAAAATCTAAAAACTTTTTTTGTACTGTGCATAAGGAATACAATCATGGGCATGGTCAGACATGGGTGGGCGTTGTAATAGAAAAAAAAACAGATTTGGGCCGGTATGAGCCGGCACAAAATTTGGACGGGTAAGAGCTGACATAACAGTCAAAACCATACTTGGGCGGTTATGACATAACAGACTTTTACCGATACCGATATAATAGACTAAACTAGTTTAGAGCACAGAACACCCACCAGAAACCCATAATGGCGGCTAATTCAAATTAAAAATATTTTTATTTTATTTGGATCATTACTTTGATTTAGGCATTCGACAAAATTGCCGAACGCCCAAATCAAAATGATGGTTTTGTGGGTAATAAAAAAAAAAACAAGAAATTAAAATAAAGTATTTTTTTTTTTTAACAAAATTGTAATATAACCATAATACAAACTCTATGTAAATACCTGTTTTATGTTTCGTGGGGCACAAATAAATGTTTAATTTAATAGAAATTCTTGTTTTATTTCAACACGTCTTATCATTACAAGGTGTCACGTAGAAGAGGGCGATTCTCCTTACGCATGCGCTAATGTCATTTTAACGCGGTAAATTTAAATATAATTTACATCTATATAACATCTCCCTCTTAAGTTTTTAACTATCTTACAATATTTTAAAACTTATATATCACAATACATAACATAATATTTAAAATATAAACATTGTTATAATACAATTACATTTAAATAAAATTTTAGTCAGGTAACTTTTATTTTTAAATATAAAGACTTTATTTTCACGAAAAACACTACTTTAGTTAGTCTTTATATCTGCTAGGTAAGACAATTTTTCTTTTGGGTCTATCGCAGCATCAGCAGAATTCGTCTTCAGCGGAGGTTTGGGTACAGGTTTTGTCTTTACAGGTTTTTCAGGCTGTTTTTCGAGTAAAATACCAGGTAAGTATTTACTTGCATTTTCAGGTACTTTTCCTTGTGGATTTTCAGGTAAGTTTTTCCTTACTTTTTCATGTGGTTTTCCAGGTAAGTTTTCTTTACGTTTTTCAGGTAAGTATCCACTTTTTTCAGGTTTTTCCTTATCCTCTAACTTGTCTTCGAGAGTATTCTTTTTTAACTCTGTGGTTTTGTCCTTTGTAGGACTTTCTGTGGGTAATTTGCTTTCTGAGTTCGAATTTTCAGGTTTTTCAGTCCTGATTTATTCCCCATTTAGCAAATCTTTTCCATTCTGTTGAGATTTTTCGTATATCTTGCTTTCTACAATAGCCTTAACTTTGCAATCTGTTTTTCTTAGCCCCTCCTTGGATATTTTGTGACCTAAATACGTTATTTCATCCTGGAAAAAGGCGCATTTTTCTAATCTCACTTTTAGTCCTGCTTGCTGCAGCTTCTTTAGAACAGCCTCCAGATTTTCCAGATGTTCCTCCACCGTTTCTCCTGTCACAACTATGTCGTCTAAAAAGTTTACAACTCCTTTTATTGGTTTTAACAGTTGTTCAACGTATTTTTGGAAGATCGCCGTTCCCGTTTTTATGCCATACGGAAGCCTATTCAAGATATAAACCCCTTTTGTCGTACTCCATGCGAGAATCCTTTTTGATTCATCATCCAACATGAATTGCGAGTACGCCTCTGCTAGGTCTATTTTTGAATACTGTATACCTCCGTTTAAACTTGCAAAAACTTCCTGAACTAGTGGTAGAGAATGTACTACGTCCTCAAGAAGCACATTTATCTTTTTGTAGTCTCCGCATATTCGTATATCTCCGTTAGGCTTCGGTACTACCACGATTGGTACACCCCAATCATTTGACTCCACCCTTGTCAACGTTCCTATCCTTTCCAGTCTGTCCAATTCATCTTCTACCTGCTTTTTATAAGCCAAGGGAATCGGTCTTGCTTTCTGGAAAATAGGCGTTGAACCTGGTTTTACTAGCACCTTTATACGTCCATGCCTGTACAGACCCAACTCTCCACTGAAAACTTCCTTATACCGCTGCTGCAACGATGAGATCCTGTTCTTTATGTCTACACCCACTGCATTTATTTCTGAAACAAAACCAATGTTAAACATGTAAATAAAGTCTCTGCCCAACAAGTTTGGACATTCACCATTTACAACAATAAATTTAAAATCTTTACAAACATTTTTAAACGTTACACAAGCATTAAAACTTCCTAACGGAACGATTCTTTCACCAGTAAAGCTTTTCAATACTAAGTTTGTTTTTCCCAATGTTGAATTTGGAAAATTTTTGTCAAAAACTTTTTTATTTAAAATGGAAATGGCTGCACCAGAGTCTAACTGCAAAGGTATATTTTTATTTAAAATTTTAATATTTAACATTACTGGTTTTTTATAATCTGATGTTACCTGACTAAATTTTAAATCATAAATATCCACTTCTTCGATTCTGTCTTCTTCTTCGCAACCAACCATATTGACCATTTTCTTCTTCTTTTTGCACATCTTGGCCAGATGTCCAACCTCCAAACAAACTCGACACTTGTAGCTCTTATACTTGCATATTTGTCCGCGTAGATGTAGTTTTCCACAGCGTTCACAAGTGTTTCCCATAGCTTTCTGGTTTTCGCTAGTTCCAGTTGATTCTCTTCTACTTCTTACCTCTCGCATCTTCCCATTGTTTATTTTGGTAGCATTTTTGCCTACCCAGTGAATTTCTCCCTGTTGATGCTGTGACTCCCTTTGCATTGCAATTTTTACCAAATTCTGGAGCTCGGTTTCCACTTTTTCCTCACATAATCTGTCTCTAATCCTCTCATTTCCCAAACCTGCCATAAATCTTTCCTTTAAAGCAAACTCTAAGTTTCCTTCAAACTTACAAGTGATACTAAGTTTTCTTAGCCTTGCGTACCATTCTGCCACTGTTTCATTTTCATCCTGACTTGCATTTTGGAAACAAATGCGCTCTCTCATTGCCGAAACAGGCGGGCTAAAGTGCTGCGTCATTAGATCACTTAGTTCTTGAAACGATTTCTCTTTTGGGAGTTTTGGGAATGTTAGGTTTCTTAACAGTCTATATGTTTCATCTCCTATTAAACTTAGTAGAGTTGCAACCCTAATTTTTGGTTCCGCGATTTTGTTAGCTTCAAAGTATTGTTCTAATCGTTCACAGTATACCTGCCAACAATCCTTTTCTGAAGAAAATTCGTTCACAATGCCTATTATGCCCTGAGACATCTTTAAAACTTGTTTTTGTCTTTCTAACCTCCAAAATTTTGCTGTCACTTTCCCAGTAGTTCCAATCGTAACCTTTTCTCGCTGTTTCAAAGATCGCCGCTAATTTCAGATCATAGTAGTTCAAACATCCCGATTTTGGTTTTCGCTGCTATGGCTATCTTCGGTTAACAATTTTTGACAGCTAGCAGGGTGCCAAAACAAAATTTTTCCTGCAGGTTGACCAACATACAACATTCATCAATGAAATTCCCCCACAATGGAAGCGTGCTTTCTGATTTTTACAGTGAAATCGACAATTTTCCAATAAATTTATTTACTCACTGCGTTCAATTTTTCCTCGTCGCCATTTTTATGTTTCGTGGGGCACAAATAAATGTTTAATTTAATAGAAATTCTTGTTTTATTTCAACACGTCTTATCATTACAAGGTGTCACGTAGAAGAGGGCGATTCTCCTTACGCATGCGCTAATGTCATTTTAACGCGGTAAATTTAAATATAATTTACATCTATATAACAACCTGGAAAAAAATATAAGTATAAAGAAAAATAGTTTATTGAACAGGTGCGTAGATATGGGGGGGGGGGGTAGAGGGGGTATTTACCCCCCAAGAATCTTTATTTGTTATATATTTTTTTGTTATTTTAAATAAAAAATTGAAAAATTAAAATAATGGTGGGTGTTTTTTGCTTGGGGCGCTAAATTTTGTAGAAACGCTCAGGAACAAAGCTTTTTTTCTGAGGGTGTTTTTTTGTTTTGGTAGGGGCGCCAAATTTTGAATAAAATATTTTATTTTGGAAAGGAAAAAAAAATAACATTTTTAATAGCTGGGCCCCCCTAGGCTAGAAATCTCACTAGCCTTGGGCTTCCCAGTCCGACACTGGATGCTGACTACGCGCCTGTTATTAACTAGGTAATTAATTATAAACATAATGTTTACTCTAACATTTTTAGGGGCTATTTAAAAATTATGTCCCCGCAATTTAGACAAGTTTTGACCCCGTGTCAATTTAGCTTCTACCCCCCAAAAAAATATCCTCACTAATACATCAAACCCCCCACCCTACTTTTTGTAAGTTGACCTCTGACCCCATCCCCCCTAGAGTGGTGACAATTGTTGAACAGCCCCTAAAGAAGTAGTTCTTTATAAAAAGCTAGTAAAAAATATTATGAAAATAATTCAGCTGATATCCTGGGACAGGGCCGTAACCAGAAAAAAATCTAGGGGAGGGGCTCAGCGCCCAGGGTCAAAAAAGAAAAAATACCTTCATGAAAAAATGCTTTGTCCCTGACGATTTCTACCAAACCTGGCGACCCTGTGAAACAAAATTGGCGCTCCAAAAAAATACCAGAGGGATCAGCGAAAAAAAATTGTCACCCCAAAAATTAAAAAAGCTTTGTCCCTAGCGGTTTCTGCCAAAATTGGCGCCCCTGCAAAAAAATAGCGCCCCAAAAATTACCTTTACGAAGAAAAAAGGTTTACCCCCTGACGGTATCTACCGAACTTGGCGCTCCCGCAAAAAAATGGCGCCCCAAAAATAACCTTCAAGGAAAAAGGCTTTGTCCTTGACGATTTCTTAAAACTTGGCGCCCCTGCAAAAGAAAATTGGCGCCCCAAAAAATACCAGGGGGGCTTAAACCAAGGCCAGGGGGGGGCTGTCCTGGGATCCCATTAAGTTGAATTGTATCTTCCTTTATCCATCTTATCTCATCTCCAACTTTTCCTAAAAAAACAAGAGGTGTTTAAATAATTGGACAAGTACAACTTTGTTACTAACAAATAGTTAGTTATTATTTCAGGGTGAGAATAATTTTTTTTAAAGAAATTATGCGCATATCTAGGGGGCTTAGCGGGGCCTAAAATAATAAAAAATACTGCTGTTGGAGGTCTGTGTGGTTAACAAAGGTCCCTAGAGACCAGGTGTTGAGGGCTATGAACACCGTACTGAACGAACAAAACTAAAATAAACTAAATAAAAGTGGGGCATTTTGGTATTGTATGTCAATTTTCTTATACACTTGCTAGAGGCTGGCTGGAGAAATATTTTTTATGTCAATGTTCATGTTAAAACCAAATAGGGCCCATCAATTTTCTATACAGTTTTTTTCACTAAAGGCTGATTAGACACTTGTAGAAACTTTGTACGCTTTGTGCACAGGCCTGTATGGCATATATGGTAAAGATTTTAATTAAAAATACTCGCACTAACAAAAAACAAATACTAAATTGTGACCTTCCAATAAAGAACAAATTGCATGACATAAATTAAAATTGTCAAGGGCATTCTAGTAGTAAATAATAAAACAATATTAAGCGATATTTATTAATGTATTTAAACAAATTCAGGTGTACTTACTTTTAATAGAAAAATCTATGATCGTTGTTGCTTCTTTTGGTCCTATCACCTATCTATCAACCAAACATTCGTTTATTCATTCCATAGTACTATAATTAGTTAAACATAATTGTTATTTTGCTTTATATTTATAATTATTGCTAGCTTTACTTACTCTTATCACAGAACACCCACTTATTTATCTTATTTACTTGTTAAAGAACAGGCGCCAAAGCAACAGTAATTATAGGTTATGTCAAACATAAATCGTGACAGGGCGCTTATGTGCAGCTCTTTATGCCGCGTTTTGATAAACTGCGCATGCGCTGACCGTTTTTCAATCTATTATTTTAAATAAAAAACATTTTTTTACAAAAAAAAAAACACCAAACAGACGCCAAACCAACGTTAACGTAAACCAAGGCCCCCTCATTAAAAAAAAGACCAAACAACAAAAAACCAAAACAAAATCCTGCATAGATGAGCTACATTTAGACATATTGAAAAACGGTCAGCGCATGCGCAGTTTATCAAAAACGTTGCATAAAAGCTGCACATAGGCGCTCCTGAACATGGGCGGGTGTATGCCGACATAGTCCGAAAAAGAAGATGACCGAGCGCGGATACGCGGACTGGGGCGGGTACATGCCGACAAAATTGGGAAAGATTGACGGACAATGTCAGATAAACGCGGATGTACGCAGACATAATTCGAAAAAAAGACGACCGAGCGCAGATTTGAGCGGACTAGGGCGGGTACATGCCGACAATATTGGGAAATATTGACGGACAATATCAGATAAACGCGGATATACGCCGACATAATCCGAAAAAAAGACGGTTGAGCGCAGATATGAGCGGACTGGGGCGGGTACATGCCGACAAAATTGGGAAAGATTGACGGACAATGTCAGATAAACGCGGATGTACGCAGACATAATTCTAAAAAAAGACGACCGAGCGCAGATTTAAGCGGACTTGGGCGGGTACATTCCGACAACATTGGGAAATATTGACAGACAATATCATATAAACGCGGATATACGACATAATCCGAAAAAAAAAGACGTTCCAGCGCAGATATGAGCGGGCCAGGGCGGTTACATGCCGACAAAATTGATAAGGATTGACGGACAGTGTCGGATAAACGCGGATATACGCCGATATAATAAAAAAAAAGACGACCGAGCGCAGATATGAGCGGACTAGGGCGGTTTAATGCCGACAAAAATTTGGAAATATTGACGGACAGTGTCGGATAAACGCCGACATAATCTGAAAAAAAGACGACCGAGCATAGATATAAGCGGACTAAGGCGGTTACATGCCGACAAAATTGGGAAAGATTGACGGGACAGTTTCGGATAAACGCGGATATACGCCGACATAATTCGAAAAAAAGACGACCGAGCGCAGATGTGATTGGACTAGGGCGGTTACATGCCGACAAAATTGGGAGATTGATGGACAATGTCAGATAAACGCGGATATAAGCCTACATAATCCAAGCGCAGATATGAGCGGATAAATGCCGACTAATACTCTGACAGACAAAACCACTTAGGCTGGTGTAAGCCGACATGATCGGACGCGCATAGGCGGATATAAGCCGACTTAATGAAACAGAAAAAAAACAGACTTGGGCAGGTAACAGCCGACATAAATTATTTTGGACATACGCGGACTTGTGCGGAAGTACTTCTATTGTGAAAAAGCCGGACTTATGCAGATATAAATATTTGACTGCCAAATTAGGATAAAAGCAGATATAAAAATAACAAAAATTGCGGGTATCAGCCGACAAAAATTATATTTCAACTTTCCGGATCTAAGCGGACTTGTGCGGACAAAAATTCTATGTAAAAATTTCGGATGCATGCAGACCTAAATGTCTAACTGTAAATTTAGGATCATTGCAGATATAAATAACACCTGCTATAGCCGACTCAATGCAACTGAAAAATTTGCCGACTTCTGCGGATCTGATTTTAATCCTAATTAAAATTGTCAATGTCACGGATTAGTCAAAAAAATTTGGATAAAAATGATAAAAATTTAATAAATTGTTCTATTTGCAACAAAACATTCACCCGAAGAGGCATAAATACACACATTTCAAGAAAACACAAAACTTCCCAAACCTCAACCGCATCAACCCAAAATTTTTGTGAAAATTTAGAAGAACAGTCAGATGATAACCTTAAATTAAACTTTTTAACTGAAGAGGATATTTTTAATTTTTTATTAAAATTACGTTTAAGGGGTAGAATTATATTAAGAATACCAAAAGGATCCAGAGTACTAGCTGCCGAAAAATTTTCAAAATGTTTAGATGAAATAGTATCTTCAAAATCAACAGAAGTATGGCTAAACCTTTTTTCATTCGCACATTTGTGTTTAAGACTTCCAAGAAAAATCCCCAGTAGAGTATCCGACCTTTCTTTAACCTCCAAAATTATTCATCTATTAAGAGCTTTTCCGAAGAAAGTAGACCTAAGTAAATTTAATAGTAACAAATCTGCAAAATCAAATGTTGTTCTTAAAAACGAAATTTCTGATAAACGAATCTCCGAAAAAGTTGCTGCAAAAATTTCAGATGGTGATGTAAAAGGTGCAGTACGTTTGGCTTGTTCAAATAATACAATAGCTACCCCAAATGAAATTAACACCCAAATTATGAATGACAAGCATCCAAAAAGAAATTCAAATTCAAAAGAGCCACCCAAACCCAATAATTGTACCCCACTGCAAATAGAAATTGAGGACATTCTGGCAGCAACCAAATCTTTTGCAAAGGGCTCTAGTTCTGGATTTGATGGCCTCCGACCTCAACATATTTGCGATATGTTAAATCCCAATAATGGTGATGTCGCTACAAAACTTTCAATTTCAATGAAAATTTTTATTAATTTGGTGCTTAGAGGTGAGGTCCCTGATTTTATTCGTCCGTTCTTTTTTGGAGCAAATCTATGCTCCCTTTTTAAAAAAGATGGCGATTTAAGACCAATAGCTATAGGCTTAACTCTTAGGCGAATAGCTTCAAAATGCGCAATGAGACCTATAAAAGAGAAAGCTACCGAATTATTTCAACCCCATCAATTCGGTTTTGGTGTTTCTGGTGGTGCCGAAGCTATCATCCACTCCGTTAGATCTCTTTTAAATTCTGAACCATCAATGAACAATCTAGTCATTTTAAAACTAGATTTTAAAAATGCGTTTAACTTAATAAAAAGAGATGTCATCCTTGAATCAGTTTATTTGGATTTTCCAGAAGTATATCATTACATACTTTCTAGTTATTCTGGCTACTCCAATCTACTTTATGGAGAGTTTTTAATTAGATCAGAGGAAGGCGCCCAACAGGGTGACCCTTTTGCTCCTTTTCTTTTCTGTAATTCTTCTAAAAAAATGATTTCAAGATTAAGATCCCCTTTAAATGCATGGTATTTGGATGATGGTACACTTATAGGCCCACCAGAAATAGTAAAATCAGATTTAAATTTCATCGAATTGGAAGGTCCTAAATTTGGTTTATACTTAAACAAGGAAAAATGCGAATTCTTTTCGTTCAACAATTTAGATTATTCTTTAAAGGAATTTAAATGCTTAAAACATGTTTCTTTGGACTCTTTAGAACTATTGGGAGCCCCTTTAACTTCCACATCAAATGAAAAAGTTCTTAAGAAGAAATATGACATGTTAGCCTTACTTACTCAACGTTTATTAATTTTAGAACCCCATCATGCCTTTTTTTTGTTTAAAAATTGTATAGCAATTCCTCGTTTGCAATATATTTTAAGATGTACATACCTTCATGAAAACTCTTTTTTGGTCAAGTTTGACAATTTAATCCGATCCTCTATAATCGAAATTCTCAATATTTCTTTAACTAACGAGAACTGGTTACAGACTACATTGCCAGTTAATCTGGGAGGTTTGGGTATACGTTCTGTTTTGGAACTTGCATTACCAAGCTACATTTCATCGATTAAATCTTCCACCAATATTTTTAGAACCATTCTTTCTAATTTTCCCGGGATTCCTTTTTTCAAGTTGGATTCATCGATTGGTTTTTGGAGGGAATGTGCACAGACTGAAATCCTACCAGAATCTTGCAAACAACACGACTGGGATTATCCTATTACAAAAGTGGCCTCACTTAAACTTTTTAACATCGCCAACAATGTAAAGGACCAGTCACGTTTAAAAGCAGTTTCTGAAAAGGAATCCAGCTACTGGCTTCATTCTCTTCCAATCTCCAGTTTGGGTCTTCTTTTAAACAGGAATCTGTTAAGAATTGCGATTGGTTTAAGGCTTGGCTTAAAAATAGTAGAACCCCATGTTTGTTCTTGTGGAAAAAAAGTAGACGCCTTTGGAACACATGGTCTTTGCTGTAAATATAGTAAAGGACGTCATTTCAGACACAAGGAAGCCAATCAGATTATTAAAAATGCTCTTGCAACCATAGGATTACACCCTATCCTCGAACCTCCTGGATTAAACGCTAGAAATGATGGCAAGCGTCCTGACGGCATGACTCTTGTTCCATTTAAGAACGGGCGTTGTCTTGTCTGGGATTTTACCTCAGTAGATACTCTTGCACCATCTTACATCTCAAAAAATGCTCTTAATTATGGTTCAGCTGCGGAAAAGGCCGAATCCAATAAACTCAAAACATATTTCCCATTGTCATCGGATTATCACTTTGTTCCGATCGCAGTCGAAACTATGGGGTCATTCGGTCCAATAACTAGAGCTTTTCTTAGAAATATCTGCAAACGTCTGATTGAAACCACAGGTAATGACACTGAAGGTGTTTACTTTCTTCAAAAACTTGGTATGGCCATTCAAAGAGGAAACGCAATAAGCGTTATGGGAACTCTTGGGAAATTTATGGATGAAAATGTCTTTCCTTTGGAAGATCCTTTGGTGTCAGATTTCAATGAAAACTTTGCGCAAACACATATAGTTGTGGAATCAAGCGAGGTCTCAGAAGATTTAGGAATAGCAACACCCATATCCTTAATTACTGGGACAGGTTTTAAAAATCTTGAACTGAACGAATGCAATGAATAATTGTCCAAATCGAAGTTTTATGTACATGATACTAAATTTACGGACCCCAAACCTGGTTCCACCAACGATTTCGTCGTTGGAAACCTTGTTGAAGTTTCAAACGACGTATCCAAGAGTCCCTTATATGGAGTGATAAGATGGTTGGGGGTGGAAAAAGGAACTAC
This sequence comes from Brachypterus glaber, assembly GCA_958510825.1. NCBI lineage: Eukaryota > Metazoa > Arthropoda > Insecta > Coleoptera > Kateretidae > Brachypterus > Brachypterus glaber. Next base: position 39,875,648 of record OY294044.1, read on the forward strand.
ATGTGTCATGGCAGGGGTGGAACTGGAAGAAGACCAGGGTCCTCTACCGCTAGTTTTGTCAAATGGGGTTTATAAAAACGAGTTGCTGTTCACGTGTGCTGAAAAAAGAGTGTTTTTTGTTCCTGTTAATCAGTGTCATAAAGACTCTCGGTTTCTGGATGGTATCCGAGACTGCCCGATAATCCCAAGAGCAGTGGCTTCATTGTGCATGTGATCGGAGTCGGAAGTAAAAGCCATGTGCGAAAAAAGAGAAATGGCTGTTAAACAGAAAGTTGTAGAATGCGTGGTCCCTTCCACAGAAACGCGCCTAAACTGCCCGTCGCGGTTCGACAGTTCGGACTGTTTGCTGCCTTCCCGTTGTTCCATCGGCAAAGTGGGCCTAAACAATTTGGGTAACACGTGCTATATGAACAGTATTCTTCAGGCGCTATTCATGACGAAAACGTTCAGAAACGAGGTGTTGCTACACAACAAGAATATGATGCCGTTGCTGCAAAAATTACAGATGCTCTTTGCGCTGCTACAACATTCGAAAAAGTTTTCGCTGAGCCCTAGTGATATTCTAACTCTATCGAGGCCACCTGGGTTTTTACCCGGTCACCAGCACGACAGTTCCGAGTTTTTGGGGTACTTGCTGAACACGTTACATGAGCAGGAGAATACCCTGACTGCTGGAGGTGAAGCATCCGCAATGTTCTCCACTTTAGTTCAACAATCGTTCGGAGGCAAGTCAGTGTCGATATCAAAGTGCGGCGGTTGCTCGACTCGGAGCGAGCGCGTGGACCATTTCCGCGAGCTTCAGCTATCCTTCCCCACGCCGCCAGAGGGCCAGAGCGTGCAGACGCTCCTGAACTATTACCTCCAGCCCGAAAAGCTGAACGGCGACAACCAGTACAGATGCGACGTGTGCATGCGACTGACGGACGGGGAGCGCGTCAGCCAAATCATCGAGACACCCCCCAGGTTGATACTTACCCTTAAACATTTTTGGTACGACCCGGTCTCGCAACAACGAACGAAAATTCTGCAGCGTGTCACATTAGACGATCACATCTGGCTGGAAGGCGCATGCTACGAACTATACGCGGCCGTGGTACACTGTGGCTCGAGTGTTGACTCGGGCCACTACTACACCTTCGCGAATGATGGCTCCGCCGATTGGTTTAAGTTTAATGACTGTTTGGTGATGAAATCCAGTGCGAACGATTTGTGCAAATTGCGCCCACCCGAGACCCCGTATATTTTGTTTTATTGCCGTAAAGATTTAAACGAACCAGATAATTTGCCGTCCATGGTGCTGTCACCCAGATTACAGATGGCGCTCACGAAGGACCATTCTGAATTCGAAACTGAACTTAAAAAGTCCAAACGAACTTTGACTCGTACATACAACACGAGACAGCAAAACCGCAACGACGAACCCTCACCCCCCGGTTGCGGGTGAGTGGGATTCTCCAGCAACAACAGCAACATGTTTATTTGTTATATAATCTGTATTAAAGAACGAATTAATTAATTAAATTGTAAAAAAATATGCAGTGGCAGACCGTGCGCATATCGAAAGAAGCAGTAAAAAACATAGCTGTGTAATTTTCATTGCTGCCGGTTTAAAAAAAGATTTTTGATAATTTTTATTCCAGTAATTAAGAGCCAAAAAATCCTAAATTGCGGGTGAAATGCAATTGACGGGTGAACGCGGATGTAGCGGGTCTAAAACATATCAAAACGGATTTGTTTTTTCACCCGCACATAGCTGCACAGATCCGTCATTTTCAGCAGGGCTAGTGTTATTATATATTATTATAGGCGATTGTAATCGGCTAAACGGATGCATTTTCGTGATCACTGCAGTGATAAACATTGCGATTATATGCCATCGACCCAACAATATATGAAACGATGCCGTTTTAAAGTCGGGCCATTGTCAAATTTTTCACGGTAAATGCGGCCGCCGAACCTATATAGGTTCATATATGACCTCTATATAACCTCTTATTTATTTTCTTAAGTTTTTATTGAAAAACTTCTGTAAAGATAGCATACCCATTGAATATTTGCATGAAAAGTCTTATATTTCAAGAACTATATTAATTTTAGTGCCCTGTGACCGTAGCTGCAGACCTTACTTAAATTGCATTTTTTTGAAAAACGACTCGCATTCCGAGCGAGATCTAAATAGCCCATAAAGGGGAAGTTTTGGGCTATCCTGCACCGTATTCACTTTTTCTAGAGTTTTTTTTAGTTTAAAGAAGTGCAATTTTTAGCCGAAAATTGACAATTGAGCCCTCTACTGGTAAAAATTATAATCTTTTTTTACATGTTTTAATTTTTAAAAATAAAAAAAAGTTTGTGTTCAAATATGAAATTAATTGAATTTCAAATAATTTTTTTATTTAGAAAAAACGAAATTCGGCTTTTTCAGTCCGACCTAACTTCAAAAAAGCCCATAAACCAAACCAAGGACTAACTAATAAAATCGGTTTCGGGGTAAGAAAAGGTGTAGAAAACGATTAAAATACTTTTGATCCAATTTAAAAATGTGATGTAGATGAAACCCTCAAAATCGTTCGATCCTATCGCGATTTCGAAGTTAAGTTATTTGGATAATATATAATTTTCCAAAATTAAGACAGTGAGAAAGTAAGTGATTCTAATGGTTCCAATGAACTAGAGGAGTGGGGGAGCAGGATTTCAATACAAATAAGTAGTGACACTACGTTGTCAGCCATTAAACGCATTCTTTACTTTAGGGGGTTCAAATTTTTGACATTAGGTGGTGCGATTTGGTAACTTTATAGGAATTTTTATGGTAAATAAAGCATTGTGCTTTAAGCACCAGAGATAAGTTGGTCTCTGAAAGCACATTGGCCAATCCTAAGATGAAAATTCCCTATAAAGTTACCAAATCGTACCACCTAGTGTGGAAAATTTGAACCCCCTAAAGTAAAGAATGCGGTTAATGGCGGCCATTCATATTAGCCACTCGTTCAGACACCATTCCTGTTCCCCCACTCCTCTAGTTCATTGAATGGCTCTGGTAGAAAAAAGCGCTGGTTCTAATAGCGCTGTCAGAGACTACAACGAGACGGATAACTTAATGTTAAAAATTGGTTCGGCAAAACTTAACTGGTCGACTAAATTTTTAAAGGCAAATTAGGTGGCACATCAATCGCATACCGGGTAAATGGCGGGTAATTCAAATGTTTGTATTGTAGGTATTGGCAGTATGAAAATTGAAAGGCTATGCTATAATCCCTGAAGATGTCTCTAGTAGTAAGAGACGAAACGTCGGAAAGTGAAAATCCATTAACACGGTCTAAACCCGAAAGTGAAAGTTCTTTATAGGCTATGCTTCGTTCAAAATAAAATTAATTACAAAAATCAAAAATACTATTTTATATAAAATATATAAAAGAAATATTTATTTAAATTTTTGTAATTAATTCTATTTTGACTGAAACATAGACATTTTAAATTAATGAAATTATATATTATATATATAAAAAATAAAAATACATGTTTTTTTTATTTATATTTATATGTTTTTTCGGTACATTTTAATAACAATAATAATGTAAAAAACGGCTTAATATCATTATATCATATATCATGATATAATATCATACATCATGATATCATATCATGATATATACTTTATATGTTTAGGGGCACAATGGTGGCAGGGGAGACATCTGTTTTTAATGGAAATGGGAGTCGTGTGATACATTATCTTAGAACTTAGTAAATTCTCCATTCGCCCACATGTGCACATATTTAGTAATTTCTTTGGACAATTTTTGGGCGTTTAAAATAGGTATCAGCATAATCCTGTATATTAAAATGACGATTACATATTCTGTAATTTCTCATGGAGATACCAGAATATTTCACTCCGAGTGCTTCTAGCCATAACTTGCACCTAAAAATTAGTTAATTTAAACAAAAACTCTAGTTATGTTCCAACAGTGTTTAAGGCAAATTCATATATAATAATAATAATTATTATTATGAATTATATAATAATTATTATATAATTATTTAACAATAATAGTATATTATTCAGCGAGCGTATAATAATTGATATTAATCAGTGAGGGTGAAATTTTGGACACGAGCCGATAGGCGAGTGAAATAATCACTCGAATGATAATAGATAATAGATATTATACGCGAGTAGAATACTATACTTTATCCACGGCCGTTTTGGGTTTTAAACGGTTTATTTTTATAGACCCGTGATTAATAGGCCTATTAATCACGGCCGTGGATAAAATATTATATCTTATTGGGTGTCCCAAGACACAGCTATTGATCATATTTAAAAATTACTACATATGACATTCTGCAGGGCCGTAACCAGAAAAAAATCTAGGGGGGGCTCAGTCCCCTGGTAAAAAAAAGAAAAAATACATTCATGAAAAAAGCTACCAAACTTGGAGCCCCTGCAAAAGAAAAATGGCGCTCCAAAAAAAATACCAGGGGGGCTCTGCGAAAACGCCAGGGCACCCCTGAGAAAAAGAATTGGCCCCAAAAATTACTTTTACGAAAAAAAGCTTACCCCTGACGGTATCTACCGAACTTGGTGCCCCTACAAAAAAAATTGGCTCCCCAAAAATTACCTTCAAGAAAAAAAAGCTTTGTCCCTGACGGTTTCTACCAAGGGGGGGGCTTAGGTAATAAAAAAAACATAGTTTGGTTTCGGTGAACTTACCGGACACAAAAAATAGGACTAGTTTTGCACTAATTTTTCACTTTGGTACTAAAATTAACAATTATAAATAAAATTAGATGCGGAAAACGTTGTTTTATTACTAAAAAATAACTTACAAGGAGAAAAATCGTAAATAATAATTAATTTTATGAACCGCCATAATATTGCTGACATATGTCACGTGTGTACAGAGATGCGGCGTTGTCAGATTTTAATTTTGATTTCAAGTGTTTTCTTGTATTATTCGGAATGATTTCTTGTGTGAAAAATTAACAATATTTTTGCACTGATTTTTGGTTTTATTACTAAAACTTACTGTTTTGAATATAATTAGGTGCGGAAAATTCAGTTTTTTGTTTTGTTAGAATTTTTATAACAATTTAATTGACGTTGGTTTACGTTAACGTTGGTTTACGTTAACAATGGTTTGGTTTGGTAGTTTGATGGTTTGGTGTTTTTTTTTGTAATGGGAGGCGTTGGTTTACGTTAACAATGGTTTGGTTTGGTAGTTTGCTCTTTTGGTATTTTTTTTTTTAATGGGAGAAGTTGGTTTACGTTAACGTTGGTTTTGTGTTGTTTGGTGTTTTTTTTTTTAATGGAGGAAGTACCTTTACGTTAACGTTACATTTTTTGTTAAAATTTGTACTATTATTTCAAAAAAAAATGTACAAACTGACAACGCTGTTTATTAGTTAACTGAAAATTATACCAACTTAAATTGAAATGTGGTTAAAATCCCTAACTATGTCTTGAAAATGCACTTTTTTAAAATTAATTTCTCGCTAATTTGTGAGTAATCCGCAATTTTTTTTTTGCAAAAATACTATTTAAGGTAAGTACTTTTTATTGGTTTTTTAAAAAAAATAAGAATTCGTGTGGCCGGTAAGTTCACCGGCCCCCATAGTTTTATATAGCTTTCAAAATATAAAGTGTATATGTACTACTTACTTGTCAGGATTACGTGGAAGGTAATGCATTTTTTGTACTTCAAGCTCACTGTAACCACATATTAAAATAAATAACTTTTTATTAAACAACTGGAGTTTTTCAATTTAAACTTAAAACACAACATATAAACCACATCTGAAGAATGTCGAACATAAAATGCAATCATACCCAGGTAGCAAAATAACATGAAATTCACGTGAAAGTCACGTTAATATGTGACATGTGATGTTAAGATTGTAGTCTCATTTAACAAGAATGTAGCATGGTGGGGATGTCCTAAGTCCGCCCCTAATAACATCACACAATGACATCCCGAAAATAACGTGTTTGTGACATCATAAATCCACATTCCTGTTATATCTAATATCTTATGGATGCAGTTACTTTAATATTTAAATAATATTTTAGGATATTAGCTTTTTCTAAATTAAAACCATTAAAAACGCTATAACCCACTCCCAGACATCTTCTTAGATATATTCAAAGAATTGGATGGCTGAGAGGTTAAATTAAATGCTGCGACCAAAGGGAGGTAGTACAATGGGCCCAGCTAAGTGGCCTAAGTGCGTGTAGATAGCTACCCTCCACCCTAATAACCATAACCAACGCTATAACCCTATAAAAAAATCGGATTTAAAATCAATCAGTAATTGAAACAATCACAGATGGAAACAGATAGATTCTAAATACGAAATTTCAGATTAAGCGGAGAATATATCCTTTAATCCGTGTCCGTGGTCTTGAGAAGCCCGGCAGAGCCCCCTATCCATTGGAAATCGTATAATGTGTATACAATTTCCTTATAATAATTTACTCTATCAACATCATCTTATATCGATTTTTTTGCTTCGAACGTCGGTGAGAAGCAAAATAACATGACATTCACGTGAAAGCCACGTTAATATGTGACATGCGATATATTCACAGCGTTGCTAAATATTTGTTATTTAATAACATGGTTGTCACGTCACACGTGTTACGTTGCAAATGTGATGTTAAATACATGTTATTTTTCAATATTATGTGATGTTATGATTTAGTTTAAAAGTACACCCAAAAGTGATGTTAATTTCTTGTAATATAACATCCCTTGCTACCTGGGTAATGAAACACAGGTTATTATATAGTACTTAACTAATCCTTTAATCCTTATTAAGGGATAGTTAGAATTGAAACAAAATAAAACTAATGTAAATACGGGTTACAACAATGTCATGTCAGATTATAAACAAGGGCATGTGGTTAATCCGTTGTTGCCGACCTAATTATTACCTGTTTTTTCTTCGGTTTTAATAACATTTTCTTTTAAAACAAGAAACTACAAACAGATTTAATATAAACTATAGAATGATTTAAACACATTTTATTTGGATATTTGTATTTAAAATATAATTTTTTATTTTTTATCAAAAGAAATAAAATATTTCTAGTGAAATAAATTCAATCGTGACAACGCTGTACATAAACGCAAAATTTTCTAGTAGCGACATCTAGGCGTGCCTTTACGTGAAAAGAGAGAGTGAGCGTTATTCATCGAAGAACAAGCTTAAAAAGGATAGAAAATCGTGATAAAACCGAACCAAAATTCCTATCTAGATAAACATCTCGTTTATCTCTGGCGCTGTTAAACAGCGGTCCATCATCCATCCATGACGATGTATGGATGATGGAGGCTCCATCATGAAGCGCTGTTAAAAACAGCGTGTCTTTAAAAAGCGCTTGTACAAAATATCGAGTTACAAAAGAGCGCGTGTACTAAACAGCGTGTGACTAAACAGAGTGTAACACATTAGCGCGTAAGAAAATAGCGCGTCGATAAAATAGCCTGGATAAAATAGCGTGGATAAAATAGCGTTTGATAAAAGAGCGCGTATTAAAACAGCAAGTAAAAACAGTACATAGCCGAAATAACATAAAACGCGTGACAAAAGCGAAATCTGAGAATGTCGACATTCACCGGAGAATGTCTGAAAACTAGGGGGGCGTTGGTTTACGTTAACGTTGTTTTTTTTTTGTTTTTGGCTGGTTTGGTGTTTTTTTTTTTAAATGGGAGAGTTGATTTACGTTGGTTTTGTGCCTGTTTTTTTTTTTTTAGTTTTTCGGACATTCTCCGGAGAATGTCGACATATCTCCAGATTTCGGTCTTTCACAGTAACATCTATACCCATTATGTATTAGTAGGTATTTCTTTTTTTATATAAAAAAGACTGGTTATTAAATGAAGTCATTTTTTAACAAAAATCAAATTTCTATATACTGACGCGGTTTTATTGACTTTAAAAATCCTTGGTAACAAAGACAGTAAGACAGTTTAGACTTAATTTTTACTGAAATCTCTAACTGTTCATTTAAATATTACAAATAGTTTATTCTTCTGATGGGAAATGACCCTGGTAAAAATAATAATCAGATCTGATTTTAATTATAATAATAATAATTGCTTTTTATGTATTCATCGTACGTTTGTCACGCGCTGTTTTTTTACGATCCATTTTGATAAGCGCTATTTAGTACGCGCTATTCTGAAATACGCTATTTTGACAAACGCTGTTTGGACACGCGCTTTTTAAACCACGCGCTGTTTCGGCACACGCTTTTTCAACCAGCGCTATTTTGTCACTCGCTATTTTGTAAAAGCGCTATTTTGAAACACGCTATTAAAACCAGCGCTCTTTTCCAACAGAGCCGATTCTAATAATATATTTATATAATAGATTAATATAATAGATTTATATAATATATTTATATAAGCTATAGCTCTGCCAACATGAAAGTTTTTTGAAACTTTGGAAATTTTTTGAGCTTACAATATTTTCTATACTTGAAAATTTTCCCGAACTTAAAAATCGCTTAGACAAATGTGTATAAGTTCAGGGACAATTTAAAGACCACGAAAATTACAAACTTCAGAAAAAGCTTTGAAAGGATAGCGTACCTATACGTTTATAAACGTGAGCGACTATTATATGATTGCATATATTTTCGGGGTCTTTAAAATTTCCTACGGTTCGCAAAAAAGGTCAAATAAAATAAAAAATTGCCCAAGAACTTTGAAAATAAAATTTGATTCCTGGCCCTTTCCTTAAATAGGAAAAGCAAAAATTAAAAAATTTCAACGACAAAATTTTTTTTTTCGCACTTTTTTGTTTTGAGTATTATAAAATAGATACACGCTGATTTATAATTTTTCCAATTCACCAATATTTGCTACAGTTTACTTTTTTCTGCTTAAACATTTTACCTGTAACTCAAAAATTAAATTTTAAATAATATCTAACATATAGGACCCCCTTGGGGGGCCTTAAAGAAGACGAAAGCCTAAATTTTTAAATTTTCCTGGGTTTATCTTGTATGCTCTATTTATATACCAAGCTATTCTAGTAGTATATACTACTATACTACTAATATATATTAATTATTTTTTTTTTAATAGGGGGGTTTGGGGGGTCTCGAGCCAATTTTCAAATCTTTTTTTAGAATTTTAATGTACAAAAAATATTATAATATTATAAATATTTTCTAGATATTGTAAAAGAGTGTTTAAAATTTCGGTTTGGGGGTTAATTATTATATAATATATAATATATATTATTATATATTATATTATATATTATTATTATTATTATTATTATTATTATTATATATTAATATAAAAAAGATATATAATAATATTATTTTGTACGCGTACGTGCCAAATTTGGTTTATATTTCTCCTGAAAGTTGTTAAAGAAGTCTCTTATAAGAGACTTACTATATCTAATATTTATACATACATATATGTATATAATTATAATTATGTAAATAATATTTCTATAATACATTATGCCTAAAACTTTAAAATCTCTACTTTCGGCTTAAAGAAGAGATATCAGACGATCGGAAGAAAAAGAAAAAACATTTTAAAACTTACTTTACAAATCAATTTTTTTAAAGGTTTGAAGGGATTTTTTAATTCCAGAGGAAAGGCAATAAATTAAAAGCAAATAAAGTAATGAAGGGAAATTATATTTTGTATTAAACAAAATTAGAATTAAAAAATCCCTTCAAACCTTTAAAAAAAAATTGATTTGTAAAGTAAGTTTTAAAATGTTTTTTCTTTTTTCTTCCGATCGTCTGATATCTCATCTTTAAGCCGAAAGTAGAGATTTTAAAGTTTTAGGCATAATGTATTATAGAAATATTATTTACATAATTATGTATGTATAATTATTAGATATAGTAAGTCTCTTATCAGAGACTTCTTTAACAACTTTCAGGAGAAATATAAACCAAATTTGGCACGTACGTGTACAAAATAATATTATTATATATCTTTTTTATATTAATATATAATAATAATAATAATAATAATAATAATAATAATAATAATAATAATAATAATATATAATATAATATAATATATAATAATATATATTATATATTATATAATAATTAACCCCCAAACCGACATTTTAAACACTCTTTTACAATATCTAGAAAATATTTATAATATTATAATATTTTTTGTACATTAAAATTCTAAAAAAAATCTGAAAATTGGCTCGAGACCCCCCAAACCCCCCTATTAAAAAAAAAATTTAATATACTACTAGAATAGCTTATATTGGTATATAAATAGAGCATACAAGATAAGCCCAGGAAAATTTAAAAATTTAGGCTTTCGTCTTCTTTAAGGCCCCTCAAGGGTGTTAGATATATCTGCGTGTATCTATTTTATAATACTCAAAACAAAAAAGTGCGATAAAAAAAAATTTTGTCGTTGAAATTTTTTAATTTTTGCTTTTCCTATTTAAGGAAAGGGCCAGGAATCAAATTTTATTTTCAAAGTTCTTGGGCAATTTTTTATTTTATTTGACCTTTTTTGCGAACCGTGTTCCCTGAACTTAAACATGCATAATACATGCAGATCGTTCCATTGCACGTCGTGCGCTCTCACGTTACTACCTCTCATATGAGTAGATATTTACACGCACGCGTAAGCTCGCACGTCGTGCTAGGAACGTGCGAGTTACCTACACCATCCGAAGTCACCTCGGGTGACGCTAATATAAATATAAATTTAAATAAAATATGGTTAATACTCGTTCTTTCATAAGAAGTTTTTAGTTTAAATTATGTGCATAATTTTATTTATTCTGTATTTAACAATTAATTTTTGATGAAATTAGAGGCTTTTAAATTTCGGAATCGGGAATGGGATCGGGATCAGGAACTTTTTGAAAATTTTGGGGTTTCGGGATCGGGATCCCGAAAACTGGAATCCCTAAGCCGATATAGTATTTTGATTTTCGTTTTCCATCATTTTGCTGATCGGCGAACAGACGTTGTTCCAACGTCGGGCTGACGTCAAAAAGTGATAATCATGATGGCAAATGCATTTGCCCGTCGGCCGCCGAACCATTGTTTATTTAGATTTATCCAAGTTTATTTAGATTTAGCTAAATCTAAATAAACAACCATATGGTTCGGCGGCCGACGGGTAAATCACTTTTTGACGTTAGCCCGACGTTGGAACAACGTCTGTTCGCCGCTCGGCAAAATGATGGCAAACGATAATCAAAATACTACATCGGCTCAACTTTGGGCAGCCAAGGCGTGTCGGCGGCACCTGACCAAACGGCATTATTATATCTTAATGGTGATCAACTTCGTGTTTCTTTATCATGCATTGATATTCTAAAGCAAATACCTGTGTTGGTTTTAATAATATTTCAATATCCTTATCTTTTTTACTTAATTGATTATTTATTCTTCTTAATTTCACTTTTAGTAACTGATTTTCATCTTTGCTTTCCGTTAATCTCTTCTTCAGCCTTATAATTTCATTTCTTAAGTCAATTTCGTCCTAAAAATAATTAAGTAGTACCATTTTAATTTATGATAAATGATTAAAATTAACCTACTACCATTTTGAACATGTTTAAACTTTATCGATTTAATTTTCCCGCATAACCAAGGCAACGCGTAACATCATCGGTTGTATCGCAACCGGTCAAAATAGAACACACCTAACAGCGAAGCGCCTTCTCTTGTTTGTATGTTAAATGCTGAGAAAGAAGAAGAAGAAGAAGTTCAGTTATTCTGACAGTTTTGACGTTTGTGAAAGTTGTTTATTTTTTGCATTTTGCGTAATAAGATAAAAATGGTTGTGGATAAAAGCCCCTTATCTGGGAACGCTCTAGAACAATTCGTTTTGCTTAGTAAATCTGTTAAAGGTGCAGCATGCTTGGAATTAGTCAAACAAGTCTTGGAAGCTCCTGGTGTATATGTTTTTGGGGAGCTTCTGGATATGCCCAACATTGTAGAGGTTTGTTTAACCTGTTAAAGGTACTTAATCACAGTTGTCCGGTAAATAGTACCGGTCATTTTTTTTATAGTTACAAAACGATTTTACAAACAAATTAAGTCGCTAATGTTCTACAGTTCCTTTGTTATTTTTAAACATGTTTAGAACAAGTTTTCAAGTGTTTTTAATGAACCAATAGCCATGTGCGGATTTAGGGGAGGAGCCATGGCCCCCCCCCAGCGAGATATATTAGCATAGAAATACCTTCAAAATTATATTTTTGGTGAAAGCGCAATTTTTTTCCTTATGGATGGCCCCCTCCCCTAAAATGAAATAAATCCGCCCCTGCCAATAGCAGACACATATGTGCATAGGTTATTGGAGTTGGTCAGAAACTAGTAAACTGAATAAATCCACCAGTAAAATATACTGGACGACTGTGGTTAAAGGTTAAATTCAAATACCTACTTGAAAGTTACTTGTTTTTCTGCAGAAGTCGTGTTTGTTAAATGAAGGGCTTAGGATTGCATAGTGCTTACCAAATATTCTACTCATAGGCTGGTAATGGTAGAAATTTTTATGATAATATTAATTTATTTATAAAATCATACACCTTTACAAAAAATTTGGAGGCTCACTCACTTAAGGTTTCAGCATTTTAGCCTTAAATACTGAGATGCTCCTGGACTACTGAATGGACATTTTGAATCTAATTAATACTAATATTGAGTGGTAGACCACTGTTTTTAAGTAATTTCTAAAATTTTTTTGAGGAAAATATGAGGAAATCTTGAGAGATAACCTCTCGTATAACTTCTTAGATGGAATTCAAGTGTACATTTTTTTTCAGTGGTTTACCCATCGCTTAATACATTAATGCATTTAAGAATGCATTTAATATCTTAGGGAGGGTTAGTCAGCTTCTGTTTGATAATGCATCAAGCATTTACAAATTAATTACTTTCATATTTTAGAATTCTAAAATTAAAAGTATTATTAAATTAAGTTATAGCTGAGGCTATAACCATAGAATAAAGGAAATTCTCCTCAAGCTGTAATACAATGTGAAGATTAATTTTATGATCTTTCTTATCTGGACGGATTTTTTTTTGCGCGGCATGTTCTAACCACCTGAATTATTTTTATAGCCTGTCTGTGGGCCTTATGTCGCAAATACGCAACACACTAGCGTCTATGTCCAAAATGCAACTCGGTCTTTCGCGCTGTTGCCAAATTGTGCAGATATATTAAATCTTTGGTTTTTGGTTGTTTTGGTGTTTTTTTTTGCAAAAAACACTAACGAAACCAAAAACCAAAGCAAAAAAAACACCACAAAACCAAAAACCAAAGATAAATTAAATTACACAATTTAGCAACAGCGCAAAAGACCGAGTTGAATGTGGGGTGTAGACATTAGTTTGCAACACTAGGCTTTCAGGGGTGCCCCAATAAACGTTACGTCGCGAATCCACGACAGTAGGTAGCTGACTATGTAAAAATAATTCTTTTATAAATAAATATAAGTATTTTTAATATTAATCTAACCTAATTTTAGCTTGAAAATAGTCCAGAAAAGAATGTATTTAATACTTTAACTTTATTTGCTTATGGGACCTACAAGGACTATTTAGCAAATAAAAATGATTTACTGGAGTTAACACATGCTCAGCAAAAGAAATTGCAACATTTAACTATTGTTACTTTGGCTACAAAAAATAAAGTAAGTAAAAATATAGATTTATAAACATTTTCTTTCCAACTTGGGGAGTTAGACTTAACTAATCTAGTGTCCTTTGGTTTTTATTGAGGGGTAAACCTCCCTGGAATTTATTGTACCTACAATGACACACCCAAGGAATTCCTGAAGGAATTAGAATTAATTGTTACAATTTTAATTGTTAGGTACATTTTTAAGTGAGGTTTACGCTGTGGCATTTCTGCTCTGCCTTCCTGTGCTATTATTTTACCGCGCAAATATTACTTGCGAAATATTACCGCGTAAGATTGTTACTGCGCATAGTTTATTACTACATATACTATCTACCGCACAAAATTACCGTACAGACCTTTTACCGTACATGAATCATTACCGCGGTCTCTTACCTAAGGTCCCTAATTTAAGAAAATATTAATAGGGTAATTCCGGAAAATCCTGACATACCCGGCTCGAAATAAAATACAGATTATTATTAGCATTTATGGTCATGATGGTAGCTTATGAAATGAATTTTCTGGTAGTAGTAATTTCATAGTCATCAAGGTGGCTGTGTCTTCTTCTTTAACAACGCAAAAACTGGTTTAAACTGTGTTTTTTAAAGCTATTTTTGTATTATAGATTATTTTATATAGTTTCGTTGATTATAAATTATAGACGGTAAGTAAACGATTTTTTTTTCTTGACATAATAAAAATCATCAAAATTGTAACGTAAGCATCAAAAAAGTATATTTTTTTGTTTTTTGACTTAATTTTTTACTTAATACTCCTCTACTTTTAGATTATCTTAATTTAGTGTAATTTTTACCTGATTATGTAATTATTTTCTTTTATTTTGTATTGTCTAAAAAAAGTACTTACTAACTTTGTAACGTAATCAACGGGCAATCTTAAGGATCGCATATTACTTTATTGTTAGACTTGGATTTGCTTTAATAATTCCATAGTTCGACAAATTTTGAAAATAGTTGGTCAAAACCTCATTTGCTTATATTTGAGTGGTTTTGAAAGAAACGCACAAACAGAAATGTTATTTAACGCACAGTTGGGTAAATGTGATAAAACATAAACAAGCCAGAGTGTATTTTTCGAAGTTTGGTCATTCCACAATTCGACAAATTATTAAAAAATAAACAAACTGACACACTGTGGTCGAATTCGAAAAAAAAGTGGTCAACACTGTTTTTGTGTGTGTGTGTGTAACATTTTTAATGTCTGCTTAAGTATGGCAATATAAAAATTAAGATGATTTACCGCACAGTTTTCATAACATAGTTTTTACATTTTTAAGCATGTTGTATCCCAGAGTTCAATAAAATTATTAAAAAAAATTAAGACCAACGCACTGTGGTCCGAATTCGGAAAAAAAGTGGTCAAAACTTTTTTTTGTGTGCTATATGATAGCATTTTTAATGTCTGCTTAAGTATGGCAATATAAAAATTAAGATTATTTACCGCACAGTTTTTACATTTTTAAGCATGTTATACCCCAGAGTTCAATAAAATTATTTAAAAATGAAGGCTAACGCACTGTGGTCCGAATTCGGAAAAACATGGTCAAAACTTTTTTTTGTGTCAGCATTTTTTATGCCAGCTTGAGTATGGCAAAATAAAAATGAAGATGATTTACCGCACAGTGGTCATAACATAGTTTTACATTTTTAAGCATGTTGTACCCCAGAGTCGAATAAAATTATTTAAAAATGAAGGCTAACGCACTGTGGTCCGAATTCGGAAAAAAGTGGTCAAAACTTTTTTTGCGTGTTATCGCATTTTTCAAGTCTGTACGACAGTATTTAAATTTATATTATTTACCGCGCAGTGTGCATAGTATAGGTTTTACATTTTTATGCATGCTGTACCCCAGTATTCATAAAACTAGTTTAAAATACAGTCTAACACACTGTGGTCCGAATTTGGAAGAAGTGTCCATATTCTTTTTGTGTTTTATCGCATTTTTCATGCCTGCTTAGGTACGACAGTAAATTATTATAATTTAGCCAAAATGTAAAAACTATGTTATGACCCCTGTACGCTAAATCATCTTTTTTATACTGCCATACATAAGCAGACATGGAAAACGCTATATAGCACATAAAAAAGTTCTGCCAACTTTTTTTCAAATCCGGACCAGAACACTTTTGCGCATTCATATGTATTATTAAACACTTCTGCGCATAAATATGTTTTACCAAACCCTACTGCGCATAGTATATTTGTTATTGTTTGCAAGAACACTTCTGCACATTCGTATGTATTGTTAAACACTTCTGCGCATAAATATGTTCCACCAAACACTACTGAGCATGGTATAGTTTGACGCACGGATCTGTGGCTACGGGAAATATGTTTGGAATGAGTGTGCAAGTGGAAGGCCTGTTGTAGGCACGCACGCCTTATAACGCTCTTGACGGAAAGAAGAGAGCGCGAATTATTCCTACCGTCCCGTCCTCGTCGGAGACTTTCTTTCATGCGGAGAACTATATATTTGTATATGTTTGCCAGGACACTTTTGGGCATTCGTATGTACTATTAAACACTTCTGCGCATAAATATGTTCCACCAAACCCTACTGCTCATGGTATATTTGTATATGTTTGCCAGAACAATTTTGGGCATTCGCATGTATTATCAAACACTTCTGCGCATAAATATGTTTCACCAAACTCTACTGCGCATGGTATATGTATATGTTTGCCAGAAACCCTTTTGGGCATTCGCATGTATTATCAAACACTTCTGAGCATACTTGTATTTGCCTGAGCAGTACTGCTCATGCGCAAATGAAACAAACTCAAACTTACCTCAGCTAAACCGAAAATAACCAAAAAAAACTCGATTATAACGAAATATACCGGTAAAACCCAAAAAAACATGTGTAAGCTTGTTTAAAGACTTTACAACGCTTTATCTCGAAGCCCTTAAAGTTCGTCAAAAAGCTAAAGCGAATTGACCGTTATTTCAGGAGTGTGCCCTGTTGCCGGATTTATTTCGTGTAAACATAACCTAAAAACGTCAATTAAATATGGATAATAAAAATTGTTTTTGCATTTTAAATTAATGATTTAGAAAAAAATCGTTTTGAGTATAAATTTAGTAATAAAACACCCCCCAGCCACACCTTAATTGGGAAAATCTACTTTCCAAATAGGAAAATTATCAGCTAGGGTAAAAGTTGGGAAATTTGTTTAGGTGTAAAGCTGTTTTTTTCATCAAATTTAGTAGTAAAAAATAGAGTGTGGTACATACAGTTGGGAAATTTGTAGTATCAGTTGGAAAAATCAGAGACAAGCATCTTATGATCTTTTTTTTTAGTCGTAAAAAATTTCTGCCAGGGGCAAAGCTATTTTAGATTTGGGAAATTTGTCAATCTTTAGTTGAGAAATGTTTGTCCTGCCCCCCCCCCCAAAAAAAAAATACCTCAGAGCCCCCTGATAACATCACATCATATACGGAATGTGAATTGATACCATACCTACGGACTTTTTATGACAAAACTATGGACTCTTTTAGCCATGTATGTTGGAAGGGCCAGATGCAGGGGGGAAAATTTCCCAGGGCCCAGCATCAGAGGTGAGGACCTTTTTTATCAAAATTTTCTGCAATGGGTAAGGTTTTTTTCCAGATGTGGGACCAGGAAAAAAAGTTTCCCTGGGACCCAGCTGGGTCAGTCCAGCCCTTTATTTATTTTTTTTTTTATTTATTTTTTTTTTAGTTACACAGTATCATGGAGAGCCCCAAATAAGCTTATTGCTTGTGCTAGGGGCTCCCCATTAATTTTGACAAATATAATCCAAAATCTCAGCAGTCTTCCAATTCATGTGGACTTGCAAAAAATGTGGTACTCCATTTCTATAGTACTATATCTTCTTCACATTTTAATTTTAGTGCCAACCAGTTGCCACACAACAAATAAAAATATATAAATTTTGAAAATGTTTATTAATTTTATTATTGAACATTTTAAAATGTTAATTAACATATTTAACAATTTGTAGAAAAGAAGAATTTTGGTAATAAGACAAAAAAAACTAGTTTTAGTTTATCTCTCAACATTAAAACAAAATATATCTTGTACATCTACAGTGCATGTCTGCCCCTCCTTTAACTTTTAAACGACTTGAGATATCAACTTGAAATTTGGAATACTTAAATAACATAGCCCAAGTAATTTTTTGGTATATATTTTATGTTTAGGGGCACAATAAAGGTAGGGGGACAAGGAGAAAAAATTTTAAATAAAAAGAAGGGCCGTGTGATACGTCATTTTAAATCTTATTAAATTCTGTTTTTGACCATATCATTTTCAACTTTATATTTTTTTTTGAAGGTGATGAGTTTTCATTTTTTTTTGTTGAAAAATACGGGTTTCTTGTTTTTTTTTTAATTTATTTAAAAGTATAATTTACGTTTTTGTGTCATAAAATTAATCATTAAACTATTTTTTTTTTATATTTGTAAAGAAATTTTGAATAAAATTCCCATTTTCAACACATTCTTAATCCCCTAAAAAAATGTTAAAAAAGGTATATGGTCGAATGAAGAATTTTATGATGTACGAGCACACAAACCCCCTTTTCATAAAAAAAATCCTTTTTGTGCCCCCAAACATATCAAATTAATACCAAAAAACTATTTGGGTTATGTTATTAAGGTGTTCCAAATTTAATTTAAAGTTGATATATTATCAAAAACTGCATTACTTATTATTCTTCTTCACTATCTATATATTGAAAAGTGCTTTCAAGTTCGATTAACACAGTATTTGAAAAAGTATAATATTTTGGACAGCCATCAGCACGGTTACACTGAGGGCAAGTCCACAATCACCGCAATGGATGAAGTAGTACAATTTGTGCTAAAAAATTTGGAAGATAAGCAGCTCATCTTGGCCCTTTTGTTTGATATGAGCAAAGCCTTTGAAACCATTGACCACCCCCTGTTACTAAGAAAACTATTTGTATTCGGAGTGAGGGGGCCAGCCAATGATTGGCTTTGCTCATATCTTGAAGATAGGTTCCAGCAAGTTTTTATAAATAACATTAAGTCACAATTTAAAAAAGTTAAAAAAGGTGTTCCTCAGGGGTCCATATTAGGACCCCTATTATTTTTGATTTTTGTGAATGATATTGTAAAATATTGCAAAAATATATTTAAAATAATTATGTTCGCGGATGATTTAAATATATTGATAAAAGCGAAGGACCTGGAAGAGCTGCTGTATTTAGCTAACCAGGTAATCACATTAATACAAAACTATTGTAGTGAGAATGGACTTGTCCTCAATGTGGCTAAGACGCAGTTTATGCGGTTTGTCCCCAAAAATTTTACCAACAATAATAGTATTCTTATCAGATTAGATGATAAGACTATTCCTCAAGTATCAAGTTGCAGATTTTTGGGTATACATTTAGATCATAAGCTGCTTTGGAATTCTCACATAGATAACCTGACTTCTCAGTTGAGTAGGTACTTATTTTTACTAAAACAAATAAAACCAACGGTTTCGATGGAGGTGTTAAAGATGTTGTATTTTGCTTTCTTCCAATCAAGGTTATCATATGGCATTGAATTTTGGGGAATGGGAGCAAATTTTAATGACATTTTTACATTGCAAAAAAAGGCAATCAGAGTGATGGCGGGTCTTAATAAAAATCATACATGTCGGGAAAAATTTGTTGAGTTGGGTATTTTGACAGTCCCTAGCCTTTACATTTTTAATATTTTAAACTATATTCATAAAAATGAGGAAAAAATATCAAGAAATAAGAGTTTCCATAACTACAACACCAGAAACAACGATAAGTTGTCAATTCAGAAGTCACGACTTACACTTACTCAAAACGGGCCACTGTACAGGGGCACAAATATGTATAATAAATTGGGCCAAGAATATAAGATACTGGCTCAAAATATTTTTAAAAATAGAATTAAAAAAATTCTCATAAAAAAGGCATACTACTCCATTGATGAATATTTTAATGAGAAGATATTTTAGATGTTTAATTGTTATTGACTTGTTCATTGTATAAAATTTTGATGTACTTTTTTTTATGTCAAATTTCTTATAATATGAAATAAAGACTTACTTACTAAAAAAAATTACTCTGTTCAATGACAAGGGGAGCAACATAAATATTTTTGTTCTCCAACCATTTCTGAATTTGTGGTTTATTCCAGTTAGTTGTTGGATTTTTTTCCACGAAAACATTATGATAAGAAGCATTGTCCAATACTATTACAAAAGGCTCCTCCAGGTTGGCAATTAGTTGGTGCTCAAACCAATTAAAAAAATTATCCTGGTTCATTTCACCGTCTTAATCCTGTTTTTGTCTTTTGATGAAAATATTAGTTCTGCTCCACGTATAAATCCCCCTGCATTTCCAGCATTAAGAATTATATACCTAAAAAAACAAAAGGGTTTCAAAATCAAATATCAATTTGATATCAGGGGCAGATCCAGTGGGGGGGGGGGAATGGGGGCAACTGCCTCCCCCAATAGTCAAGCAAAACCGATTTTTTTTTGTTTAGAACAAGTTTTGTGAAAGATAGGTAAAATTGGACAGAAATTGCCTCTCAGAGCAAAATCCTGGATCCGCCCCTATTTGATTTACTAATATTCTCTTGGGGGGCTGTTCAACAATGGTTTCACCGACCTGGGGGAGACTAGCTGAAATTAACGCCCTATATAAAATGTTCCAATTAAACGTGGCGAAATGTTATGGGGGCAAGGGGGTCTAAAAGAAAAAATTTACATAACGCCCAAAATATTCTTTTTTACTTTTTAAGCCCAATTCGATGCCGAATTCCATGCAAATTCCTGTCTTTTTTTATTTACTGCAATGAAATTCCAGGTTTTTATAAGACATTTAAGATTTTTACAAGAAAATAAAAATCATAAAAAATGAGTTGCATACCTTTTTCCATCTACCTGCGTAGTTCTGACGCTTCTTTTGTCACTATTTTGCCACAAATGACCTAGAGTGCCTTTTTGAAAAATCCATGTTTCATCAAGAAAGACAAATTAATAGAATTTTTTTTTGAATTTTTGTATACTCCCTTAAAAATTGTATACGTTTAAGGGCTATGTTGGGAAGTTTCATAAGTCCCTGAAAAATTTCAGCTTCTTGCAGTTTTGAATTTAGGAGGGACAATGTTAAATGCTCTTCTGTAAATAAAAAAATAAAATCATTGGTGTTTTAGAATTTTAGTGTTATTATCAATAAGAATTCCCGCCTGCAGCGATTTTTTATGCGTCAAAAGATTTTTCAAAATTATTTTTTATTTTGGTGAATGCGCCCAACAATTTTCAATTATCTTGACTCAATTTTCTAATGCCCTAGTAACATTCATCTTGGACAAATTTCTTGACCAGAGCACTTGACTAAGTTCTTTGTAGAGAATTGGACAATTCTTGAGCAAGAGAATTAATCAAGATTCTGTATCCAGACTTGGACAAGACTTTAGCAAGATTCTGGAAGCAGAGCGTTTAGCAATATTTTGTCAAGTCTGTTTGTCAAGTTTGTAGCAAGCAATTTGACAAAATTCTTGTTCATTTGTACGATTTGATCATGATAGAGATTGCTTTTTGATTTCTTGTCAATTTTTCTTGCTACATTCTTGCTAAAGTCCAAGTATCTTGACAAAGTATCTGTAGCAATTCTTTGACAATTCTCGAACAAGAATCTGTAACTCGTCGAAACGTTTTGGAGACCCCCACCACCCCCCCTCTAGCGCGTTATGTAATACTTGAACACTCCCATACTTACTTCTTTCATATGCAGTATATATCGTATTCTTGATGGTATTTTCAATAAACCCATCAATACCAGTAGCAGGCCTCTTCATGGTTTTGTTTTTGACTGGTGGTTCCATTGCTACACCACTGTTTTGAAGTGCAGATATTCTGTGTACAGTTCCTATGCTTATACCAAGAGCCATACTAACCTGCTAAAAATTAATTTTAAAGTTAATTTAATTATTTATATACAAAAATGTATTGCTAAATGGGCCATTATTGTCTCGTTCCTCCTAAAAAAAAACGTCTTAAAGAAGCCACTAACTCTTTGACCTCCACACTTAAATGTTTTGGCATTTTAAAAATTGCAAAACAAACAACAAGAGTAAAAACACAACAAAATTCAAAAACTTAAAACAAACTTTAAACAAATATAAAAACAGAACAAAAAACACAACAGAAAAAACAAAGTTTTTTGCTTTGAAAAAAGCAGTTTTTGTCTCAAAAACACAGATTTGTATTTGGTTATTAAAAAATAACACAAAAGCAAAACAGAAATACGCTTAAAACAGAATATAAGTTTAAAACAGAACAAAAAATAGAGAAACAATGTATAAAAACAAAGTTTTTGCTTTGAAAAAATCAGTTTTGGTTTTGAAAAACTCAGATTTTTAATAGGTTATTAAAAAACTAACACAAAATCAAAAAAGAAATACGTTTAGAACTTAGGAAAATTATTAAAATAAATCGGAAAATATAAATAAATAATATAAATACTTGTCAAAGTTGACAGTCAAACGCCCAAAAGTTACCCGGCAACGTTGCACAGGGTATGTTGCCAAGTCTAATTTAGAATCGCAAACTTCCTGTATCTTTCATAGGTTAAATGTTAATATATTTCAAAAAATATATTTTTTAAAATTAAAATACTGTTATTCCAAGTTATGTTCAATTATAAAAATTTAACAACATAATTAATTTTAGATTTTTATATCATATGAATAAACCTTTTATATAAAATGAATTCAATAAATATTTAATCTGGCAACAAGGCACACTCCTGAAAAAAACGGTCAATTCGCTTTAGCTATTTGAATCACTATAGCTAATTTCTTCTGCAATGTTATGCTAATGTTAATTTCTTTATAATGATGGCCCCATGCTATGAAATTATCAACGAGCCTTTCTAATAAACTAATACAAGGTCCTACACTTTCATGATTAATAAAATAATTATAAATAATAAGTTTCCATCGATTGGCCCGTAATAAACTTCGGGTGGGGCTCGGTCCGTTTCTACGGCCCAGTGGCCTTGCCAGTCGAAGTACACTCGGATTTGCAAAACATTATAAACATACTTTTAATGTAACGTAAGCAACGAATTCCATTGTAACGTAAGCAACGAATATTTAATTTTTTAAAACATAATTCAGAAATTTATTTAGATTTAAAACATTATAGCCTGACTTCTAAAACATTCTCAAATCCACATTTAGTTTCAAAAAATATATAAATTTTGAAATAGAACAAAAATTTAAAGATACATGTACCTAAGTCAAAATCTATGTCACAAAATGTAACGTAAGCAACACTACATAAAATTATAAATTTCTCAAAAATTAAACTTATTATACTAATTATAAATATATGTTTTGTTACTTCGTTATTTACTAAAAATTAATATTGTATTTAAATATGTGTTTTAATATAATTGATAAATTTATACAATTAAAAGTTAAAATATGAGTAAAAATGTAACGTAAGCAACGCTGGAATTGCCCAATATATAAAAATACTGTAATGGTAGCATTACCAATCTTGTCTTCTTAATCTCACTAAAACCATAATATTGTGTTTATTATATTATTCACAGCGCCTGCGCTAGAATAATATTATACGGTAGTTTAGAATTTTCAAAAAATGTCCTAGACAAAAAATTCTTGGATATAAATTTGTTAATTAAATTTATATTAAAGTCCATCCGTCCGTCCCTCCGTCTGTCGGATGTCACGATTTGTGTAGACACGATAACTCAAGAACGAATAATCCGATTGACTTGAAATTTTCAGGAAAAATCAAATTCTATTAGGGGAAGATCCCCATTGTTTTTGAAAGCAATCCCCCTAAAAACAAAAAAGTATATACTAATTTTGAAAGTAATACTCCCAAAAACAAAAAAGTCGCAAACTGAAAATTAAAAAAAGGAATTTGAAAAAAAAAATTGTTTTTTTTTTAATTTTGCATTTGTTGCAAAAACAAAATTTAAAAAATCAAGTTTTCAAAACTAGATCTTTAAAAATAGTGTATTTTTATTTTTTTTTTGAAAATTATTTTTTTTTAAGTATTTGGCTTTTAGTATACTATTTACTGTGAATAATATATACAGGGTGATCAGTAACCGCCATGCCATGTGTACTTTAATATGGATTCCTTGACTAAAAATACATAAAAAATGTCATATAGTGTAACACTGTGGGAAAAACGGTTTTCAAAAAAAAATTGCAATTAAGAGGAAGTAACATTTTGTGGCACCAAAAACGTTACTTTTTAGAAGGCTATTACTCCTTTAATATTAAATTTAGGTGTTTTGGAGAAGAATACTTTTTTGCTCAGTTTTAAATAAAGAATCGCATCATTAAAATTTTATTAATGCTTTTTTTTGGTCCCCATTCAGTATGTCATCTTCGAAGGGCCGTAGCTCCCTTAGGGCTGATTTGCGGACCAACTTTTATATGAACTTTTTTTGATATTTTTGGATGCAGAATCACCTCTTAAATTTTGGCATGGCAGTTATTAATCACCCTCTATGTAATGGAATGCGTAGTATTACATATCTTCACGGTTTGTTTTTTATATAAACTTAACTAAATTATGTTAACTTTTATAATAGATTTAAAAACTCTATAAGTATACAGAATTACAAAACATGTTTTTTTGTTTTAGTGTATTCCATATAGCAAACTACTAGAAGAGCTGGATATTAAAAATGTAAGAGATCTGGAGGATTTAATTATTGAAGCCATCTATGCAGGTACTTAACTAATTTATATTTTATTTTGCGTAAGTAAAAATGGGAAAGTTTAGAAGTATGGGGCAACAATCAACTCACTAACATAGACCAGTTTATGATTATGAACCTTAAGGTTTTTCTTTAGAAACTTTTTTTTTCTATTTCTATGATTTTTCTAAATTAATTTACAGGTTTTCCTTTTATTGAAAAAAATATTTTTTGCTATTTCGGATTTAGAATTTCTCAAAACGTAAAGAAAATGTCAAACATGTGGGTGTTAAACTAATATCGGTTTGTTCGTTTGGATGTACTCTGTTTTTTACTTTCTCATAAAAGAATTTTGAAAAAAACAAATTTTTGTTTTCGTCGTAATTTTTTTATTATTTACAATAGAAAAAAAAAAATATGAACCGCATAAAACCTTAAATAAAAATACACAAAATTTTTTATTGTCATTCGTTTTCAGCGCGCCCCACCCTCTCCCCCAAAATGTAAAAAAAAATTCTAATAACTTTTTTACTATTCACAGTGGAAGAAAAATTTAAAAACCACGTAACAGGTAAAATAAAGTTACACAGAAAATGTTATTATCATTTTTTCCAAGCCCCCTCCCTCCTCAAAAATGTAAAATGTGTTTCTGGACATAAGTCCTGAAGTAATCCATTGAGAACCGTCCAATTTTAAATTATTTGGGCGCTCGACCAGTTCCAAATAAATTAATTTTTTGTGTGTTGTTTAACCTATACAGGGCGGGCCATCTAAGACGTATAGGGAATTTTTTGGCGTTATTTCTAAAGCTATCAATTTAAAATTAAAACTATTGATTATAGACCCAATAAGCTATTAGTCTGACCAAACAAAACATTTTAACTAGCTTTTATTTTGGAGTTGCGGCCATATGAAACTGAATTTCAATGATAAAGTTTAGTTAAAAACTTGAAAATCTAAAAATATTTGCTTTTTCTTTAACGTTCAATACTTTTTGTAACTAGTAACTCAATTTTTTAAACAAAAAATCTAAATTGATAAATTAATAATTTTAAAATTTTCTTACAGTGTATTTAAATAAAATGATTTTATTTAGTTTGCTGTGATAAAATTTTTCTAATCGTGAGTCTTTCATAAATGTCAATTTATTTTACCTATGATGTCAACTGACTTTTTCTTTCGCAATAACTATGTTCGAAATTAAAAAATAAACTTATTTTTTTGATAAATTAGTGAAAAATGGATTAAAAAATAGGAATCAGTTAAAAGTGCTTCTGAATTTTATCACCAACCAGCATAATTTGAATACATGTAGTTTTTGAACGTTTTAAGAACTTTTATAAAAATAAGATCTACACAATAAATTTATAACTAAAAACAAATAAAAAAAAACTAAATAGATACGTATTTAAATTTTTATTTAAGTTAAGCAATTAGAAGTATAATTTAGTTCATTGTATTAGCTCTTGTATCTCTTGGCTTCCGAGACAAGTAAAACCCAAATTTAAGTAAAACTCGAGGTAAAACTGCACCATTTTTATGAAAAATAAACATGCAACAGGCTTTTCTTGCTTATTTATAATCTTTTTATAATCACTTCCAAGTTATAATTTTAAAACTTCTCACTGAATAATAATTTTTCGCCTAACCATGGTTTACAAACTGTAACTTCCTAATACATGCTATTATTTTATTTTTCTAAATATCTATTTATTTATTATAATTATTAAGTATTTTTCTTGTTCATAAATAAAAAACTAACATTTTCAAAATTATTAAAACCACTGACAAGTGAATTGTCATTTTGCAAGATTTAGTAAAGTGTCACAGCAAGCTTTATCTACTTGCGTTCAACTCATACACAATTGGCAGCTTTAGAAATAACTCCAAAAAACGCCCTGTACGTCTTAGATGGCCCGCCCTGTATATGTGTACTCTAAAACCATTTTTTTTTATTTTTATATTGCTTCGTTTGGGCGTGGTCACCCACCCAAATTTGAATTTTTCTGATTTTTGCATGTTGGGAAACTTGATATTTCTTGGTTGTTAAATGAGATAGCGACATGGAACAAGCGTAGGTTTTTTAATTAACTATTGGGCTACCTTTTTTTGCCAAAAACACTTTTTTCTCAAAAAATTTAAAATAGGTTAAAATGGCATTCAAACTTTGGCATAAAATTCAACAAAATCACGATTTTTAAATTTCAATATTTTTTTATAGGGCTGACCTTAGGGTTCAATTTTTTTTTTGTAAAAAGTTCTATATAAGTACTATGAACTGTAAAAGTTTTAAATTAAAATATGTATTTATAAATTTTTTACAGCACTTTAAAAATATTACTTTTTCGAAAATACCCTATTTTGAGCCTCTATTACTCAGCTTTGACCAATTTTAAAAATCTGAAATTTTTACACATAAAAACTCTATATGTTAACATTGCAGAAAAAAAAATCAAGAATGTGTTTTGCCTTAAAATGAAAATATAATTAAAACAAAATTGACTTTAATCAAAATATTTTATTACTTTAATTTGTTACTAACCTTTGTGCGTATAATTAATGGTACGTAAAAATATCCTAAAATACAATATTTTATATAAATACTTAAAAATATATACTTTTTCTGCATTTTCTATTGACTGCATGCTGATTATAAGGATTTATTAGAGTTTAACTAATTATAATTGCATGACAGGAAATTGTAATTATTGTCCTAAAAAACACTTTCTCCTCGAACTTTTTTTGGAGTCAGATGAAATTATTGATATGCCCGATGATGTGACCTATAAGCAGTGGCTAACAACAGACAGAGCAGAAATTGTTGTTCAAAGTAGTGATGAATTTTTTAACTCACTGGTTGATAAGCTTGATGTTTTAAAAAAGCATCACTTTATTTCCAAAGAACAATCTCGGTTTCTTAAAGAAAAGAAAAATAAGCTTTCTGAAACATAATGTATTGTCATGGGTGATTTTTCTGAAAATTTCTCTTTCATTATTTAAGACGAAATTCAAAGTCACCATTGGTCGAAGAAGCAAGCGACACTACATCCTTTTATATATTATTATTATGACAAAGAGCTTGATGAAGTTAAGCATCGAAGTTTATGTATAATAAGTGATCATCTTGAACATAATACTGTCGCTGTTCATGCATTTCAAAAACATGTCATAAATGATATTAAAACTAAGGTTCCAATGCAGTTGCTTTTCATCCGTGAAACGAGTAAGATGTACTTTCGGCAGGAATTAGTAATACGTTAAGCGCGTTTAATTTTCTAGCACCAAGTCTTTTAGTTATTTATTTATTTATTTGCTATCTTAGATACGCCCCAGAATCGATTTTATGTATTTTATAGTGATTGTATGGAAGATGTGCAGTAAAATGACGAACATGTGATTATATTGGAGTAAGAAGGGAATTTTATGTTTTTTAATCATTTATAATGCTGATAAATTTTGATTTGGAAGCAACTAACACGTGAAGAAGTTTTTATACGTACAAAATTTTTTATATACTAGCACATGCGCAAATATATTTACAAATTAGAAAAGGAAAAGAAAAAGAAAAGGTCTTACAGAAGACTGGAAATTTTATATATTTAAAACAGGAGTGGGCATGGCGAAAAGCCAGACAAGAACCACTCTTGGTGAATTGAGTAACTAAGAGGGATCTGGCTAATTATCTCACTGAGAAAAGGCCAAAATAAAGGAAGAAGAAGAAGGTTCCAATGATAAACAGTTTAATTTTCTTCAGCGATGGAGCAAGCAGTCAATACAAAAACAGGAAAAATTTCCTTAATCTATGCAAACACAAGCAAGATTTTGGAATTAAAGCTGAATGGATTTTTTTTGCATCTTCACATGGTAAGAATGCATGCGACGGAGTGGGAGGAACAACAAAGAGAAAACTGACGAAGTCCAGTCTACAAAGAACGATAGATAATCAAATTTTAAATACAGAGGATATGTTTAAATACTGTAAAGAAAATATAACTGGCGTTACATATATATACGTAGATTCCAAAGAAATACAAGACCATAATGATTTTCTTAAACCAAGATTTGAAAACTGTATTTCAATACCTGAAACTAGGCAATATCACCGATTTGTACCTATTTCGGAAGAAATTATTAGATGCTACAAAACTTCCCAATCTACAGAATTTAAGGAAGCATTAATAATAAAAGTAAAAAAGATTATCAAGAAAACTAAGTATTGTAGAAAAAAACCCATTAAAAAAAAGAAACTGGCTACAAAAAAGAATCTTCAGTACAAGAAAAACCAAACAATAAAGAAAAAAGTACAGCCAAAGGAAAAATCGCAAAAAAAAAATTAGAAAATGCTATATATTTTTCATTTTTTATATAAAATACTGTATTTTTTGGGTATTTTTACGTAACATTAATTAAACGCACAAAGGTTAGTAACAAATTCAAATAATAAAATATTTCGATTTAAGTCATTTTGTTTTAATTATATTTTCATTTTAAGGCAAAACACATTCTTGATTTTTTTTTTCTGGAATGTTAACATATAGAGCTTTCGTGTGTAAAAATTTCAGATTTTCAAAATTGGTCAAGACTGAGTAATAGAGGCTCAAAATAGGGTATTTTGGAAAAAGTAATATTTTCAAAGTGCTGTAAAAAATTTATAAATAAATATTTTGGTTTAAAACTTTTACAGTTCATAGTAATTATATAGAACTTTTTACAAAAAAAAAATTGAACCCTTAAGTCAGCCCTATAAAAAAATATTGAAATTTAAAAATCGTGATTTTGTTGAATTTTATATCAAACTTTGGATACCATTTTAACCTATTTTAAATTTTTTGGGAAAAAAGTGTATTCAGCAAGAAAGGTAGCCCAATAATTGATTAAAAAACCTACGTTTGTTCCATATCGCTATCTCATTTTGTTACAGTGTAAAATTTTCTCACTGTAACTAAAATTTAAATAATAAAAATTTGGTTTACCTTTAGCTTTATATGGAGTGTTTTGGATCCTTGGAGTCAACCACACGTTTTAGATAATCTCTGGTTAGCTATTTTAGGCACAACCTCTGGTTCTGGTTCATAACCTAACCTCTAAACCGTATTTCACAAACACTTATATTTTTGACTTCAGGAATCTACAGGCATTTCATGTATTGGTTTTCGGATAATAAATCGGATTTTGTTATGATACTTCTTTCTAGGGCCAATTAATTTTATAATTAAACAAGAATTCATTTGTTTAGAATGCGGTATTTTTGTTTGACTAGGTATATACTTACAGTGAAACCTGAGTTATTGTAGTTTTATCATATCAACAGTATGGTACACATTTTAAGTAATATTTCCTGGGTAATCTTCCAGAATCGGGCTTATTTGGTTTGTTATTTATAATTTATAATATATTTACACTAAACCCACAGACCTCATACACTAGATTGGGGATTCCATTGCAAGATCAAAAAAATTTGACTAACTCATGCGACTCTTCCTCTCTCTCGAATTTTCGTTTCTCTCTTTACAGTAACATCCACAGTTTTATTGGTATTATGTGGTATTTCCCTAGTGATTTTTTTTACGTTGGTTATTCTGTATTGTTTTTACGAGCGCCTAATTATAGCTACCCGCAGCGAGATTGTTTTGGTTTTTTGTTGTTTGCGGGACGTTAATTTACTTTAGCGTTGGTTAACGGTGGTTTTGTGCCTGTTTTTTTTTTTTTGTAAAAAATTGGTTTGGATTTAGAATAATATATTGAAAAACGGTTAGCCCTCTACTACGCAGGCGCATTTCGGGTGCGGGTAGCTATAACTAGGCGCTCCTTTGTTTTTGTTTACCTTTCAGTAATCTGTTTGGCTTGTGAATTTTTTCGCTTTGTTCATGTGTTTTGTTAACTTTTGCCGGATTCCGGGACATAAAAAAATTACGGAAAATGGAGCAGTCGACAGAATAGCGAATGAAGCCTGGAAAATCTCGTGGTTCGAGTCAAAACGCATTTCCGTGATTACAACCAAGAAACAAAAGAAATCCTATTTATGAAGTGGAAAAAAGAATGGGACAGTATGGGACAAATTAAGGGAGTCCCTTAAAAGGACGCATGTACTGGGAAAGGACAGAATTAAAAAAGAGAACATGGTTAATAACTTAGGACTAACCAGTAAAAAAACAACAAAAATATGTCATATGAGAGGTAAACACTGCTTTACCAACTCCCACTTGTTTAAAATTAACATAAAGGAAGACCCATGGTGTGGTGCGGAAATATAAAAGACATCAAACATATCCTTTTTGAATGCCCAAGACACTCCCAACAATATTCATCCTTCTATGGGGCCCTAGCTAAGACATGCCCAACCCCTATTAGATTAAATTCCCTGCTTGTGACCCCAATAAATCCATAGCAGTAGAAATAACCAAATTCCTTCAAAATAAAAACTTAATTGTAGAAAATCAGAAGAGGAAAGATATCGGAAAGGAAGTTACCAGAATTTAGAAGTCCACTTGACCTGGCCAGAGAGCCTAGAGCAAACCCGAATTGGATTGGAGTGATCAGTTGTATATTTATATTCAGTTTATAATATTTTACTATTTTTTTATCATTGATATTTATATTTTCCCTTATTAGTAAAACAAACTGTGATTAGACAGACACTTTTGTGATCAAAAAGTTTTTTGACAAAAACTTTTGTGATAGACACTTGTGTAAGAATATTTTTAATATTTGATATATAAATCATATGTATACACCATTTTATGAGAATACGAATATGACATCACAGTGCGTAAACTAAATAGCACTCTGTAGGGTCACTGGCATCTATTTCTTTTAACTTAATACATTTTTTTAATAGAAAATGTATACCAAAAAAAATTATTTATCAAGTCTTCAGAAATATATGCAAATATCCATACAGAGTGCTATTTAGTTTACGCACTGTGAAGTGCGATTTGTATTTTCTCATACAGTGTATAAGATATAATATATTATAAATCATATTTATAATGACCAGAGTTGATACTTTCAATACAATAACAGGGTTGGACAACAGGAATATTAAATTATTTCTAATTTTTGGTCAGTTTGTTTAATACATATTTATGCCGAATAAGATTATATGTCTGTATACAGACATAATCTTAATCTCTTATTCGGCATTGTCTGTATACAGACATAATCTTATTCGGCATAGATATGTATTAAACAAACAGCCCAAAAATTAGAAATAATTTAATATTCCTGTTGTCTGACCCTGTTATTGTAATGAAAGTATCAACTTGGTCATTATTATTTCTTATTCGGCATAGGTATGTATTAAAGAAACTCATTACTTTGTCCAAAAAAAAAAATGTGAAAACTTATAGATACTTACACGTTTCATAGGGATTGTCCTACTAAAAATTTCCAGTAGGTCTAGAAAAATATCTGTTCAAAAACATAGAAAACTTATAGATGCCTACGTTTCATACAGATTTTTCTACTTAAACTTATAACAACAAAACAAAACAATTGAATAGGTTTATGCATAGGGATTTTCCAATAGGTCTCTATTATAGTCTCTATAATAGGTCCTTTTTGACTGAGAAAGCTGATATGGTCACTACACCACTTGGTTTGGTTTGTTTTAACTTACCCTTTATCCATAGTCAACACAGATCTGTGATAAAACATTATTACCCACATTCCATATCTTATATATTTATATATAGTCATATATTGTTTTTAGATTTATATTCAGTAAAAATCAAAAGTTTATTTATATTTTTCAAAGTTAACCTCATTTTGTGATTTTGACGTCTGTGTTAGAAC
Source organism: Brachypterus glaber (assembly GCA_958510825.1). Classification (NCBI taxonomy): domain Eukaryota; kingdom Metazoa; phylum Arthropoda; class Insecta; order Coleoptera; family Kateretidae; genus Brachypterus; species Brachypterus glaber. Next base: position 39,907,839 of record OY294044.1, read on the forward strand.
TTCACTGTCCAAGATAACCAACGTAAAAAAAAATCACCAGATAATACCAATAAAACTGTGGATGTTACTGTAAAGAGAGACACGAAAATTCGAGAGAGAGGGAGAGTCGCATGTGTTAGTCACTTTGAATACGTTAATATTTTATCTAGTATGTAAAATCTGTGACTAAACCGTCAAATGAAAACGTTCGTTCTGCGCAAGTGCAAGCGTTGTTGCCGATGGTAACAGAAACCTGTTGTTATTATTTAATTAAAATTGAGTAAATTTGTTTATAATTAAGGGGACAAGACTGTTTATTCACTGTATTAGAGAAATTATTTGTTATTATAACTTATTATTTAAAAACAGGAGTAGAATTATTTTTTTATTTGAAAAACAGATTTTCTCTAGAATTAGTAGAATATTTGGCTCATAGATGGCGCAAGCTGGCTTAGAAATTTTGAAATGGCACAGATTTCAAATTTTTAAATAATATTTTAATTCGGTAATAATTATAATTTAAACTATATTTAATTTTGCTGTTTTGGACTGTCCTGTATTTATCCTTCTTATCCATTCCTATGCCTTCCCTGTAGATTTACTGGTCTTGGTTTCATGTGTGTTGGAAAAATTTAAATTTGGCGTTTTGACAAAAAAAATTGTGTTTTGGAGAAATCCGTGTCGCGCATGATTTCGTCAAAATTTTATATCTGTTTCCGGGGGGGGTCACGCATAATCCAATTTTTTGGGTCTTCATGGTAAATCGCGATTGAAGACTCTTTCCATTTCTAATTGATCAGTATTATAGTTCGCAAGTTATTTTAATGATTTTTATTTCTGCTAGTCAGGATTTTAAAATACTTGCAATTTTATAGTAATTAATTTTATTTTATATTTAATTACTTTTCTCGGTTTTCCGGATTTATTTATAATAATGGTGAGTTTTAAATATTTCTTTTTCTTTTCTTTATACTAATTTGGATTTTCTTAAATTAGATAAATTATATTATGGGTAATATGTGTTATTCTCTCGGAGCGGATCGCTGGACATACTACTAGGCCAAATAATATCCAAGTGAGTTTAATTTGATTTTTGATTTTGACCTAATGGAAATTTAAGGAAACGTGGCTTTGCCTTTTCTATTTTTAATATTTGTTAAATTAAATTTCTATTATAGTATGAAGTTAAAATGCGCATTTTTCCCATATATATTTTTCCAACACACGTGTTTTCCATTACAGGGCCTACTTTGGTACTGCATACTTTGGTACTGCATACTTTAAAGTACTTTGGTATTGCCTACTTTGGTACTGCATACTTTGGTACTGCATGCTACTTGAGGACGAGAGACTATTCACTGCTGTAAACTTATCCCGTCTCTTTAGCAACTGTAAATTTTGTTATTTGGCGAAGGCACCGAAAATTGACACGTGCGAACTACTGTAAGGTATTTAATTTATTTTTATATATTGATAACTTGACAATTTATAGAGTTATAAACGTACAGATTGTGCTATTTTTTTATATTTCTCAAGAGAAATTATTTTATTATATATTTCTTTGTAATATTTTATAACCATTACTAATGGTCTTATTTTTGTGATTATGTATATTATTTTTTTGGTTTTAAAATAGATGAACTCTCAATAAAATAAACACTATTTCCTTTATCCACTACCCTAAACTGATAACCCACGACCTAGCCGTGGTATATAAATTTTATTTGCCGTTCTGGAAGTACTCTGTTTTAGAATATAATATTTTATATTATATATATTTTTTTATTTTATTGCAGAGTATTTTCAGGGTGACAATTTAACAACCAAGATATATCAAGTTTCCCAACATCCAAAAATCAGAAAAATTCAAATTTTGGAGGGTTGCCACCCCCAATCGAAGCAATATAAAAATAAAACAAAAATGGTTTTGAGTACACATATATAGGTTTAACAACAGGCAAAAAATTATTGAATTTAAAAATAGTCGAGCGCCCTATGCTGGACGAATTTCAATGGACCACGCCTCTTTTATTATTAATAATGGAAGAAACATTTAAAAATCACCTAAAAGGTAAAACAAAATTACATTTACAAAATGTTATTATCATTTTTTTCCATGACCCCCCCCCCCATTTCCCTAACAGGTAATAACTTGTTTCTGTACATATCTTTTTTAGTATTCCCAATAGAAGAAAAATTTTAAGAACAAGCCGTGAAGATATGTAATACTACGCATTCCATTATATATTATTCACAGTAAATAGCATTTAACAAATAATTAAAAAATAATAATTTTCAAAAAAAAAAACAAAAAAAAGAAACTACATTTTCTTTAAAAGATCTTTTTTGGAAACGAAAAGTTATTGATTTTTTTTTTCAAAAAAACGAGTTTTCACGAGTTTTAGAAAAAACTTATTTTGTTTTTTTAATTTTTCATTTTTTTTTATTAAATTTTCTTTTTGCGAAAAACAAAAAAAATAAATAAAAAAATTTATAAAAAAAATTTTTCAATTTTTTTCAATTTTTTTTTTCGTAGAATTGATCCTTATAATAAAAGTAATTTTTCCTGAAAAAATTACGTTAATCGGAAATTTCTTTCAGGATTTTTCGATTTTTTTAAAAAGTTTAACCCCCCATAACTTTTTTGTTTTGGGGGGATTACTTTTCAAAAACAATAGGGATCTTCCTCTCATAGAACTTGATGTTTCCTAAAAATTTCAATACGATCGGATTATTCGTTCTTGAGTTATCGTGTCTACAAAAATTGTGACATCGGACAGACGGACAGTTGAAAAAAAAGTTGCTATTTTTTCATTTATATCCAATAATTTTTTTTCTAGGACGATTTTGATTTTTTTTGAAAATTCGAAACTACCGTATAATATTCTAGCGCTGTGAATAATATAATAAAATTACACAAAAAAATTTATACAATTTTTTCCCCGAAATGTAATAAATAATTTTTAGGCATATTCTCGCTCTCGAGACGGCTGGTTCATTATACTATTCCCACCGCGTAGTTTCGAATTTCCCAAAATCGCCAAAAAACGTTCTAGACAAAAAAAATCTTGGATGCAAATATGTATCATGAACAAATAACAAACTGAAAATGTCCGTCTGTCCGACCGTCTGTCTGTTTGTCTGTCTCATGTCACGTTTTTTGTAGACATGCTAACTCAAGAACGAATAATCCGATCAACTCGAAATATTCAGGAAAAATCAAGTTCTTGATGGGAAGATACCTATTGTTTTGAAAGTAATCCCATCAAAAACAAAAAAGTTGAACTTAAAAAAAAATTAAATCATTTAATTTGTTTTTCATAAATTTTTCGTTTTTTGAAAAAAGAAATATCTATTATAGGTTATAATAGAAAAAAAAATAATTTTTTTTGAAAACTTTTTTTGTCGTTTGGACTTTTGATTGTTTTTGAAAAAAAAAATTGTTAAATTTATTTTTTTAATTTGCGTTGTTTGGAAAATTTCAATATACCATCTTCTGTGAATAGTCTAAGATGGAATGCGTAGCATTACATATCTTTACGGCTTGTTTGTATTTAAACCTTACAACTTTTGAACGGAATACCCGTTTAAAAAAATTGTTTATCCAAATGATTCGGGAACTTTGTAGTTTGTGTTTGGATTTAGGTACTTGACGTCACTTAACACGGTACCTCAGTATTATTAAGTTACAAAAAAAATGTGCAAAAAATTTAACAACGGATCCGAGTAGTGGAAGGTCTTTACATTAAATAACAACTTTCAGTAAAATCCCAGACGCAACGCTTTTGGAGAAAAGGCTTAACATCTCTTCAGGAGGAATCACGCTTAATACCATTTACTTTTAGAAATGAGTTTGCTTTAATCTTATATAATTTTTGCCGCAGAATTCGAATCCATTTGTAAAATTTAGCTCTCTTTGCGATTTCTATAAAAACGCAATTACTTATGCATTTAGTGCTATTTTATAACAACCATATTAAAATAGTTTTTTAAGGTAGTATACTCGGTTCGCCTTCGGTGGGACGTGCGGGGAACACTCAATGTATGTATATCCTATGCAAAAAAATCTATTGCCAACATAAAATTTAAGTCTGATTTGGGTCTCGCGTTATTCCTAGGTGGCTTGGTTACTCGTGGCAACGCTGTAGGCTGACCCGAGGTTCACTTGAGAGACGCCACCTTTTTTTCGCACAGTGGTACAGTTCTTTACATTAATTTTTAAATAAAGTAATATAAATGATAATTATAATAATATTTATCAATGGTTAATTGTTAACAATTAATAGTTATATAAAAATGAATAAATTACGAATTAAGAATAAATGGGTTAGTAAAAAGCAATATGAAAACCATTTTAAGAATGTAGAAAATGGTAAAATGCGAAAGCAAAATATTGAAAATGAGGAAAACTCTAGCGTAAGTAAAAATAATGAGCTGCAAAACGAAATTGATGAAAATAAGGAAAACTTTAAAATAAGTGGTTGTAGAATATGGAATATTGAATTGATGATAAATAAAATGATAATGAAATAAACTAACACTGAGTAACATAAAAAGTGAAACACGGGAAGGATTGGCTTCAATTTTAAAAGTGCAGTGTTCTATAAGTGCCCCCCCTTTAGGGGGTGAAATTAGAAAAAAAATATTATTAGATTCATATTCGTCGACCCCAATTTTAACGAAAATATTTAAAAATATTTACCCCCTCAACCCTGCGGGGGTGAAGTTAGAAAAAAATTATAATCAGATTCAATTTCAGCAACCTCGAAAACCCCTATATTATAGAAATTTTCTAATTTTTATAAAAAAATGTATTTTTTCCATTGCCGCATCCCAATGTTTACCAAAAACAATCCCGACCGAGAACTTATGGTAACATCCCTGTATGCCAAATTTCAAGTATTTAGCTTAAAGCGTTCTTAAGTTATCGTGCTTACAAGATTTTCCGGACAGAACGACCGATCGATCGACCGACCGACCGATAATTTTTTTTGCTTGAAATTGATTTATATTGACATAAAACGTCATAAATCGCAAAAATACACAAAAAAAATTGAAATTTTTTGCACCTTTACAATGCTTTCCGAAATTTTGAAAATTTTCAAAATGGGAAAGCAAAATATATAAATATCATGAAATATTCATAACGTTTTTATTTAAGTAAAAGAACATTTTAAAATAATATAGTTAGTTGGACTTTGAAATTGCCCAAATTTTATTTTATAGTATTGCGACAATAAGGTCATCATATTTGCAAATTAAAATGCTAATAATTTTTATTCATTTTAAAGTGTCACGTGACGTCCATAACAATTTATTTTAATGGGATAATTTGATGAGGAAAGTTATGGCCGCCACGTGACCCTTTACGATTATCCTCGCAGATTTTTTTTAATTTGTAAAACCATGGTATAAAATATAATTTGGAAAAGTTCAATCGCCATTTTCGGATCCATTATTTTTCTAGTATTCTTTTGCTTAAATAATTTTTTTTTTAATTTTTTTTTATTATTTAATTATATTTAGGTACATATTTTTCTTTGTAAATGTAGTAGTTTAGTAACATATCAAACATTTTTACAGAATTATTATAAATTTGTACCCGGCTATGGATTTGTTACGTCATAAGTCGGTTAAATTCTATGTATAATTACTACATATTTCTCGCATTATAGTATTAGATCAAATAAATTTAATCTAGAATAATATGAAGTAGATTACGAACCAATGTGCCTCGAAATATGTGCTCTCGCGGAGACAAGTTTGCCTGTGCTCTGCGACGTTGCCAGTGGTTGTTATTTCATGTTCTTCGTTATATTTTTAATAAAACCAGCCAAACTAACTTCAAGACTTCATAATTTTTTTATGAGACATTTCCCAAGGTGTAATCTACGTGCGCGTTTTTTGAAGTGGATATTGTGAATATCTCGAATTTCATTAACTTAAAAAATGTTTTCAATTTTTTTATGTTCAGAATAAAAGAAACAAACCTGTAATTTTTTGTAAAATTTATGTGAAATACCTATCTACAAAAAAACGTTTGCTTGGGGGATTTACCAGTTTAAAAATATATTATACGGTTCATTCTTAGTAAGAACCATTTCTTAGTTATCAAAGTACCACTAAAATGCCTCCAAGGAGACTTTCTTCTGACGATTTTGCGGCTATCATAGCGCTTTTGCAACACGGGGGTCATACACAAACACAAGTAGCCCAAATCTACAATATCTCACAAAGTGTGATTAGTCGGGTTTGGAATCGTTTTCAGCAAAGTGGCAGTGCCAATATACGGCATGGTGGTGGTCGACAACGAGCTACAAGTAGGAGGCAGGACCATTTTGTGGTAACCACTGCCAGAAGAAATCGCGAACTTTCTGCATCCAGGCTTCGTGCAGATACTGGGGTCCATGTAAGTCTGTCTACTATTAGAGGAAGGTTGCATAAAGCTGGTCTAAGAGCCAGAAGACGTGCTCAACACCCCTTTTTAAACAGGCGGCACCGTGCTGCCCGCAGAAGATGGGCAAACAATCATCGTAACTGGGCTGAAGCAGAATGGGGTAACTGTTTATTTACAGATGAATCCAGGTACGCATTATATCACTCGGACAGCCGTATTTTAACATGGCGTGAACGTGGCGAGAGATATTATGAAGAACATATGGTGGCTCTATTACAGTTTGGGGTGGAATTTCTTTAGAGTCGCGTACGGAGTTGCTTATCCTAAACCCACAGACTATGAATGCACAACGGTATCACGATTTGGTTATTCAACCTATTGTTGTTCCATTTGCCCTTGAATTTGGTCCTGACTTTGTTTTTGTCGACGATAATACCACGCCCCACCGCGCACGTATTGCGAGTTTGGAGTTGCAACATCATGGCATCTCTCGAATGGAGTGGCCCCCTTATTCGCCCGACTGCAATCCAATTGAGCACGTATGGGACCATCTCCAAAGGCAGCTTCATGCTCGAAATCACCAGCCACAGACTCTTGAGGAGCTTGCTAATGCTCTTACAGAAGAATGGCAAGCTTTGGATCAAGAGTTTATTCGTTCATTAATTATAAGTATGCCAAGAAGGGTGCAGGCAGGTCGTACAGCAAGGGGAGGACCTACCAAGTACTAATTGTGAAGATGGAGAGGCCAACCTTTTATTTTTTTTAGTTTTGTTTCATCTCATTTTTTAAGAATTTTATTATTTATTTTCTTATTGGTATAACTTTTTTCTTGTTAAAGCAATTTCCTTAATTTTTTTTAAAAATAATTAGAGTTCTTATTAAAGCATATTTTAATAATAAATTTTTGTAAAATATATTTACTGGTACGTTTTTTTTTTCAAAGAATTTGAATTATCCACTTCAAAAAACGCGCAGTGTATTTAAAAAATAGTTGTTTGTTAAAATCTTTGCATTTCCTTCGTCGTTAAAACGAAAAATAAGTTAAATTTTAATACCGCGCATAAGAACGTATGTTAAAATTATTTTAAATAACTCGAAAACTAAGTTCAAGAAAATTTTGAAAAAAAATAGGCTTATAGAAGGAACATGTAAGAGTACTTTGTAGAAGTTTCAGAGAATTCTTTGCATTTCTGTGTAACAGGTATCCCACCTTAACCTAACGCTGTTTTGTGAAGCTTAAAATTAAGCTTTACTCTTCTACTTTAAAATCGTAAAACTTTAAACCATACTATGTGTATGTACTGTACCGGTCGGACCATTTAATTAAAACATATTTTTAAATACGTTTGCTTAACTTTGTAGACTTGTGTCACTTTTTTATTTATTTCTTTCAAACACCGGTTCTCAACAAGTTATTAATATTAATTATAATTCTTATTAACATTTTATAAAAAAACATAATAATTATTATTTAATTGTTCAAATATAAACAATTTTGTGATTTTAGTTATCTTTACCCAACTAAAGCAACGCGAAAGGAGTGTTATGTTTTTAATTTGTATATGTGTATCCATGTTTGTTTGTTCCCCTTTTTGAGCTTGAACTACTTGGCCGATTTTAATGACCGATGCGTCAAAAGATTCGTCATCAAATGCGAGTGACACAGGCCATATAGTTCTATGTTTCGGTAATACTGATCGTTGTAAAATTAACGAAATCTATATATTTTTATTATGAACGAATCATACGGTCCATATTAAATTATAAAATAGCATTTAATTCGCCCACTTTCGGATTTTTTATTTTTCTCTATCTTTGTCCCTGTAAATTTAATTAGATTAATAAAATGGTGTTCACATACATGAGAACTTAAAGATAATGTGGAAAGTGAGTTTGGTAAGAAAAAAGTCAGAAAGACCTACCTAATACTGCAGTAGTCCATTGTAGGTCTGCCTACATGTTTATAAATTACAAGGGGTGTAATCATTTTAGGGAAATAAAATAATTAGCTAGGGGTATTTAAATTTTAATGTATTTTTTCATTTAATAATAATTTTTCGGCGATAACACTATCCCACAAAACGAAATTTTTGAAGCATACTTTTTTCTAACATAACCTATCTTAAAGCATTTTTTCTCCTGATTCTGAATCTTTTTTCAGATTTGGGCTACGACCGAACAGTTTTTATATACAGAGTGTTTTAGAAAAAAAAACACCTTTTTCCAAATGACTGTAGAATTTATTTTTATGAATATTTTTTAATTAAATTCGGGTCACTTATAAAAAAAATGTGCTTTTAAGACTTTGGGAGATTTTTTTAAATATCGACCCCCATTTTTTTTTCACTGAAAAAAAATATTTTTTTTTGCTGTCAAATTTTCAAAAGATGGATTTTTTTTTACGTAACCCCAATTAAAACATTTTGTATTTATCTGGCTTTATTTTGCTTTTTGAATTTTTAATAGGAAGCTTCCAGAAGTGGCGCTAAATCAATTTAAGTGCGTCAAGACGGAAATTTTAACACCGGTATGAGCGCTATTCAGCGAGCCGGAGTAGTACGTAGCTAGTCGTAGGTGTTTAAACTATAAAATATACAGTATTCGTTTATTAAATAAATGATTATACAAAAAAACAATGTATTTAGCTTAATTTTATCTACCAGCCTTAATGGCTTACGTTAACAAATATACATGTATATCTTAACCTAAAAATAATGTAAATGTTTCTTACCTTTTTTTCTTTTGGATGCAGTTCTATCAACTTCTACTACGGACCAACAGTAATCACCCATCATAGCAGGATTTCCTTTTTCCTGATATCGCTTTTCCATATTCGCAATTTGTTGGTGAAATCTTTCACCTTGCTCGTCACTGACGGCGCCGAGATTAGGTGGAAAGTAATCGCTGGAGACACCGGCAACCGGGAAATGGTAACCCAGAAGCTATACTCTCCAATGCAAATCTAGTAAACAGCCTAGTAAGCCTGATAAAGGAAACGAAGCTGTTTGACTAGCAAGAGACCCAAGAATAATGCAATAGGCCCGCAGGTGGTCGCAGTGTTTGAGGTACGAATCCTCATCTTCATCAATCAATCAATCAATCCAGATGTAAATGTAGAAAATGTATTTTAAGGGACATTCTACATCCCATCAATCGGTAGTTTCTTATAAGAGATTTCACCCAAGCTACATATTTCTTTTCCCTTTTATTACCCAAAAACACAGAGATAACAAGTTTAAATGAATGCCAGGCCAACTTCTCAGTCTTTGAAAGTTTTGACTCAAAATTCCTATCTTTAACAATTTTCCTGATTTGTGGTCCTACAAATGACAGCTTCGGGAACTTTTCTTTTAGGTACAAAAATGGTTCTCCTTTCTGTTTCAATGCCGTTACGAAATTTTTCATTAGTGCCAATTTAATATGTAGAGGGGTAATAGAATTTTTTTTGGGTCAACTAGTGGATTGTTCATAACATTTATTACAACCTGGTGCAAACGTTTTTCTTTTTTTCCCACTTTTTAATTTTGTAATGCTTTTTTACAGCTTGGCTATCCCATAAGCACAAAAAAACAAGAATATTTAGTAAACCCACCTTGCATTCCTAACAAAATTGCTACCATTTTCAAATCTCCACAAATCTGCCATTCTTCATACTTAATTTCATCCAAAACTATTTTTATATGATTCTTTCATATTTGTAGAATAAGCAATAGGAATTGAAGGCTTCTTGTTTCCATTGTGTAATAAAACAACCTTTAAACTAGATTTTGAAGCATCTGCAAAAAGACGCCACTCGGATGGCCTATTATATGGATGTTTTATCTGCATTTGGTCCATTAATCCTTGTATGTTATTACAATAACAAAGATCGTCCTTCATTTCATAAAAGCTGGAAAACTTAAGTTCTCGATTACGGTATACAGTAATCTTTGTGTCTTTTTGTAGTAGGTTAAACTGTTTTAGCCTTGAATTAAATGTAATTACCTGAATTACCTGAAATAAAGTATTAAATATTTTTATATACCTGTTAGAAATAATTTTTCTAACACAAATAAACACGGCAAAGAAGCGCCATATTTAGTTTTAAGGCATATGTACTGTTACGACACGCTCGAGAGTGCTCCTACCATGCATATTGGTGTTAAACTTTCCGACACGAAGCACTGAAAATTAATGTAACGCCACTTCTAGAAGCTCCCCATTAAAAATTCAAAAAGCAAAATGAAGCCAGATAAATAGAGAATGTTTTAATATGGGTAACGTAAAAAAAATCCATCTTCTAAAAATTAAACAGCAAAAAAAAAATTTTTTAGTGTAAAAAAAAATGGAGGTCGACATTTAAAAAAATCTTCCAAAATCTTAAAAGCACATCCTTTTTTTATAAGTGGCCCGAATTTGATTAAAAAATATTCATAAAAGCAAATTCTACAGACATTTTAAAAAATATTTTTTTTTCTAAAACATCCTGTATATAAAAACTGTGCGGTCGTAGCCCAAATCTGAAAACAGATTTGAAATCAGAAGAAAAAATTCTTCAAGATAAGATATGTCAGAAAAAAAGTATATTTTCTCTGTGGGACAGTGTAATCTAGAAACAAAATTATATCTAGTCTGTCTAAAAGAATTTTTACCGCAAAAAGTAATTTTCAGTTTTTACTTTGGTTTTGGGACTGTTGCATTCAGTTTTCACCATTCTGCTAAATTTGACACTATAATCAAAATTTGACGGATAGCACAGTCTACAAAGTTAAGCGTAAATATGTTTTTCTATTTTGCGACTCTTATAAGCTCATAATCACACGCATTTTGCGTGTTCTTATACATTTTTTTTTTCCGTTTACACGATTTTATATCAACACACTGTATCCAAAATTCCAAATTCTTCTAAGCGCACATTACCGCTGCCACCATGTAATATTTCGATATATTGTTGTTTAGATAAGGTAGTAAAATAACTTAGAAGTTATTTAATAATAGTAGAACAGTTTTACATACGAATTTAACATAGGTATATTTTGAGTGATAGAAATCGTAATGACACTGACTGATATATCTTTCAGATATATAGTGTAGTAGTATAATACTTAAGTACTAAGTATAATACATAAGTATAATATAATATAATACATTCACTTCCGTGAATAACCCTGTATATAAAGACTATTAAAATTGGTTTTTAGCACTCAAATCCTACCAACAGCAGGTCTGGCTTTTTTGCCTTTTTTTAAATTACCCCTCGTATTAGTCAGATACTACCGTACTTACTGTAAGCCTAATTAGGTACTTAGTGCAAACTGCCAGGAGTTCATATTTTTATCTGCTTTAAAAATAGAATAATGTTGAAGCAGTTTCTGCCCGCGATACGATTTTAAAAGATAAAAGCCTTTTATAATGGGCTAATGTATGTTCCATAATGCCTATTAAAGAATGTATTTTTCCACCTCTCGCTATCGTTCTGTTCAACGATAACGAGACGATGGGCCTTAGGCGGCAACACTACTACTACTACTAGTTTTCCATAGTTATACCTAAGGTAGTCAAATCGACAACCACTTTTGTTTCTTTTAAAATAATAAACAGCGTTACGTAACGCTGCATTTTTTATTTTTTTTTGTATTTTCATTCTGGTGTATCTGGAACATCCTGAAAATATTAGGGTGATCAAACTTCTCTAAAGGGGATTATGAGCTTATAAGAGGTTTACTTTTTTTTCTGTTGGGTTGGCAACATACAAAAGCCTATCTCTTGACGTTTTGCGTGCAAATGTCAATGTCGATTTAAAGTTTAATTTTTTACAAAATTTTGTGTTTGGGTAATTTTTTACCGTGTTAAAATTGTGGACTGATTAATTGCAGTGAAAAAAGAAGAGAGGACTGTAAAATATATCAAAATATCATTTGTTCTTAGAATTTTAAACATAGTGTAAACTGCAATGCCAACCCAAAACAAAAATCCCTAAATCAGTCATCAATTTAAATGTTTAAAAGTTTTTTAAATTTTAGAGCAAAATAGAAAAATTTGAATAAAGCACTCGTTTCATAACACGTTTTTAGAGCACTAGTAATTTAGAAAACTCGCCGCAAGCGGATCGTTTTCTAAACTTGTACTCGTGCGCTAAAAACGTATGTTATGAAACTAGTACTTTAATATACTATTATAGTTTTACGAATTTAAAGTAGAAGAGTAAAGCTTAATTTTAAGCTCGTCAAAAGAGCGTTGGGTTAAAAAACTATTTTAATATGGTTGTTCTAAAATTAAATGCATAAGTAATTGTATTTTTATAGAAAACGCAACGAGTTAGCTAAATTTTACAAATGGATTCGAATTCTGCGGCAAAAATTATATAAGATTAAAGCAAACTCATTTCTAAAACTAAATGGTAATAAGCGTGATTTCTCCTGAAGAAATGTTAAAAATGGATTTACTATAAGGAAAAAGTTTAAAAAATGAATGTACTATTAGGGTAGACCTTATTTTTTTTACTGTTTAAAATTTTTTGGTGTATCTAAAATATCCTACAAATATGGATGATCAAACTTCTCCCAATTGAACCCCTAAAACGTGTAGTTACGCAAAAGTCGTAAAAAATCGTTGAAAATGGACTTTACTTTTTGTATCAGTGGAAAATTTAAAAGCCTTGAAATCCTATTTTTTTCCTTTTGAGTGTACAAAATTATGTGCCAAATTTCAAAAATATCAAAAGATCAGGTGCCGAAAATCCGCCAAAGTTGCCCCTAAAATACTAAATTTTAGAAACGCTACAAAAGCATTTAAAAATATGTCAATATGGACTTAACTCAATTTTATTTAATGCACATTAATAATATAAAATTTGACAAAAACAAACTAGCTAAGCGCCAAATAAGAGGTCTTTTTGGGTGCTCTTATTTGGCGCTTAGGGAACGTTCAAGTATTACGTAGCGCAAAATATGGCCATTTTTGTCCCCCACCCCCCCATGTAACGCGGCGTAACATTTTCGAGACCCCCCACCCCCTCATTTGTTACGTAACATTTTTTTTTACAAAAAGTAAAACAATTGAAAGGAAATTTTGCTATATGGTTCAAACCGATTTTTAACCGGTTATTGCTTCCGTGGTTTAACCCAAAACCGGCCCGATGTAATTTCCGCAACCGGTTAACCGAAAACCGGTTATTGGCTATGGTTTTCCATCTCTTATTTGTTTTTGTTTAGAGGATTTAGTGAATTGTTAACCACGCCGTGTGTAATTAAATTTGCAAGGAATCCGTTTCTTTAGGCCTGAATCATTTGTAAAAACGTGATCCAATAAACATTTTATAAGTTTATAATGTTTTAAGTGCTACGTAACATTTTTACTGACACCCCCCCTCTGTAACGCGGCGTAACGTTTTCGAGACTCCCCCCCCCCCTAGCGCGTTACGTAATACTTGAACACTCCCTTAGTTCATTTTGTTTTTGTTAAATTATTTTATTTTAATATTTAATATACATTAAATAAAATAGAAGTTAAGTCCATATTGACATATGTTTTAAATGCTTTTTTAGCTGAGAAACGCCTTAATGGTGTAAATTTGTCAAATTTAGTGTTTTAGGGGCAACTTTGGCGGATTTTCGGCACCTAATAGAATCTCTTGTTAATGTTGAAATTGGGCAAATAATTTTGTACACTTAAAAGGAACAAATTAAGATATCAAGGCTTCTAAATTTTTCACTGATACAAAAAGTATAGCCCATTTTCAACACTTTTTCACGATTTTTGCGGGGTTTCTAGACTTTAGGGGTCCAATTGGGACCCTTTAGAGAAGTTTGATCACCCTCATATTTTCAGGATGTTCCAGATACACCAGAATGAAAATAAAAAAATAAAAAATGCAGCGTTACGTAACGCTGTTTATTATTTTCAAAGAAACAAAAGTGGTTGTCGATTTGACTACCTTAGGTATAACTATGGACAACTAGTAGTAGTAGTAGTGTTGCCGCCTAAGGCCCATCGTCTCGTTATCGTTGAACAGAACGATAGTGAGAGGTGGAAAAATACATTCTTTAATAGGCATTATGGAACATACATTAGCCCATTATAAAAGGCTTTTATCTTTTAAAATCGTATCGCAGGCATAAACTGCTTCAACATCATCCTAATTTTAAAGCAGATAAAAATATGAACTCCTGGCAGTTTCCACTAAGTACCTAATTAGGCTTATAGTAAGTACGGTAGTATTAGTCAGATACTACCGTACTTATACAAGGGGTAATTTAAAAGAAGTCAAAAAGGCCAGAGCTGCTGTTGGTAGGATTTGAGTGCTAAAAACCAATTTTAATAGTCTTTATATACAGGGTTATTCACGGAAGTGAATGTATTATATTATATTATACTTATGTATTATACTTAGTACTTAAGTATTATACTACTTCACTATATATCTGAAAGATATATCAGTCAGTGTCATTACGATTTCTATCACTCAAAATATACCTATGTTAAATTCGTATGTAAAACTGTTCTACTATTATTAAATAACTTCTAAGTGATTTTACTACCTTACCTAAACAACAATATATCGAAATATTACATGGTGGCAGCGGCAATGTGCGCTTAGAAGAATTTGGAATTTTGGATACAGTGTAAACGGAAAAAAATGTTCTTGTGATTGGAAATTAGAAAAATCGCAGGTGAACATGGCAGAAAGCAGAACTCCAGAGTGCTTAAACTTTAGAGGTGATATTGCTAACAACTGGAAGTTGTGGAGGCAAAAATTTAATTTATATCTGCTTGCTAGTGGTAAGACTGAGAAAACTGACGAAGTAAAAATAGCTATTCTTTTGAATTTACTTGGTGATCAAGGCCTCCTAATTTATAATACTTTTGAATATGCAGGAAATGAAAACAAAAATAAGTTAGCAACAATTTTAGATAAATTTGACAAATACTGTAACCCTAGGAAAAATCTTGTCTATGAGTATTTTAAATTCTTCAAGAGAGATCAGATGCAAGATGAAAAAGTAGATCAATTTGTAACATCTCTTAAACATTTGGCTGCAACTTGTGAATTAAAAGAAAAAGATGTTTTAATCCGTGATAGACTGGTTTTGGGTATAAAAGATTTAAGAATACAGGAACGGCTATTACAGCATAGTAATCTGGAATTAAACGAAGCAATACAAATTTGTAGAGCCATGGAAAGTAGTATAGCTACTCAGAAAGAAATATCAAAAAAAATACGTCAGTTTGTGCTATTAACTCAAATTTAAACAAAAATCGACCTGGATCATCCTCTGGATACAGGAAAAATTTGAATAATGAATCTTCTGGAAGAAGTAAGGTTGGTCGAACCGATTATTCAAAATGCAAGAATTGTGGACTTGAACGTCCTGAAAATAAATGCCCAGCTTTTTATCGTTTTTGTAGTAGATGCAAAAAGAAGGGTCATTACCGAAAATTTTGTCAAAATAAATTTGTCAATGATATAGAGAAAAATGAGTATCAGGGAGATGAAAGTAATGAAGATTTTACTGTATGGTCTATATCAAAAAATGTAAACTCAGTTGAGTGGTTTGAGGTTATAAACATTGCTGGTAAAAGTGTTCGTTTAAAAGTTGACTCAGGTAGTCATGTAAATATATTGAATCAGAGTGATTATAAGAAACTTGATATAGGTAATAACAAACTTTTACATACGACAGCAAGTCTCAACTCATATACTGGACATAAAATTGAAATACTCGGGTATATAAATTTGGACTGCAATTTTAAGAGTGAAACTAAAAAACTATACTTTTATATAGTTAACTCTGTAACACAGTGTTCAATTTTGGGCCTCGAGGGATCAAGTAAACTTAAAATAATTGAAAAAACGTTTAGCGATAGTGTGAACGAAGGAAATGGTTTAGTAGAATCAACCAATTTACAAGACATTTTAACTAAACACAAAGCAGTTTTTTCGGGACTTGGTAAGTAAATAAACTTGTTAAAATTAAATTAAAGGACAATGCTGTTCCTAGCATATGTGCTGCGAGAAAAATACCAATTGCACTTAGGGATAAAGTTAAAACAAAATTGGATGAAATGGTGAATAAAATAATAGTTCCGGTAACTGAACCTACGGAATGGGTCAATCCAATTGTAGTTGTACCTAAGCCCAATGATGACATTCGCATTTGCATGGATCCAAGAAATTTAAATGAATATATCATGCGAAAAAACTTTCAAATACCAACGCAGGAATACTTATTCGGACAATTAGCAAATGCTCAATATTTCTCAGTTTTGGATGCTTCTCAGGCTTTTTTGCAGTTAGCCTTGGATGAAGAAAGTTCGTTTTTATGCACTATAGCAACACCATGGGGTAGATTTCGTTATTTACGATTGGCATATGGAATAAAATCGGCTCCAGAAATATTTCAACGTTGTATGTACGAGATTATTGATGGTGTAGATGGTGTTATAGCATTTATGGATGATATATGTGTATTTGGAAAGACATTGGATGAACACAACAGAAATCTGAGTAAAGTCTTGAATAAAATATCTAAAAGTGGATTAACACTTAATATTACTAAATCTAAGATATGTGTACTGGGAGTAAGATTTTTAGGACACATAATAAGTAATCTAGGAATTGCTGCAGATGATAAAAAAACAATTGCCATAGAAAAAATGAAGGCACCATCGAACAAAAAAGAGTTGCAAAGATTTTTGGGTATGATTGTATATCTTGCTAAGTTTATTCCTAATTTGTCTCAAGACAGTTATTAAGTAATAATACGGAATGGGTATGATCAGAAAATGAAGAAAGAAGTTTTAAAAAATTAAAAAAATTGGTGACATCAACTCCTGTTTTATCATATTTTGATCCTGCTAAGGAAACTACATTATCGGTTGATGCTAGTCCTTATGGTCTTGGTGCTGTTATTTGTCAAGATAATCATCCGATTGAATATGCTTCAGTTTCACTGACACCTACACAACAAAGATATAACCACATTGAAAAAGAGCTGTTAGCTGTGGTTTATGGCTGTGAAAGATTTCACTATTACTTATATGGTAAAAAATTTAATGTACAAACCGAGTATAATCCTCTGTTAGGTTTACTTAAGAAACCATTAGATTTTTTATCACCAAGAATCCAAAGATTGGCTATTAGGCTAATGAGATATGATTATAATATCTATTATACCTGGTAAAAAAATGCAATTGGCAGATACTTTGAGCAGAGACCCAATTCCTGATAAAATAGATACTGAGTATCTAGATAACACTTTATTGGTAAATTCTGTGATTGTTACTACCAGACAAAATCAAGAAAGACTACAAAAAGCCACAGAAGATGATTATATTCTTCAAAAGGTTAAATATTATGTATTAAATGGATGGCCACAACATAAGGCAAATATACCAGCTGAAATAAAAATTTATTGGAACTTCAAGGATGACATTTATCTACAAAAAAATGTTTTGTTTTATCGCAAAAGATTGGTGATTCCAAAAAGTTTACAACATGAATTTTTGAATTTAATTCATCAAGCTCATCAGGGAGTTGTTTCATGTAAGAAATTGGCCGAGGAAGCAGTGTTTTGGCCAGGAATTTCAATAAATATTCAAAACTTTGTATTAGCTTATGAAACCTGCCAAAGTTATTCGAAAGGCAATCCAAGAGAACCTCTTAAACCCCATGAAACTTCAGAGAGACCTTGGCAGAAAATCGGAATAGATTTTAAAGCTCTGGGAAACCTAAACTTCTTGGTTATAGTAGACTACTATAGTAAATTTATTGTGGTAAATAAATTGACAAGCAAGACTGCTGAATCTGTAATATCTACTTTGAAAAATATCTTTACATTAACTGGAATTCCATCAGAAATATTTTCTGATAATGGACCACCCTTTAATTCTCATGAGTTGAAAATTTTGCAAGAAACTAAGATGTTAAATTAACAACATCTAGTCCATATTTTCCACGTTCAAATGGAATGATTGAAAGATCAATACAAACAGTAAAAGGTTTATTGGTTTAGGCATATAAAGAAGGAAAAGATCCGTTTTTGGCAGTTTTAAATTATAATGTCACGCCTAACAAGATTTACCTGCACCTTGCCAACTGTTAATGGGAAGAAGACTGCGAACGACTTTACCTGTAGCAAAGAAAGTTTTAAAACCAAAATATTCAACAAAAGGCATAAAAGCAAAACTGGAAAAGATGCAGTCGAAACAAAAAGAATATTTTGATAATTCTACCAAAAGGTTACCTCCATTGGTTGAAGATCAACAAGTTTTAGTTCAACAAGGAGTAAGAGACTGGAAACCAGCTACAGTTGTCCAAGTTCAAATAAATAATACAGAGTATAGGAGAAATAGACAACATTTAAGACCATTTCGGCAACCAGAGGTAAATGAACCTGAATCAGCTTTTAAGCACGAAGAAAATGTGGATGAATCATTGCTGAAACAAAAGATTGTTTCAGTTGAAAATAGAAAAGAAGAAAAAGAACATAAAATGACTAGGAGTGGACGTCTAGTAAAGCCTCCTGCGAAATTAGATTGATAATTGTTGTTTCGTCTTTTTTCTTTTTTTTTTAATGAAATGGAAATGTTATGTATTATACTTAGTACTTAAGTATTATACTACTACACTATAATATATTATATCTGAAAGATATATCAGTCAGTGTCATTACGATTTCTATCACTTAAAATATAGGGTCGGTCAAGTTAGCCCCCCCAGTTAAAACTTAGGGTCGAAAAATACATAGGTAGTTTGCACACAACTTGCACAACCTTGCACAACCAAAAAAAAAGCTTGCGCACTAACCATTGGTTAATTATATGAAAAAAACCGTGGGGGGGGGCTAACTTGACCTTAGCCCCCCCAGTAAAAAAGTTAAAATTTTTCACTACAATCTAATAGTAAATAGCTTGCATAAGCTTGCACAACCAAAATAAAAGCTTGCGCACCCTTAACAAGAGCGGTGAGGGGTAAATAATGTTTACCGTCAGCCCCCCCCAGAACGAAAATTGACCGAAAAATGTTGTAGTATTATATTAAAAAAAAGCTTGCACAACCTTGCACAACCAAAATAAAAGCTTACCCTTAACAAGAGCGGTGAGGGGTAAATAATGTTTACCATCAGCCCCCCCCAGAACTAAATTTGTCTAAAAACTATTTCAGTATATTAAAAAAGCTTGCACAACCAAAATTAAAGCTTGAGCACCTTAACAAGAGCGGTGGGGAGTAAATAATGTTTACCGTCAGCCCCCCCTCAGAACTAAAATTGACAAAAACAATGTTGTAGTTTATTAAAAAAAAGCTTGCACATCTTTGAACAACCAAAATAAAAGCTTGTGCACCCTGAACAAGAGCAGTGGGGAGTAAATAATGTTTACGGTCAGCCCCCCCAGAACTAAAATTGACAAAAAAATGTTGTAGTATATTAAAAAAAAAGCTTGCACAACCTTGCACAACCAAAATAAAACCTTGCGCACCTTAACAAGAGGGGTGAGTAGTAAATAATGTTTACCGTCAGCCCCCCCAGAACTAAAATTAACCAAAAAATGTTGTAGTATAAAATAAAAGCAAATGCACTTTTTAAGTAGCCTACAATACTTTTTTTACGTAAATCAATAATTTGTTGGCGGCAGTGGGTAGGTACTTAATTATTTTTTTTAGTGACTTAAAAGTTTTTTTATTAAAAAGTTCTTTCTAATAAAATTTTCATTTTATTTATTTTGTTGTTGAAGATAAAAAATACACTGCCCAATAAAGTAGCTTTCCCATTTTTTACCTCCGCGCGTGAAATGGATTTTTTATTATCAGATTCAATTTTAGCAACCTTGAAGACCCCAATATACCAATTTTACGATAACTACCCTCCCACTCAGGGGGTGAAATTTGAAAAAAAATATTAGATTCATGTTCGTCGACCCCAAAAACCCCTATATACTAATTTTGACGAAAATATTGAAAATATTTAAAAGATATTTATCCGCTTACCCCCGCGGGGGTGGAGTTAAAAAAATTATCATCAGATTCAATTTCAACAGCCTTAAAAAGCCATATAGGGGAGACCGGGCTGACGGTAAACATTATTTACCCGTTACCGCTCTTGTTAAGGGTGCGCAAGCTTTTATTTTGG
>OY294044.1:39928522-39964926 GCA_958510825.1 Brachypterus glaber
TAATTTGATTTTAACTTGTAAGTTTTACCTTTTAACGTCGTAAAAGACCAAATCAAGTAGGCTGCTTTGAAGTTTTATCTGAAAAAATTGTAATTCGACATAATTCGCAATAAAAATTAAAAGAAAAACATGTAAAAATTGTCCAAAATTAATATTTTTGTAAGAAAAATAACGTTATAACAGATAATGTATGTAAGTAGAAGAAGTAAAAATACGGATATTTAGCTCTTCAATTAATTTTATAAAATAAAATTTGTAGTAAAAAAAAATGACAGAAGAATGGTTTTTACTTTGCAAGTGATAAAGTAAAAGCCACGCGTGGGTTATTAACAAGTTTCTCTATTTAAAATGAAGCTAGTAATTGTCTTATTACGTTTGTGTATTGGACAAAAATATATTTCTCTTAAATTTAAAAGAAAGGTGACACAAAAAAAAAGTAAACCCGTTTTTCTTATTATATAAGTATAAAGGTGCTAGTATTAACACTATAATTATATTCTCTTCTTGGTCAGTGGTTGTTAGGGAATATGGAAATTAAGAGTAGGGATGCTAGAAAATATGCCTATATATTCTTATTTTAACTAGAATATTATAGAAAATTTTATATTGTTCGCAATAAAAGTCATAAATAAATAGCAGTTATAAAATATGCAGATATAAAAATGGTATTTTTAAATGCACAATCTGGTTTCCCGATAGAGTAGATTTTTACGAAATGTTTCTTTTTTATTGAAATTTTCCTATGTTTTGAACAAAAAAAAAAAGTTTTGCTATATTATAAAAAATAAGTTCATATTTTAACGTTCTTTTAACAAAGGTTTATGTTAAATTAATTTTAAAAAGTCCCTTATGTATATTTTGTTTTTTATTTTAATTGAAAAGACGGTTATTGATTTACTATTCAAAAAGGTTAAAAATTCAGAGTAAAACGATAGCATAGAGACTATTATAGGAGTCGACCCATAGTAATGTTATTATTGCGGCACTTTTTACTGTATTTTAACTACGACCGTGATTAATCTATAAAAATAAACCGTTTAAACTTTAAAACGGCTGTGGATAAAGTACAGTATTCTATACTATTAATAGTTTAGTTTATAGTTTATTTTTGCAGACATTACATAGACATGGAGTGTCCCAAATAAGCTTTTGGCTTGAATTTTGAAAAAACTAATTCCAATTTTGACAGATTATACATAAAATTTTCAAATATACTATTAACTATGCTTTCGCGAGAGAATCGAACAGTCGATCTCCAACACATCTTTGATTTAAGTGATAAATTGAATGAAGGCGAAAAAACCAAAATTAAGATGACCCCAGAAAAAATGGCTCTAAAGTTGCAAGACTACCAGCTAAACGGAACTTATGTTTTTTTACCCGAAGAATACTTGCAACCCAGTCAAATTCGTGGATTAATATCCCAATACACAAAAAAAATATGTAAAAAAACATCCTGCAACAAAAGAAAAGCGATTACTCCTTTAGACATGGAAGATGAATTTTCAGAAATTGGGCCCAACATCGGTGAAATTATTTCCACTGTCATAAATAACATAGAATAATTTCGAAGGAAATTTGAGTAAGATAACCATAACTATACCAATCTTCTTCTCTTATATATACTTTTTAGCCTTTCTTAACTTCAAAAAATACTACAGCGCCATCATAACTTAAATATAAGAACTTATTCCATAGTTATATACACAAAAATACAATAAGCCAGTAAGCAATATCATAGTCATAAATAATTAATATATCTTCAGAGAATCAGAAAGATAACTGCAGTGCCATCTCAAGCTCGAATTCATAACTAAAAGGAAATAGTTTTTTTTAAGCTAATGTGCAGTAGAATGTGAAGTTTTGATGAATATAAGGACATCAGTATGTTTATCCCAGTAAACAATATCAGGAATACCCCCTGCGTGCCGAGTTTCTTTTTTACCTAGAGGAATTACATTACCCCTAGTCAGTCTCTACAGTAAATAACAAAAAAAACTTTGTAGTTTAATGTACAGTATCCAGTTTTTCTGCGCAGAGATGCTTCTTCGAGTTCATAGGTCATGAAAATAGTCAATATTTTTCGAAAAAATTATCCCAGCGCCATCTTTAGGCAAATATTCAAACTTTTTTTTGTGAAAATCTAGCAATCCACGATAGTCATATACGTACCAAAAATAATGCTAATGGGTATTGAAATAATTTTTATATACCCAAAAAACTAAATTCAATGCCTACGTGCAGAGTCACTTTAAAATTGATTTTGCCAAAAGGAATCAAATTACACCTAGTTAGTCTCTATGGTATATAACAAAGAAAACTTTGTAGTTTAATCTACAGTATTCACTTTTTCGGCGCAGCGATGCTTCTACGAGTTCATAGGTCATGAAAATAGTCAATATTTTTCGAAAAAATTACCCCAGCGCCATCTTTAGGCAAATATTCAAACTTTTTTTTTGTGAAAATCTAGTAATCCACGATAGTCATATACGTACCAAAAATAATATTAATGGGTATTGAAATAATTTTTATATACCCAAAAACTAAATGCCTACATGCAGAGTCACTTTAAAATTGATTTTGCCCAAAGGAATCAAATTACCCCTAGTTAGACTCTATGGTAAATTACAAAGAAAACTTTGTAGTTTAATGTGCCATGCCCACTTTTTCTGAGCAGCGTTGCTTCTTCGAGTCCATAGGTCATGGAAATGGTCAATATTTTTTGGTGAATATCTAGTTATTCATGAGGGTCATATACATACCAAAAATAAAGTTAATATGTATAGAAATATGTTTTTTATACCCAAAAAACAAAATTTAACCTTTTTTGGGGACCTAAAACTCTTTTGGTCCTAGAGTCCAAAGTTTTGATCCAATCAAAGAAAATATTTAGATTTGACCTACAGTTAGATGTAGGAATAAGAAAAAAAATATTTAAATCGAAGATTTAAACTTTTTTTTTTCGTCAAAATCTAGTAATCCATGAGAGTGATACACATACCAAAAATAATGCTAATGGGTATTGAAATAATTTTTATATACCCAAAAAACTAAATTCAATGCCTACGTGCAGTCACTTTAAAATTGATTTTGCCGAAAGGAATCAAATTACCCATAGTTAGACTCTATGGTAAATTTCAAAGGAAACTTTGTAGTTTAATGTGACATGCCCACTTTTTCTGAGCAGCGTTGCTTCTTCGAGTCCATAGGTCATGAAAATGGTCATTATTTTTCGAAAAAATTACCACAGCGCCATCTTTAGGCAAATATTTAAACTTTATTTTTGGTGAATATCTAGTTATTCATGAGGGTCATATACATACCAAAAATAAAGTTAATATGTATAGAAATATGTTTTTTATACCCAAAAAACAAAATTTAACCTTTTTTGGGGACCTAAAACTCTTTTGGTCCTAGAGTCCAAAGTTTTGATCCGATCAAAGAAAAAATTTAGATTTGACCTACAGTTAGATGTAGGAATAAGAAAAAAAATATTTAAATCGAAGATGTGTTGGAGCAAAATTCCCAAACACTGTTCGATTCTCTCGCGAAACCATAGTTAATCTGAATAGATCCTTTAACGATAGCCGTATGTTATCATCTTGAACGTCTAAGTGGAGATGAAAATAGATGAAATTCATAGGATTCTTCTTAAATAATTCTTTTAAAAAATAATAAATTTTATTGATCAATTAAAAAATGAAATAATTTAAAACTATTAAATATTTTTTAATCAGCAAAAAATAAAAAAAATTAACTATTATATTTTTTAATTAAAAATAGCAATTAAAATGAGTGTTTTTTTTTTAAAACAAAATGTAGAGGAAACTTTAGTTTGGGCGCACATCAAGCTAGGGTCTATTTTGACTGGTATAAATTTAATTTTGATAAGTTTAATATTAAAAAATGAGTGATTTTGTTAACATATGGGCCAATCCCTAATAAACACTCATAATGTAACGATGCATAACGACTCTGGTAATCTCATGCATAGTTTTTGTATATGATGGGATTTCATTTGGGGGTTCTCTGCGTTAACTATGCTTCTGCATTTACTCTGCTAATTTTCCGAATATATTACATTTGACTTGATATATAATCAGTTTTCTAGGCTGAAATAATAGAAAATTTTATAATTTTGATGGTTTATTTTTTATTTTCATGGTATAGTACATAGTATGTCTCGAGAACATTAAACAACATACAGGTACATACTTTTTATTATAACTTACAATATGTATTTTTGTTTTAAATCTATTTTTTTTACATTTTTTATCATGAAAATATTTATTTTTTAAACATTATCATGATTTTTGTTTATATTTTTATTTATAGGTTTAAAGCTTCAGAGGTAATATGACGTCATTCGACATTTGGGCTCATAAAATGCAGAATTGGTCATAATTTTTATTTTTTTTTAGTTAGCTTATTTTTTTCATTAATCAACATTTATTATGTACATTTTTTTTGTTTTTGCACATAAAATATATTTGTAATCATTTGTTATAAATAAATTTTAATATCAACCAATTTTTTACACATTTTAATTCCACAGTTACAACGTTTATAGTTTATACAATGTTAATTCTTGCACTTCCATTTAAACTCTCGAAATTGACTTATGAAACGCATATTATAGATTTTTTTTACCTAAAACTGTAATAACGTTACATGTGTACAAATAAATTTCTAAAAAGCTTTATTAAATATTATAAAACCTTTCTGTAACTTTTAATAAGTCTTTCTATACGTTTAGTTATCCCTTTATCGAAATCAAGGATTTTTCTTATACACGGTGTATTTGAAATAGGGTCGGAAATTTTAACAGGTGATTCTACATGATAAAATATGAAAAAAGTTCCTATAAACATATGTCTAAAAATGCGTCATAAGGGAGCTACGCCCCTTTGAAATTGGCTAAAAAAATCGGTTTTTATTTAATAACTCAGGAACCCTTTGAGATATATTAACGAGGTTTTGCACGTGAATTAATCCTAATAAGGCCCATCTTTGTATGTCATTTTTACGTACTTATTTAAACCAGGGGTGTGCGAAACGGGGGGGCCTTATCAGTTTTTTGTCCCAAACTTTTTTCTGTGTAACTTTTTTGCAATTTTATTTTTGAAATATGATTTCTCAGGTCAAAATACATAAAAAAGGTACTCTTGTTGTAATACTGTAGGATTAACCGTTTTCGAGAAAAATTCATTTGAACGTGAATTTCACGGTTCGAGGCCGAAAAATTAAATACTAAAATGTCGAAAACCAAAATTTTAATGATGCAATGTTATTCTACATCTAAAACTAAGAAAAAAAGTTTCCATACATGTAGGTCGAAAAAACGCTTTTAAAGCTACCATAGCCCTTTAAAAATGGTGCATATTTAGGAGACCATAACTCCATTAGGATTGATTTTTGGAAGTACCTGTATATGAGGTTTTTTTCTTAGTTTTTAATGTACATTCGCCCTGCATCATTAAAATTTTGGTTTTCAACATTTTAGTATTTAATTTTTCGTCCTCGAACCGTGGAATTTCACCTTCAAATGAATTTTTCTCGAAAACGGTTAATCCTACAGTATTACAACAAGAGTACCTTTTTTATGTATTTTAACCTGAGGAATCATATTTCAAAAATAAAATTACAAAAAAGTTACACAGAAAAAAGTTTGGGACAAAAAACTGATAAGCCCCCCCCCCCGTTTCGCACACCCCTGGTTGAAATAAGTACATGAAAATAACACATAAAAACGGGCCTTGGTAGGATTAGTTGACGTGCAAAACCTCGTTGATATATCTCAAAGGGTTCCTAAGTTATTAAATAAAAACCGATTTTTTTAGCCACTTTCAAAGGGGCGTAGCTAGCTTATGACGCATTTTTAGACATATGTTTATAGGAACTTTTTGTCATATTTTATGATATAGAATCATCTGTTAAAATTTCCGACCCTATTTCAAATACACCGTGTATGCTAATAATATAAAAACTGCGCCTTTATTGATAATTATCAATAATAAAAGACTCAAAAAAAAATCTTCTGTCCTAGAGGTGCCACATACACATTCCCATGTATTTTTGAGAACTGAATACGAATCCGATATCAGTTTTGATCAATCAGGTCAGCGTTTCAAAATAACCTCAAAAAAAAATTGAAATCCGCCGGTTTTTAAAAGGTATTTCGAGGTTATTTTGAAACGCTGACCTGATTGGTCAAAACTGACATTATTTATCAAGAGCAGTCATACAAGAAAAAATCAGCCAATAGAATGGTTCAAATTTAGTTTCTATTGGCTGATTACTTATCATGAAACTTGCCTAATATTAGGCAATACCGAGGGGAATAGTTATTTACGCTCCTAGTAGAGGTAAGTGAATTTTTCTGTGTGAGATCGTAGTTTGTGAACCAAAGCGGAGCTGAGGTCCATGAAAACGACCGAAGACAGAAAAAGAAACTTACCTACGAGTAGCGCATTACGTTTTTCTCACTACCAAGGAGTTAAAATCGTATTTTATTAATAATATTTTTGACATTTATATGTCTGACAATTTTTTTTATGGAATCATTATAAAATTAAGAATAGTAGTCTTGTGTCTAGGTGTCCCCCTTAGGTAAGTGTCTGACACTTCGTGTCCTTTGGCGGTAAATCGATTTTTTGTCTAGTTACGGTTTTGTTTGTATTGATTTCGTCTATCAATAGATGTGATCACTAAGTATGCTCGATATAGTACTTTCCATTACTGTCGGCTTTTTGGTTAAGTAATGTCAACATACCTATGGTCTGTTTCATCATTGATGAATCATCAAGCAAGAGAGTAAATTAAAAATCGCAAAATGAATATTTTCAAAATAGATTCGAATATTGGATGTGCGAATATACTGCGTAGTTTATTTTATAAAACATAACTATATTCTATACACAAACATATACTATTCAACCTGTTGTAAAAATATTTACTGTGCGATTTTTAATTTACGCTATTGCTTGATGAAACATAGTTGGTATTGAGAAAAACTATTTGTAAACTGACTTCCATGATTGATGTATGACTTCAGATATAAACATCAAGATTTTCGAACTTTTTGAAAGATTTCTGAAAAATCTCAAAAATATTTTTGGATATTAGCGATATTTTAGAGATTTGTTGAGATTTTTGACATTTTTGAAGACTGGAAAATTCGCACACGGACTTTCAATAGTGGTTCACCCCTTGACGAATACTTAAAACAGTAATTAAAAAAAAGTCCAATCCAAAGTTTAATAAAGCTGTTTAGATCTATAGAAATACAGTTAAACTTTGTTTAGGGTTCCCCTGAAAATAAAAAACTAACATTTTTTTAGTAATTTTTCCTTAGAAAAATAAATATAATAGTATTTAAAATAAACTATTTTCATAAAATCCAGGACAATAGACTTATTACATTATTATGGAATGGATGCTTCACTGGAATCATCATGAAATGTAAAAATGTAAATGTAAAATAAATTATTTCAATATGAAACGCGTGTAATTTTTTTATATTTATACAGGGTGTTCCATGGCGTGCTAATATTTCAGGGTGTGATTCCTTGCCCAAAAATAAGGAAAAAGTTCCTATAAACGTATGTTCCAAAATGACTCGTAAGGGAGCTACGCCCCTTCAAAGGGTCTTCTAAAAATTCGATTTTTGGTTAATAACTCAGAAACCCTTTGTGTTAAAGCAATGATGCTTTGCATGTGAACTAATCTTAGTAAGGCCCATCTTCATATGTTATTTTCATGTACTTTAACCAGGGGTGTGCGAAACGGGGGGCTTATCAGTTTTTTGTTCCAAACTTTTTTTGTGTAACTTTTTTGTGATTTTATTTTTGGAATACGATTTTTCAGGTCAAAATACATAAAAAAGGTACACTGTTTTTGTATTACTGTAGGATTAGCCGTTTTCGGAAAAAGTTCATTTGAAGGTGAAATTTCACGTTTCGAGACGAAAAATGAAATACTAAAACGTTGAAAGCCAAAAATGCAATGATGCAGGGTTATTCTATATCAAAAACTAAATAAAAAAGTTTCTATACACGTAGGTCGAAAAATCTCTTTTAAAGCTACTATAGCCCTTTAAAAATTATGCATTTTTAAGAGACTATAGCTCCCTATAGAATTGATTTTTTGAAGTACCCGTATATGAGTTTTTTTTGTTGATGTACATTCACCCTGCATCATTAAAATGTTGGTTTTCAACATTTTAGTATTTAATTTTTCGTCCTCGAACCGTGAAATTTCACCTTCAAATGAATTTTTATCGAAAACGGTTAACCGTACAGTATTACAACAAGAGAACCTTTTTTATGTATTTTGACCTGAGGAATCATATTTTAAAAATAAAATCACAAAAAAGTTATATAAAAAAAAGTTTTTGGCAAAAACCTAATAAGGCCCCCCCGTTTCGCACACACCTGGTTAAAGTAAGCACATGAAAATAACATATGAAGATGGGTCTCATTAAGATTAGTTCACATGTAAAGCCGCATTGCTTTAACACAAAGGGTTTCTGAGTTATTAAAAATCGAATTTTTATAACCCCCTTTGAAGGGCGTAGCTCTCTTACGAGTATTTTTAGGACATACAGGGTGTTTACGGTCTTCTGGCAATAATTTTAGGGGATGATAGTCCATCAAAAATTAAGTTAATTTTGCTTATATACCCTTGGTTAAATATTAATATTAAGAGAGATATTAATTAAAACAAAAAATAACAAAAATTGTTTGATGGTCACTGGTACATAGTGGGCTATCCGCAGTTGTGCTTTAACAAATATGTAAAAAACGACGTTGCCGGACCTATTTTAAAATCATGATAGACTCAAAAATAATTTTATTGGTTTTAATTTTCAATAATTTTGATAAAATAAATGTACATTTACAAAAAAATAATGCTATTTTAATGAATCAAGAGGTTAGACGCTAAAAGAATATATAAATTTATAAATTTATTTAAAAAATGAGTCTATTGGCGAGTTTTTTAATAGTTTGCCGACAGTATAATGAAACGAGTACTTTAGAATATTTTTTCTATTTGAGTAGACAAAAATTAGGGAAAATAAATTAATTAAATCAACATAAAACAGTACACAGCGTCAGTAAGCTTATAAGCTTATAAAGGCGGGTAGTTTTTCAAAGGGTCATGGCCCTTTGAAAAACTACCTGTATTGTTTATAGCTAATGTATTTTTATTATCAGTATAAAGAAAATTCTATTGTTTAGTTTTAACCCGACATTCGGCGGTGATAGATTATAATTTTGGCGTTTTTAGCGTGTCCTCTTTTTAATTGCGATTCGTTTAGACTTTTGTGTTTTTATACAATATTTTATGTTATGAAGACTTTTTTAGTTAATACTTAGTTAAGTTACAATTTTTTAGTTTAGTTTTTATGAGTTTTAGTGCTATTTTCGAGTTATTATTTAACTTAAGTTAGTTCTAATAAGAATAGTAGACTTTTTTGTATGTAATTAGTTTCGGTGTAATATTTTCTTACAAATGGATCCAGAGCCTGAAAATGAAATTGAGAATAACCCTCAGCCTGAAAATTACCGTGATCCTGA
The DNA here is from genome assembly GCA_958510825.1 of Brachypterus glaber. Lineage (NCBI taxonomy): Eukaryota > Metazoa > Arthropoda > Insecta > Coleoptera > Kateretidae > Brachypterus > Brachypterus glaber. Next base: position 39,938,101 of record OY294044.1, read on the forward strand.
CCCTGTACAAATGCATGTTTATGGAAATGATGAATATTGTGACATATTAATTTATGGAGAGGTGTTAGGTAATAGTAATGCTGCAGCACGAACATACGCCGAAAGGTTCCCTAACCGGGTTCATCCATATTATCGTACCTTTGTGCGCCTTGCTCAAAGAATTCGGGATACAGGAAGTGTACAGCCACAACAAGGACAGGAGGGAGGACCGGGACGCGAACAAAGAATTATAAACCTCGAAGAGGACATTCTGGATTTTTTTAACGAACACCCTTCAGCAAGTACTCGTCAAGGTGCTACACAATTTGAGGTCTCCAATAGGGTGGTTTGGAGAACTTTAAGCGAAGATCTAAGGCACCCCTATTATTATAAAAGAGTACAAGCCTTACAAGAAGCAGATCGCCCTCAAAGATTGTAATTTTGTCATTGGCTAATTCAAAATAATACAAGGAATCCAAATTTTATACAAAATATTTTATTTTCTGATGAAACCACTTTCACGAGAAGTGGAGTTATGAATTTTCATAATAATCACCAGTGGGCACTGGAAAATCCCCATGCTGTGCGAAGAACAAATTTTCAACAAAGATTTTCTTTAAACATATGGGGTGGAGTCATTAATGGACAATTAATTGGGCTGCATATTCTACCCGATAGGCTAAATGCTGATTCCTATTAAATTTTTTAGAATATGACCTAAATATTTTAATGGAAGAAGTACCTCTGGCGGTTAGGAGAAGTATGTGGTTCATGCATGATGGTTGTCCCGTTCACTTTAGCCACCGTGTACGCAACCATTTGAACCAGAATTATCACAATCGTTGGATTGGCAGAGGAGCAGTTAGGTCTTGGCCCCCTCGATCTCCTGATCTAAATCCCATGGATTTTTATCTGTGGGGTTTTATAAAGGCTATAGTGTACCCTGCAGGGCAAGCTGAACCACAAAACCTGCAGGAACTTATAAATCGCGTCGAGGCGGCTGAAATACAAATGCGGCAACATGGTAGTATCCAACGTGCCATGAATTCATTGTTACGGCGGGCCCACCTGTGTATCGAGAATGGTGGGGAAAACTTCGAACACTTATTGTAGCAGCATGGTCAGCAGTCGTCAAAAGTTTTTAATATGTAAACCAAAAGAAGGTATTTTTTACGTTTTTATTTTTTGAGTAAAACATTTTTTTTGTTGGAATTTTTGTTTTAAAATGCAGTAATAAACCCACCCTTAAAATTATTGCCAGAAGACCGTAAACACCCTGTATGTTTATAGGAACTTTTTTTCTTATTTTTGGGCAAGGAATCACACCCTGAATATAAGCACGTCATTATGGAACACCCTGTATAGTCTATAGATACTTAACATAAATTAAAAAAAATATAATTTAATTTATATAAACATAATTTAATAGGCTAAATAATAATTTATTATTGAAGCAAACAAAAAACATTTACATTTTCAAATTAATGTTTTTAATATTTTAAATTAGGGTACAAACTAAATATCAGTTAAAGAATAATAAACATTTGGTTAAAACAATAATACCTAAAGTACACTATGTATGACTCGGAAAGTTAAAAAAATAGATTTTTAGCGTACCCCATGTCCACAGCTTTTTCAGCTTCTAGAACCTAAAGGAACCGGATCCAAAACCCAGAAATTTGGAAAAAGCCTAATTAGAATGTACTTTAAGACATATTTGAAATAGGGTCCGAAATTTTAAGAGGTTTTCTATAAACATTTGTATTAAAATGCGTCGTAAGCATACGTAAGTAAATAAAAACCGATTTTTGCAGTCACTTTCAAAGGGGCTAAGCTTCCTTACTACGCATTTTTAGACATATGTTTATAGAAACTTTTTGTCATGTTTTATGATGTAGAATTACCCCTTAAAATATTTCAAGTACCTACACCCTGTAATACAGCCGGGAAATGAAAATGGTCACCAGCTTTTAGACTATGTATTGATTTGTATACGCGGTTACAGACTGGGCGCGACTTTTCTTAATGGTTAGAATTTACAGAAGATCGCAACCAGATTTCGATCACTATTTTTACTGACCTGAACGTTTTCGGATCCCCTAGTGGAACAGTTAATGCTTAGGTGCAAAAATTACTAGAGTCTGCGAGCGATAAGAATGGGACAGGCGGAGTGAATTGTTTTATTCCAACAAGCGACTGTTGTCAAGGTAATCACGACGTTGCCAAGAGGCATGTATGTAAATAATCCAATTTTGCTTTCTGCGCATCCCGTGTTTAATGACGTCTATGTCCCATTCTTATAGCGCGCCGACTGTCAGTGTCGAATTGGGAGCATGATACCGGGCAAAGTGTGAGGATGGCCATACATTTTCCAAAAAAAAAAAGCTGTAAAAGTGTTGCGATGGCCACAATGTTAAAAAAATAAATGGATTTAAAAGTGCAACCTACACTCTGTATGACAACTTACTTCCTTTAACAAGCATGTCAAGGTTTTAGTGTAGGTTGCACAGATTTTGAAATAAATGCGCCTTGCATATTGTTGGTGACAAAACAACAACCAAGTTTTGGGTTTGGATAAATTTTAACATTTGAGGTGGCCTGCTGAGTATTTTCCCGGTTGCCCAGCGGTGCAATTCGACACTGAAAGGTCATAATTTATATAACAGTCAATAAAGTTAATAAAAACAGCACAAATAAGTCCTATTAATTACAAATACAATATGTATAATATATACAATTTTCTTACGTTAATACATAGTTTACTATTTTTTAATTAGTTTTTGAGAAATTTAAAAAATGTCTCACAGCACCATATAAAATACAACAATTAGTAGAACTCACTACTAATTTTGAAGACATACTTAATTTTTAATCACATTTATTTATAATCTATATACTATACAACTCTCTTTATATGTTTAACTAAAAGTAAATTAAATACCCTGTTCGATAATTTACGATAATAAATAATATTAAATAATGAGTTATTGTTAAAATATATCACAAGTTTAAATAATTAAATAAATAATTAAATAATTTATACCAGAACATTTTTTTTTAATATTTACATTTGTTCTGATATTAGTGAATATTCAAATTTCAGAATTTACTATAATCGTTAATACTAAAGTATTCTTAGGCGTTTCACCTTTTATTATAGTACAATCAAAATGTCGTTTTAAATTAATTTAAATTTAAAATCTTCGATTTTTTTTGTTAAATATGTTTTTAAAAATCTACACATAAAATATTTGATATCATTCAATGTTAACATATAATAATAGTAAAAGTTATTAAATAATATTCAATTTCGGTTCCAAGCCAAGTCAACATATAGACCGAACCGTCTAAATATTTGTATGTTCCTTCAGCATAAGGTGATAATATCCCATAGATAAACAAATCTATTTAAAATATTTAAAAAAATATTAAAACAAGTAATCTAATTAGCATTAATGCTCGTTTACAAAAATAAAATAAATAACTATATGTAATAATATTGGAAGGAACATTTCGATCGTATTCAAATATTTAGAAACATAACTATATTAATATCTACTATAGAAATTAGTAATGCAAAGTGATACAATAAGCTTGTTTCCATTTAAAATCTCAGTGTTGGACTGGCCATGGGCAAATATTCCCATATCTCCGAAATCAAGCATGCCAATGAAGTGGATCACTAAAAAATTACATTTTTTAAATTACTATATTTCAAAGACTCTTTTGATTGATTTTTATTTTACCTAAAAGGAGAGTCGCAAATAAAATACATACGAAATGGATTAAATCATTTAATTTAATTAAGAATAAGCATACCACAACCTAATCTAAAAAAATTGATATGGTACAGTTGAAATCAAAAAAAGTACTACAGCACTGAACCTTGTGGTCACCAAATTTTTAAAATTTTAGCTTTATTGACAATGAAATGTTTAGGGTTATGTACATTGTCAGTGGATTTAAAAACGATATAAAAAGACATTCATTTCTCGAAAAAATATATTCCTATTTATAAAAATTACAGAATTAACTTATATAACTAAAAAAATAACAGAAATAAAAAAAATTAAATTAAAATAACGAAAAACTATTAAGGTACCTTATCTAAAGCAGTTAATGGAATTCTCTAATTCCTCGGCCATTTTTCTTATATTAGCCCCAAAATATACTGTTAAATTTGATTTTTCTTGCTGGCTTAAGTGAAGCATGTTGACACATTTGACACTTGGAAAAATTATGTTTCAAACAAGATGACTATGGTTATAAACCAAATTTTATTATCGAAACTATAACATACTAGTATGAAGAACAGCATACTACAAACATTTTATTAGTTAACTACGACAGACAATGACGTCACACTTACTATTCTTAGTAGCCATGTACCCCTAGGTGGTTTGCTCGCATAGTAAGTATTTCTATCCTTTTCTATCATATTTCTGTCCTTTCCGAATCATATTTTTTCGACGAAGAAGAGGTTAGTGTTTTTGTGGAAGGCGGACGAGGGGCTAACCGCGTCTGAAATTCGTACAAAAGAGTTCCTTTTTGCAAAGAGTTCCTCAGAGTTCCTTCGGAGTTCCTTGGGAGTTCCTCCTTTGTTCCTCTCTGGAAGGGCAATTTTTGGTAAATAAGCCGTAGAAATTACCGCTATGCAAGCACTACTGCCAATGAGGCACCCTCAAAAAAAGCTTTGTCTCTGACGGTTACTACCAAACTTGTCGCCCCTTCAAAACAAAAATTGGCGCCCCAAAATTACCTTCAGGAAAAAAATTTTGTCCCTGACGGCCTCTACCAAACTTGGCGCCCCTTCAAAAAAAAAAAATAAATTGGTGCCCAAAGATAGGATGTTTGGAACGGCTCATCTAGTTTGAAAATAAAAACGTTAATCCGCATGAGTAATAAATAATAATTGTTTCTGACCGCGTCTGAAATTTGTACAAAAGAGTTCCTTTTTGCAAAGAGTTCCTCTGAGTTCCTTCGGAGTTCCTCCGGAGTTCCTCCAAAGTTCTTCAGAGTTCCTCCGGAGTTTCTCCAGAGTTCCTCCTGAGTTCCTCCTGAGTTCCTTCTGAGTTCCTTTGGCTTGTACAAAAGATTTCCTCGCGGTCAGCCCCTCGAAGGCGGACTTATGTACAAGATTGTTTTTGCCACTTTTGCAAGAATGAATTCTATTGATATTATTTTAAACAATCGTCAGATATCATTCGTGGATAATATAGATACGATAAACGAGTTAAATAAAAGTAAGTAATTTATAAGCTTTATGCAAAAATGTTCTTGCAGAGTTAGGACAAGCCTAATTTTTTCCTTGTAGACCTCATTTTTGGTTCTCAATTTCAAATATCGCAAAATAAACAACTCAATCAACTTTTTAACCTCAAAAAAGATTTTACTTTTACTTTACCAACTAACTACACTTCGCGCAAAAATTAAGGGAGCAGAAAAAAATTCTAAATTTTTCGGTGATTTTTGACGAGCTGTATCTCAGTGAAAAATGGTCTTAGAGACTTAAAAAAAAAGCATTTTGTAGCTCTAAGATTCTAGTTTTCCGATTTTTTAGCCAAAAAATTTTCTGAGCAACGCACAGAGGGCCAGGGAAAAAAGTGGACATCATTCTGAATTTTTGCATACGGCTATTTTTGATACCGCTGATTTCGAATAAAATAATGAAAAAATTCAAAAAAAAATTTTCGAATGTTTATGGCGGAGTCAATATGACTCATCGGTTTTTGAACCTTTACTGTGTTTGCACGAAATTAGGGCTAATTTTTTTTGGAATGGCTTCAGTTTTGGAGAAGTACTTAAAATTAAAGCACTTAATACGAAAAATATATAATCAAACTTAAAAATTTATTTAATCCCCTATTTTTGTGAAAATCTTTATTTCAAGATATTATGCCATCTGTAAAATAAACTATTTTTTTTAATCATAGAATATGTACTTAAGTATCATCAGATATGTCTAAAAATATATTACATAATTAGTAAAGTGTCTGTATCGTAATATAAAGGTCCTAGAAACGTGAAAATAGTAACTATCAGCTTAAATCATAAATTTTAAAAAAATATCCATTTGTTAAGTGTGCCTTTCCATGGAGATTTTTCCTTAACTATAGTAATATTATTCTATGGAAAAAAAAGTTGCGGATTTTTTGCGCAACACAGAGAAAAATAATAAAGTTTTTTATATACGTATTTTTTACGTAGATATTAACAACAGGTTAATATCCATTTGTTAAGTGTGCCTTTCCATGGAGATTTTTCCTTAACTATAGTAATATTATTCTATGGAAAAAAAGTTGCGGATTTTTTGCGCAACACAGAGAAAAATAATAAAGTTTTTTATATACGTATTTTTTACGTAGATATTAACAACAGGTTAATGGTACGATATATTTTTTTTAATTTATGATTTAAACTAATAGTTACTATTTTCACGTTTCTAGGACCTTTAAATTACGATACAGACACTTTACTAATTATGTAATATATTTTTAGACATATCTGAGGATAATTAAGTACATATTCTATGATTAAAAAAAAAATAGTTTATTTTACAGATGACATAATACGTTGAAATAAAGATTTTCACAAAAATAGGGGATTAAATTAATTTTTAAGTTTGATTATATATTTTTCATATTAAGTGCTTTAATTTTAAGTATTTCTCCAAAACTGAAGACTTAAAAAAAATTACCCCTGATTTCGTGCAAAAGTAAAGGTTCAAAAACCGATGAGTCATATTGACTCCGCCATTTTGAATTTTTAGGTTATGAACATTGGTCTACATAAACATAATCAAAAGAAGACATTTGACACATTTTTATAAAGATCGAAAGAAAAATAAAATTTTGGACCACTCTAGTGGCGCGGAAATTTTTTTTTTAATTTTTTCATTATTTTATTCGAAATCAGTGGTATCAAAAATAGCCGTATGCAAAAATTCAGAATTTCGTCCACTTTTTTTTCTGTGTAACGGTTCCAACGCAATTCGAATAAAAAGCGCGAAAAAAAAATTTTCAAAATTTTCAGTAAATTTTTTCTTGCTCCACGGGCTCGAAATTTTTTTTTGATTAAGCGATTATATGTACCAGATAGCCTGTTTATTCAGCTTTAATTTGACGTTTGGCGATTTTCTCTACGCCAATTCCTCACGGAGATATCCGATTTTTAATGAAAAAGGATTGTCAAAAAAGTCGTGAAAAAACAATTTTTTCATTTTAAACAGATTACACATTGTTTAAGAAACAAAATTTTTGCTCCTTTAATTTTTTTTTAATTTTGATCAATCGGTCCGTTTAATGTATCGATTTATTATTTTACATGGCTATTGGGGGTATGATTAGGGACACTAGATCTAGGTCTTAAGTTAGCAAGGCGACAGACAACGGGAAACGTCAGAAAACATCTGAACATAGGTTGCCATAGAGAGTTTCTTCACGGATTTTACTGCCCATCCTAAACTTAGAAATTAATCAAATCGAGCCGTTTTGAAGTTAATTTTTTGCTAAATTGCATCGTCGAAAATGTCAATAGATAACCTAATTTTTTGACGTAAACTTATCATTTGTGTTTTAAAATAGTGTTTAATCGCAGAAAAACAGTGTTAATCATTAATAAACTTACGTTTCTAAGTGTTACGCATAATAACGTGTAACGAAGAAAATTCAATCGCTACAAAATATGTTTTTCATCTTATTTTAAACAGATGAGATAATGGACCATTTTTGCTTAATATGAGTTATTTCTGGACAGCCAGGCTGGAATTTCTTCTTTATTTTCACGAATTAATAAGGTAAATACAATATTGCATGATTTTATCTATATTCTGAACCGAATTTTATCATATGATTGTTTTAATTTAGTATTAAATTGTATAAATTAAGTATTTTTAACAATAAATATAAGGTATCTACATACATCAGACTATTATTTATTTATTTAAATCTGATGCGTACTATAAACAGGATCGGATGGTGGTTTTGAACATGATAGAATATCGATTTTAAATTTAAATCACTGTAAATAGATTAAATTATAAAATATGTATAGAGCCAATAATAAAGTAATTATAGAAATTTAAAACCAAAATACATTTTTTATCATGGTAAAATACTAAGAAAACAAGAAAAAAAAAGTAAAAAATGGTCTGCTTTTCGAGTTGTTATCGCTTCTGGCCGCACTCCCTTAGTTCGGCCCTGGACTTTAAGCTTTGCATTATAATTGTAGAACTCTAAAGCGCACAATTGAAGGGAATGCCGAGATGAACCCGAAAATTTTCACTTTTTTTACGATTTTTTATTTTTTTTATTATTTAAAGAAAAAAATATTTGTGTTTTATAATAAAGCATGTTATGCCCCCAATTTTTTTTTTCAAGTTCATTCATTAGCCAATTATAAAGTAATTGTAGAAATTTAACACCAAAATACATTTTTTACCGTGGTAAAATACTAAGAAAACACAAAAAAGTGAAAAAAATATCTGCTTTTCGAGTGTTTATCGCCCCTGGCCGTCCCACCTAAGCCCAATACTGGATTTTCAAAACTGGAACTATAGAACCTAAAACTTGGGAAAATACAAAAGATAATGAATCTATCTTAAAAATACCCAAATTATAAGCGATAACGAAAAGCATATAATTAAGACCAAGGCGCCCCCAATATTTTGCTTTGGGCCCCTGAAATCGTAACCGATTTTCAAAAATGTTACATTTACGTAATCTCCACACGATTTAAATTTGTCGCCTGATGAATACGAAAAAATTAGCTTTTTTGGGCTCGCATAACCCATCTCTAATAAAACCAAAAATTTAAAAACGCAATAAAAAAAGTTAGTCGTTAGAAATTTTTAAATTTGGGTTTTAATGATTCCGAAAATGATCAAAATTCGATTGGTGTAAACTACTTTCAAAGGCAATTTTTTTTGCTATCTGGCCTATATTCCGAACCGTGGTTTATAATACGCATCAGATTTAAATAAATAATAGTCCAATTTATGTAGATACCTAATATTTATTGTTAAAAATACTTAATTTACACAATTTAATACTAAATTAAAACAATAATTTAGTTATTCATACCTTTAATATATACGCTTCTTTTAATAACTGCAATTTATTCAATGCTGCAGAACTTTTGGCTAGGGTAATCATCCAGAAATGTGACAATAAAGCCCCATTTTTTGTCTGTAGAAAATAATAAGAAAATACATACATTATGAATAAAATAGTAAAATAGAAATCTACCTTTATATCCTAGTATGGTGTGTACCATTCAATTTAATTTTAATTTAAGTTTAATAACATATAAATATTTCAAATTCTGACCATATTTTTGACAAATAAGTCAAAAGTAAGGTTAATCAATCACAAAGCCCCGATGCCAAATTAAATTTCCGAGTTTGAATACTATATTTATGATTAAATTGTTAATTTCATTAAAAAATTGATTCTAAAATAGCATAGTATACCATACATTCCATTTACTTTAAGTTTTATTGGTTCTACACCACATACTACTGATAAAATTGATCATATGATAAAATTTTATTTCAGAATATAGATAAAATCATGTAATATTGTATTTATCTTATTAATTCGTAAAAATAAAGAAGAAATTCCAGCCTGGCTGTCCAGAAATAACTCATATTAAGCAAAAATGGTCCATTATCTCGTCTGTTTAAAAAGATGAAAAACATATTTTGTAGCGATTGAATTTTCTTCGTTACACGTTATTATGCGTAACACTCTTTAGATTAACACTGTTTTGCTGCTATTAAACACTATTTTAAAACACAAATGATAAGTTTACGTCAAAAAATTAGGTTATCTATTGACATTTTCGACGATGCAATTTAGCAAAAATTAACTTCAAAACGGCTCGATTTGATTAATTTCTAAGTATAGGATGGGCAGTAAAATCCGTGAAGAAACTCTCTATGGCAACCGATGTTCAGATGTTTTCTGACGTTTCCCGTTGTCTGTCGCCTTGCTAACTTAAGACCTAGATCTAGTGTCCCTAGGTATGATGAGGTAAAAAAAACATTAGCGGTTCCTTAAAAATTAGCAAAGATATGGTTGATTAACCAAAGAAAGAGAAAAAGGGACTTTTTTCGTTACTTTTGAAGTGAATGTGAAGGATAAAAAAAATTATTTTTTTTTCAAACCTTAGCATAACCTTGTAGAAAATTTCAATTTCAATTTTCTGTATGACCATTGATTGCTGAGATATCCTTAATTAAGGACAAAAGGATCCTTTTTCATTAAAAACCGGATATCTACGTAAGGAATTGGCGTAGAGAAAATCGCCAAACGTTAAATTGAAGCTGAATAAACAGGCTATCTGGTCCATATGATCGCTTAATCAAAAAAATTACTGAAAATTAAAAAAAAAAATTTTGGCGCTATTTCTTTGAATTGCGTTGGAACTGTCGCCCAGAAAATTTTTGGCTAAAAAATCGGAAAACAAGAATCTTAGAGCTACAAAATGCTTTTTTTTTAAAGTCTCTACCACCATTTTTTACTGAGATACAGCTCGTCAAAAATCACCGAAAAATTCGGAATTTTTTTCTGCTCCCTTAATTTTTGCGCGAAGTGTATGACGTCATTTAAACAACAATCTTTAAACCATACTAGTATGTTATAGCTAAGAATAAAATTTGGTTTATTATAGTTAGTTTTATATATCTCTGACTTAGTTAAGTCCTCGATTGATTTTAGTGACAAGTTAGATATAAATGGTACAATTTTTGGGTGTGCTATTATATGCACAAAAAGCGGGAATTGACATTTTGCATTTTGTAAATTTCATTTGTATAAATCACTTATGGATCAAAATAATGATAGAAAATGTCTAGAAAAAATGCTGGTTATACATTTTTAAATAACAAATCATGGTGAAATATAACTTGTATACCAGAAAAACTAAATATGTGTTGGTTCTTTACAAAGCAATGCATTAATGAAGAAGATTGATGATAAACGAAGAAAATTATCCAATCAAAAAAAAAAAAAAAATGGTGGGATGAAGAAAAAACTGAAAGAAATAAGTAAAATATGTAAGTATGAATTACGAAAAACACAAAAAGTCCAAACCAAATGATCGAAGTTATGTGGTACCTCATGACAATTTTAAACACAAAGTTTTAGGAAATTTCCTAATATTTTGTGTTTAAAATTAAAATTGTCTTGGGGTGCACCCTCATGAAAATTTCGCACAAATATCTATAGAAATCTATAAATCCTTCTATTAAATTAGCAGCAAGTTTAGCAACTAAGGTTTTTAATGTAAAAGAACAATGGTCAATCGCTGTAAACGATTCGTTTGAAATGTCAATATTAAATAAATAGAAATTTACTCGTTTACTCGATTAACAATAGAATACATTCAAACCAAGAATGCTGTATCAAATTATTAATCAGATAACATTTATGAAATAGTCAAAACTGTGATTAAAGTGTTTATAAAGAATAATCCATTAAACATAGTAGTTTTTAACATTATTTATTTTAATAGTTGGATGTTATGGTGTACTAAACTTTTCGTAAATTAATAACTAGATTTAGATACCAATAGTGAGTTTAAATTTTATGAATTTTTAATTTTATAACAGCCACTCCAAAACTGCCGCTTAATGTATTTTCTATGGATTGAAAACTAACCTATTAATTTAATAAACTGACAAACGACAAGTTATTCTAACCTCTTACAAATAACACATGTCATAAATTGGGAAGTGTCAGTTCCCGCTTTTTATGCATATAATAGTAGTACTTTTTAAAGATTGCAACTGTATGATAATCATTGAAACAATGAACGATGCATAAACCCACATCACAGTCCAAGGACAATGTTCGACCTCAGGTCGGATATATCCAAGTTATGCAATGTCGGATATATTTGTGAACTATCCTTAAAGGGTTAAGTTAAAATTTCATTTATTTTAGATACTATGTTGTAGAATGATTAATTTTGGGTAAAAAAGTTTATTAAAAATGTTAAAAATGCATTATTTCGGAGGTATGGCCAGTCTGACGTAAAATTCTCTTATCCTAATCTTTGGTTTAAAACTATCATTTATACTTATCAGTAACATGTATACTTAGTATAAATATTACCAATTATATAAACAAAACAGCTATTTATAAATCCATGGAGAAAATGTCATCGTTTCCTCCCACAATACACGATAGAGGAAACAACCTATTACTCCAGAAATATACCTATTTTCTTTTACCTTTATAGAAAAAAATAAATCTAGAAAATGTTTTGTAATTAATTACACTGTGCAAAAAATCGAGGTTTATCTTCTAGGCATGAGATCTGTCAATTTCATTCAAAAATTTAGGAAAAATTTAGTCGAGTCACCAAAGGGTTTTGTTAATTTAGGTAATTTTTTTAAATTTAAAGTTTTTTAAATTTAAAGTTGTCGATACACTTATATCGGAAAACAGATTTAAAAAAGAAACCTGTAAGTCGATTTTTTTTTCAGTGGTGTTAATTTACTAAAACTTTTAAACCTTTAAGCCCATATACATAATATACATGTTATGTCAAAAAATGCTTTGTAAGGGTTAGTAGGCATCGCTACTAACTACCTAAAACAGGGTTAAAAATGCAACAGGGGCCGGAACTACCCACTTCGGAGGGTCTCCCTGGCAATAATGCCATAATTATGCTTAAGCTAAGTAAATAAATAATAAGGAACATGCATAAATTCGTTTCAGTAGGGAGAAAGGGGTAATAAGAAACACTCGGGGGTTTAAGAAACAGAGAATGTTAGAATTAGGACTTAACATAAAGGCAGAAACTTCATTTTTTTCTTTATTGTAAATATGTACAGCTACTTTTTAAACAGTTATAACTTGTTTGTCTTTTCACCGATCTATAAAAAATGCATTATTTCAGAGGTATGGGCATTTTCCTGGTATTGGCCAGTCTGACGTAAAATTCTCTTATCCTAATCAGGGGCCGGAACTACCCACTTCGGAGGGTCTCCCTGGCAATAATGCCATAATTATGCTTAAGCTAAGTAAATAAATAATAAGGAACATATGCATAAATTCGTTTCAGTAGGGAGAAAGTGGTAATAAGAAACACTCGGGGTTTTAAGAAACAGAGCATGTTAGAATTAGGACTTAACATAAAGGCAGAAACTTCATTAATTTTTTTCTGTGTTATAACTTGTTTGTCTTTTCACCGATCTATAAAAAATTTGGAATGAATATGCTCAAAGCCTGTAAAATTCTGTAGATAATTTTAATTATTTAAAATACTATTATATTTTTCAATTTTTTTTTTCGCAAAAATTAAAAAAATTAAAAAAAATTGTCAAAACTAATTTGATAAAATTTAATAGAAAAAAATATGATTTTTTTAATGGCGAATACCGCAGTTTTCTAGGTTAAATAGTTTTTGAGTTATTGCATGTCAATGTCATATTTTCGAGAAATTTCAAAATTTTTAAAATAAAAAAATCATATTTTCGAAACGTGGCGTTTTTGAAAAAAATCTCGTGGAGGTTTTTTTCTCTAACATAAAAAAATAAACAGTCAAATCCGTGACACAAGCCCTTAGCCCTGCCTGAATCGGCGCGGATATCATCTATTTCGATTTTCTTCGTCATTTTAAACTTATTCCTAAGAAAACTCTGAGAAAAATCCTAAAAATAAAGAGTTTTAAAAAGTGTTTTTTATTGCCCCGACAAAACACTATACCTGGGGTAAAAGAGAATTTAAAGCTGCAAATTCCAGAAACACTTTTAATAAATTTTAATTTATGTAGCTATAATAATTATTATAGCTACATTTAGAACTTTCAAATGTCAGAAAAATATGTCGGTGTTGCAAAGCCTGCTAAAACTTTTAACAAAATGTTGGTTCATAGTTAAAAATAAAATGTTCCCACTTTCAACATTAAAGTTCATGACTATTATAAACCTATAATAGTTTATTTAAAAAAATATAAAAATGCTTAAGTAGAAACCTGCAGTTTTTAGGAATACCAACTTATGAATGTGGGGTCCTTGTACGTTTTTTTTTCATATTTTAACAAGAAATTTTTAATGCTTTTTTCTTCACCGTTTCTTATTACTCCTGTTTCTTATTACCCCTAGCTTAAAGGGTTTCTCAGTTATTAAATAAAAACTTAATTTTCTTGGTTGTTTTGAAGGGGCGTAGCTCCCTTACGAAGAATTTTTTGATTTACATCCCAAAGTTTTGGAACCTTAACTTACAAAATGGATCTTGTATATTAGCTTTCATTGGAAACTTTAAAATAAAAAAAAAAACGCTTTAATGACCTAAAGTAAAGAAACTCCTTGGGACCGAAATTAACGACTGACGTTGACAGATTTCGTACATATTTTATTGTCGCACAGTGTTATTTTTGCATCTACGGAGAAAAAATAGTACCTTATTATAATTGCAGCCATGCATGGGAAGACATAAATGCGGGTAAAAATTAACCTATTTTCTGGGACACCGCGGGTAAAAAATAAATTCGCGTTTACCTGCATTAGGATTTCTGCGTTTGTCTGCGTTTACCAGTCTTTTATTCGGTTAGTGCACCATCCGCAAATAACCGCACAAGTCTGCCTTTTCCCGTCATCTTTGCTTTTACCTGCACAAGTCTGAATATGTCTGATATACACGCACAAGTCTACATGTGTACGTTAATTTTGTCTATTTTTTCCTGCATATGTCTGTCTATTTTCTTCAATTTTATCTAGTTTTACCTGCACAAGTCTGCATGTGTACATCAGGTTTGTTTGATTTTACCCGCACAAGTCTGCATAAGTACATTAATTTTGTTTATTTTTACAAACAAACATGTCTGCCTATGCTTGTCAATTTTATCTGCTTCTACCCGACACGTCCGAGTTTACCTGCGTTTGAATGACTGCGTTTGTCCGCTTTTATCAGTCTTTTATTTGGTTAGTGCACAAATACCCGCACAAACATGCCGTCTATTTGCCTGCTTATGCCCGTCAAGTATGCCTTTACCGGCACAAGTCTGCATGTGTACGTCAGTTTTGTCTGATTTTACTTGCAAAGTCTGCATACGTCAATTCGAACCTGCATATTATCGTCAGTTTTTTCTGATTTTAAGCGCACACGTCTTCATAAGTACGTCAGTTTTGTTTGATTTTACCCGTACATATCTGCTTATGATCGTCAATTGTATCTGCTTTTACCCGCACGTTTGCCCGCATTGGTATGTATACGTTCGTCTGCTTTTACCAGTCTTTTATCCGGTTAGTGCACCATCGTCAAATACCTGCACAAATCTGCTTTTGCCGTCAGTTTTATCTGTTTTATACGCACAAGTCTGCTTATGCCAATGTCAATTATGCTTCATGATTGTAAACTAAAAATATTTCTATAAAGGATCTAGAAAAAACTTTTTTTTAAGGAATTTTCTTAAGGCTATGTACGTTTTTATTTAATTTGTTTAACTAATTTAGTCCTTGAATCATACTTGCACCGGGTTTCTCCTACATTTCAAGCTGGAAGTTCTTGTGACAGACTTTGTTTGCTATAAAGCGAAATCCTTGATTTGCACTCCTGGAAGCAGGTTCAAAGGTCCGTTGCAGTTATTGTTAATTTTCGGAAGATCTCCGTGAGAGTTGTGCATGTTGTTTAGCATGTTGTTGCTGGCGTGTGGCGATGTTTGGGTGCCTGATTCTTTTGTTTCTACTTTTGCTTTGGAGTCGCTCATATCAGTTTCTGAAATAACATAATAATATATTAAAGGACAAGTTACATAAGACACTATTTTGGCGAACGCGTCCATGTTTGAAAAACAAGTTCTTTATACTATTTTACGTATTTGCGCGTTTTATTTTGCTTACAAAGTAGTTTAGTTTTGAAAATTTTTAATATGATTGATTTAGGTCATTTAATATATTTATATTGGTAACAATGACACTCACAGTTTAAAATGTTTTATTTGTTTTTTTTTTTGATTACTTATTTACAATAGTTACAAAATTTAAGTTTTAAGTTCATTTCGAGGGGCTGACCGCGAGGAAATCTTTTGTACAAGCCAAAGGAACTCTGTAGGAACTCTGAAGAACTCTGGAGGAACTCCGAGGAACTCTGAGGAACTATGGAGGAACTCCGAAGAAACTCAGAGGAACTCCGAGGAACTCTTTGCAAAAAGGAACTCTTTTGTACAAATTTCAGACGCGGTCAGAAACAATTATTATTTATTACCCATGCGGATTAACGTTTTTATTTTCAAACTAGATGAGCCGTTACAAATACCTTATCAAAACATCCTTCCTTTGGGCGCCAATTTTATTTTGAAGGGGTGGCAAGTTTAGTAGAAACCGTCAGGGACAAAGCTTTTTTCCTGAAGGTAATTTTGGGGCGCCAAATTTTTTCTGAAGGGGCGTCAAGTTTGGTAGAAACTGTCAGGGACAAAGTTTTTTTCTTGAAGGTAAATTTGGGGCGCCATTTTTTATTTGAAGTTTTATTTGAAGGGGCGCCAAGTTTGGTAGTAACCGTCAGGGACAAAGCTTTTTTTCATGAAGGTATTATTTTGGGCACCAATTTCTTTCTATTTGTAGGGGCGCCAAGTTTGGTTGAAACCGTCAGGGATAAAGATTTTTTTTGAGGGTGCCTGATTGGCAGTAGTGCTAGTAGCGGTAATTTCTACGGCTTATTTGTCAAAAATTACCCCTTCCAGAGAGGAACAAAGGAGGAACTCCCAAGGAACTCTGGAGGAACTCCGAAGGAACTCTGAACTGAACAACAGGAACTTTTCTACTAATTTCAGACGCGGTCAGCCCCTCGGTTCATTTTTATAGTTATTTTAAATAAAAATGGACGAAGAAGAGTTAACATTTACTCCAGCGTATAGATGTGTCTCAAATGCTTTCATCCTGCCAGCTGTTCACCTTCACTTCTAGTGTTTGGGACTTACCTGTAAGTAACTTAAAAACCCAAAAAAAGTCGTAAAAAACTTTTTAATTGCTACTAGCAGGCCGAGTCCGGTTCTGCGGGGGCCCAACAAGTTTGGCAAAATACAGGCAATTTCAAAATAAAGTCCAAAATTGTATACCGAGTGGATTAAAAATTTACGGGTTCTATTAAAAGAAAATCTGTACAATAATCTGACATTACCATGGCAAAGGTCACCAACTTTTCTAAGCTGCTAGACGCCCTTTTCCGTTTAAGCACGACGTTATTTTTTCATGCCCGATTTTGTTCTTTTTTGATAGTTTTGTTAAAGAGTGAACGCAAAAAAGAGTTTTTTAGCCTGTTTTTCATACACCTGTAACTTCGATTGGAATTGATAAAATGTAACGTATAAATGCTCAAAAATTTTTTCTGGTCATTAACTTGTGTAAAAAGCAAAATTTATTGTTCTAGAAGCTAAACTTCCCCTTAAACAAAGGGTTAACTATGGGTACTTGAATTGAATTTTATACTCTAAACTTTCTCACATTTTATTAAACATAACTGGCTGGATCCCTTTAACTCGATTTTTCTTGAGATACTTTATGATTTACTAATTTTTTTGGGTGCTTGGGGGTAGTTTAACTCTTTTTGTGGTGGTGGTTTTTCATCAAACCCAAGGGTGATACCCCTTTACGTTTTTTTTAACGTTTTCGAGACCACCCCAGCCCCTAGCGCGTTACGTAATACTTGAACGCTCCTTTGTTAAAAATATTTCTGCTAATATAATTATTACCTTCGTCCTTTTCAATCGGCGGCACGTGCTTTTGTATCTGCTGTTTTTGGTCACACGTGGCCGCAGTGACCATAACAGCCGCCATCATGCTGCCCGATCCTGTGGTTGCCGAACTCTTATTTATCGCACTGTACCGCATGGGCATCATACTCTGGCGAACATTGCGTTCCGGTCGAATCAAAATTATGTAGAGCTAAAATTAGAAATAATATTAATTAGTTCGGTTTTCAAGTAACACGGTTATGGCTGTAAATTCACTGTTACCGCGCTTTCCCAGCCAAAATTTGCCTTTTACAGATTTTTATAAAGATTTAAAAGTAAGATTGAAATTTAGGAGAATCAAATTCTGAACGCGGACGTTTTTATTCATTATTATACTGTGGTCTGTTTCATCAAGCAAGAGAGTAAATTAAAAATCGAACAGGGAATACTTTCAAAACAGATTCGAATATTTGATGTGCGAATATACTGCGTAGTTTATTTTATAAAACATAACTATATTCTTTACACAAACATATACTATTCAAACCTAAAAATATTTACTGTGCGATTTTTAATTTACTCTCTTGCTTAATGAAACAGACCATAGTTATATTAGTTGCGATGTCGTTCTTAAAAACAAAATAAGTAAAAATTTCAGCCAAAACTATTTATTTGTATTAAATAAAGGCAACATAATTAAAAAAAACTAAAATATTTTTGTTCTAAAAAAAATGTTACAAAGTAAATAAATAATATATTTTTTTAATTTTTTTATTCATAGTATACACAAAGTCATGGAGAGCCCCAAATAAGCCATGTGCTTGTGCTAATCGCTCTCCACTAATTTTATTAAAAAAAAAACATTTTCCAAAAAAGTTCATAAATTCACTCCATATATGGTCTGCTTCTTCAAGCAAGATAGTAAATTAGAAATCGCACAGTGAATATTTTCAAAGCAGATTCGAATATTGGATATGCGAATACACTGCGTAGTTTATTTTATACACAAACCATACTATTCAAACCTGTTGCAAAAATATTCACTGTGCGATTTTTTATTTACCATCTTGCTTGAAAAAACAGACCATAGATCTAAACAATTACCTTTGGTGAAAATAAGCATGCCACTGTTACGCTGGCAGACAAACTTATCGTCACTGACATGCTGGTTATCCTCAGAGCCACATGGTTGGCTGTTCCAAAATATAGAGGAACAAACGCTAACCAAATAACGCAAGTGGTGTACATAGTGAATCCTAACATAAAAAATATTTACTATTATTATAGGAAGTAAAACT
Source organism: Brachypterus glaber (assembly GCA_958510825.1). NCBI lineage: Eukaryota > Metazoa > Arthropoda > Insecta > Coleoptera > Kateretidae > Brachypterus > Brachypterus glaber. The sequence goes on from OY294044.1 coordinate 39,957,057, forward strand.
GTTAACAGAATATGTTATTTTGTATGATAGCTGTCTTATCGTTAATCCTGTGCCAATTTTTTTTTTGCTGGAAAAACTCAAAATATGTTTTGAAAAATAAAATTCTATATTTTTATGCATTTTTTTGCATTTTTTTTGTAAAAACAAAACAGAGGGAGGCATGCTTTTCCATTATGTCCGCACAAATGCATAGCAGTTATGTACCTACTATGAATTTGTGCGGACTGGGAATGCATTCTTAAGTTGGCAGCAGTATGTTAGTTGTATTACCAATATACTTTTTAAAAGTTTTTTTTTTAATTATAAATATTTTTTACCTATGTGTTTTGATTCGTTGAATGCTTCTGGTATTTTTCTGGTAAGGACAGCATAAACGGTACAAATTACGATTAAAAATATGGGATACGTAAATGCTATCATGTATGAAGCGTCAATATATGAGGAGCATATAAGCAAATTGTCTTCTCTGGTTGGATAGTGGTGCATAGACTTTGCGGGAGATATAACCATCCAAACTCCATTTATAAGAACCTAAAAAAAATAAGTCAACAGAGATGGCAGAAAGAAAACGTAATGTCAGAAGAATTTAATTTTTTTTTGCTTAAAGTTATTTAACATACATTTTTTAACGAGACACACAAACAAATTCCCTCTCATTTTTTTCTGGGACTTTTAGGCCCGGTTGTACAAACCTGGTTTAACTTTGAGCGGAGTTCCTTTACCATTAAAACACATGACAGTTGAGCTAGGTTCAAATTTAAGCGAGCTTTGTACAACCGGGCCTTAAGGAAATATTTCACTTTTTTTTTAAATATAATTCAAATTTTAGCTATACATGGTTATTCAAAAATAGGGTCATTTTAAGGGTTGGTTCTACATAGGAAAATGTGAAAAAAAGTTCCTATAAACATAATATGTTTATGTCATGTCAGTTTTTTGCCGCAACTTTTTTCTGTGTAACTTTTTTGTAAGCTACAACAATTGTAACATGATTCCTCAGGTAAAAATACACAAAAAGGTACTTTTGTTGTAATACTGTAGGATTAACCGTTTTCGAGAAAAAATATTTTTAAGGGTGATTCTATATAGAAAATATGAAAAAAAATTCTCATAAACATATAACTACAAATACGTCGTAAGGGAGCTAAGCCCCTTTGAAATTGGCTAAAAAATTCTGTTTTTATTTAATAACTCAGGAACCCTTTGAGATATAGCTACGAGGTTTTGCATGAACTGATCTTAATAAGGCCCAACTTCGTATGTTATTTTCATTAACTTATTATTACCAGGAGTGTGCGAAACGGGGGGGGGGGGGGCTTTAGCATTTTTTTGTGATAAACTTTTTTCTATGTAATTTTTTTGTAAATTTTAATTTTGGAATATGATTTCACAGGTCAAAATACATAAAAAAGGTACTTCTGTTGTAATAGTTTAACCGTTTTCTAGAAAAATATATTTGAAGGTGAAATTTCACGGTTTGGATCAAAAATTTAATACTAAAATGTTGAAAAATAATATTTTAATGTATCAGTGTTATTTTATATCAAAAACCAAGAAAAAAAGTTTCTATACAAGAAGGTCGAAAAATCGTTTTTAAATTTTTAATATCTGAAACGTAAAATCGTTTAAAAACTTTTATATTTTCGACAACCAAACACTTTTGCGCATTCGTATGTATTACTAAACATATTTTTAACCGACCCCACTGCGCATCGGTATATATATATATATATATATATATATATATATATATATATATATATATATATATATATATGTTTGCCATAACACTTCTATATAAAACCCTTGCGCATACTTGCGTTTGCCTGAGCATCGGAACTAGCTCAAAATGGACATGAATCGTTATTTAAATTTTGCAAATCCAAGGCTTTGTCTATAAGGGAAAGTTCAAGTATTACGTAACGCATTTATTTATATAGCATTAACATGGGCGTAACACTCCAAAATGACCCCCACCCCACCTAGGAGCGTTACATAATACTTGAACGTTCCCTGAAGAAAAAAAGGTTCGAATTATTGACGTCGTCTGTACGCACTGAAAAAAAAGGTTCGGATTATTGACGTCACACTTTACCCACTGAAGAAAAAATAAAAGGTACGGGTTATCGACGTCGCACTGTACCACTAAAGAAGAAAAAAAAAGGTTCGGATTATCGACGTCGCACAGTACCCACTAAAGAAAAAAAAACGTTCGAATTATCGAGGTCGCTTGTATTCACTAAAGAAAAAAGGTTCGGATTATAGACGTCGCACTGTACCCAATAAAGAAAAAAAAGGCTCGGATTATCGACGTCGCACTTTACCACTAAAGAAGAAACAAAAAGTTGCGGATTATCGACGTCGCACTGTACACACTAAAGAAAAAAGGTTCGGATGATCGACGTCGCACTGTACCCACTAGAGAAAAAAAGGTTCGGATTATCGAGGTCGCACTGTATTCACTAAAGAAAAAAGGTTCGGATTATAGACGTCGCACTGTACCCACTAAAGAAAAAAAAAGGTTCGGATTATCGACATCGCACTGTATCCACTAAAGAAAAAAAAAGGCTCGGGTTATCCACGTCGCACTGTACCACTAAAGAAGAAAAAAAAAGTGCGGATTATCGACGTCGCACTGTACCCACTAAAAGTAAAAAAGGTTCGGATTATCCACGTCGCACTGTACCCACTAAAGAAAAAAATGTTCGGATTATCGACGTCGCACTGTACTCACTGAAAAAAAAAATACGGATTATCCACGTCGCACTGTACCCACTCGATTTTGCCCATTTTCGAACTTATCCGAGCTATTAAGCCAATACACCTGCATACCAAATTTAAAGTCCGTAGCTCAAAACGTGAAAAGTGAAAAATCGGAAAAAAAATGAAAAAAATTATTATTATTTGCGCTTTTAGTAGAGGTAAGTGAAATTTTTTATGTGAGGTCGTATTTTGTGCGGAGCTAAGGTCCGTAAACACGACCGAAGACAGAAAAAAGTTACGAGTAAGCGCATTACGTTTTTCTCACTACCATGGAGTTAAAATCTTATTTTATTAATAATATTTTTGAGATTTATATGTGTGACAATTCAAGAAATAATTTTTTATGGAATCACTCTACCTATATAATTAAAAATATTAGTGTTGTGACTAGATGTCCCCCTGTGGTAAATGAAAGCACACTTAGTGCCTTTGTGCGGTAAATAGTTTTTTCTGTCTTTAGTTACCGTTTTGTTTGTACTGATTTCATTTATCACTAAGTGTGCTCGACATAATACTTTCCATTATTTTCGACTTTTTGATTAAGTAATGTCAACTTACCTAGTTGGTAGTGAGAAAATGTGTATTTCAATACTTTTATATGTATATTAAAATAGAGATAGATAAAGTGCTTTATTACCCTCCTATAAAATATAAAAGTAAAAATTAAATTAAATTAAAGCTACTAGTTTACTATGGCTCTTTTTTTAGACCATAGCTCCCTTAGGATCAATCAATTGATATTTGAAGGTATCTGTATATGAGGTTTTAACCCTGCATCATTGAAATTCCGGTTTTCAACATTTTAGTATTTACTTTTTCGTCCTCTAACCGTGAAACTTCACCTTCAAATTAATTTTTCTCGAAGACGGTTAGTCCTACAGTCGAATATCGTAGAGTAACCATATTCGATTCGGTTTAAATTTTGCAGAAATTTAGTTTATATTATATAAACATGATTAAACGTGGCAGACAAAAAAAAAATATTTTTTCCATATACCGGGTAATCAATAACTGCCATGCCAAAATATCAAAAAAACGTTCCTATAAAGGTTGGTCCGCAAATGAGCCCTAAGGGAGCTACGGCCCTTTAAAATTGTAATAAAAATAAGGTTTTTAATTAATAATTCTGCTACCCTTTAAGCTAGAGCGACGATCTTTTGCATGTATACTACTATTAATAAGGGCAATAAATTTACGTTAATTTATTTTTTTGAATTTATTCAGAGGCGTCCCTAGACGGAAAAATGTATTAGGCTTAAAAGATTTTTGCCAAAAACTTTTTTATGTGTACTTTTTTTTGGATTTTTTGTAAAAAAATATATTCCTTGAGTAAAAATACATAAAAAATGCCATTTAGTGTAACATTGTAGGAGCAACCGTTTTCAAAAAAATGAGGAAGTAACATTACTCCTTTAATATTAAATTTAGGTGTTTTGGTGAAGAATGCTTTTTTGCTCAGTTTTAAATGAGGAATCACCCTGCTGTATTAAAATTTTATTAATGCTTTTTTTTTGTTCCCCATTCAATGTCATCTTCGAAGGGCCATAGCTCCCTTAGGGCTCATTTTCGGACCAACCTTCATAGAAACTTTTTTTCATATTTTTGGTTGTAGAATCATCCCCTGGCCCTTAGTGGGTGGAGTAAGATTTTGTTCAATTATCAGATTCAGCAACCTCAAAAACCCCAATATACAAATTTTCATGAAAACTACCCCCAACCCCTCAGGGGGTGGATTAAGATTTTTTTTATTATCAGATTCACTTTCAGCAACCTTAAAACCCCAATATACCAGTTTTCACGAAAACTACCCCCACCCCTCAGGGGGTGAAATTAGAAAAACATAATCAGATTCATATTCGTCAATCCCAAAAACCCCTAAATACCAATTTTGAAGAAAATATTGAAAATATTTAAAAATATTTACCCCCTCACCCCCTCGGGGGTGGAAACTGAAAACTGAATCTTTTAATAAAAAATTTCTAATTTCACCCGCTGAGGGGTGTGGGGTAGTTTTTGTGAAAATCGGTGTATTGGGGTTTTTAAGGTTGCTGAAAGAGAATCTGACAATAAAAAAGTTCTAACTCCACAGCCAAAGAGGAGTAGTTTTCGTGAAAATTGGTATATTTTTAAGGTTGCTAAAAGTAAATAATAATAAAAAATCCATCTTACGCGCGAAGGTGTAAAATGGGAAAGCTCTTTTACTGGGCAGTGTATTTTGTCTAACATAATATAAACCTGTCATTACATTTCGAAAAAATCCTATTTTAAATTTCTGGAACAGTATTATAAATAATTATTATACAAAAAGTTGTGCAATCAAGAATTTTATTAATTAGATATACATTATACAGAGCTGTTCAAAAGTCACCCCTCACCTCTTAACTTTTGAACGAGTTAAGATATCGACTTCAAATTTAGAACTTTAAATAAGACAACTTAAACTATTTTTTAGCATAGATTTGATGTCATGTTTTGAAAATATCAGTCACAAAATTATTTGTTTTGTATTTTTTAAAATTAAGTATATTATGGTAACGGCATACAAAACTTTCCAAAATATGTGGAGTTGAAATCACGCAGAAAATTTTAAAATTAACACTTCGAATGAAGATCTAAAAGAAGCAGATGCCAATATATAATAATTTTTGTAATTTGTATTCAAAATTACTGGAGAGCCCCTAGCACAAGCATATGCTTATTTGGGGCTTTCCATGACTATGTATATTGTCCAAATAAGTCAATAATAATAATAATAACTTTCAGATCTTAGAATGTGAGCAGGGGGCCATGGGGGAACATTTTAAATTAAAAGGGGGGTCGTGTGATATATCATTTAAAAGCAAATAATATTCTCTATCGGACTCTATATTTTTTAATTTTTTAAACAGTGTTTTTAAGGTTTTGATTTTTTAATTTTTTTGTGCTAAAAAATTCGTTTTTTGAGTTTTTTTCGTAAATTTTTATTTATGTCATTAGTCATTTTAAAAAATGGTTTGATTTTTTTCGAGAAATTTTGACAAAAATACCAATTTTCAACCCTATTTTAAACCAAAAAAAAAAACATGTTTAAAAAAAAATAAAAAATATATATCTAGTTAAAGTTTAAAATGATGTATCACACGAAACCCTTTTACATTAAAAAAAATGTCCCCCTTGCCCCCTGACCACATTTTAAGAGCTAAAAGTATCAAATATATTCCAAAATATAGTTTAAGTTGTCTTATTTAAGAGTTATAAATTTGAAGTCGATATCTCAACTCTTTCAAAAGTTAAGAGGGGGGGGGCAACTTTTGGACCCGGTTATATAGAGTTAAAAACCTACATAAAAACTTTTATAAAATAAGCCTACATATTTTTAGACTTTTATAAAATAAACCTACATAAAAACTTTTATAAAATACTTATAGCCAATATAAATCCCGCGGAAACCATATATTTTTGCAGTAGTGTCATAAATTATTTTAAAATTGAAAAATTATGTAAATCTGTCTCTTGAAAGGCAATAAAAGTAAATCTTTCATTATTATAGTAACAATAATTTATGTAAAAATCTATATGATGCCACATAAGAACAAAAAGTTTCCAAAAAAAGTAGCAAAAGACATTTTTAATTTAATTGAAATAGTGATAAAATGTTAAATCAGTTGAGTAAGAGAGGGTAGATTTTAATGCACATTAAAATCCACCCTCTCTTACTTAACTGACTCAAAATTTTCTCACTATTTCAATTACAGGTACAGGTTTTCTTCTTATGTGGCATCATATAGATTTTACCACATGGCAATTTATAATTATAATTATATATATTTTTTTAATTCAATTTTATTTTAATGTTTTGGTAAACATTAAACTATTTATTCTAAATAACCAAAGTAATAATAATAATAATAATAATGATGATAATGATAATGATAAGGATAAGGATAAGGATAGGGATAAGGATAAGGATAAGGATAAGGATAAGGATAAGGATAAGGATAAGGATAAGGATAAGGATAAGGATAAGGATAAGGATAAGGATAAGGATAAGGATAAGGATAAGGATAAGGATAAGGATAAGGATAAGGATAAGGATAAGGATAAGGATAAGGATAAGGATAAGGATAAGGATAAGGATAAGGATAAGGATAAGGATAAGGATAAGGATAAGGATAAGGATAAGGATAAGGATAAGGATAAAGGATAAGGATAAGGATAAGGATAAGGATAAGGATAAGGATAAGGATAAGGATAAGGATAAGGATAAGGATAAGGATAAGGATAAGGATAAGGATAAGGATAAGGATAAGGATAAGGATAAGGATAAGGATAAGGATAAGGATAAGGATAAGGATAAGGATAAGGATAAGGATAAGGATAAGGATAAGGATAAGGATAAGGATAAGGATAAGGATAAGGATAAGGATAAGGATAAGGATAAGGAAGGATAAGGATAAGGATAAGGATAAGGATAAGGATAAGGATAAGGATAAGGATAAGGATAAGGATAAGGATAAGGATAAGGATAAGGATAAGGATAAGGATAAGGATAAGGATAAGGATAAGGATAAGGATAAGGATAAGGATAAGGATAAGGATAGGATAAGGATAAGGATAAGGATAAGGATAAGGATAAGGATAAGGATAAGGATAAGGATAAGGATAAGGATAAGGATAAGGATAAGGATAAGGATAAGGATAAGGATAATGATAATGATAAATTGTGTCCCCATGAATGTATTATTTTTGTATTTAAAACAATAAAGGACTTCCAAGTTTAACGAGATACGGACACCCTGTGGTCCAATATCATGACAAACCTTAATATTTTAATAACTGCTGGATATATAAAAAAAATTATTAAGTTATAAGAGCTTAACATTAAACTATTTATTCTAAATAACCAAAGTAATAATAATAATAATAATAATGATGATAATGATAATGATAAGGATAAGGATAAGGATAGGGATAAGGATAAGGATAAGGATAAGGATAAGGATAAGGATAAGGATAAGGATAAGGATAAGGATAAGGATAAGGATAAGGATAAGGATAAGGATAAGGATAAGGAGAAGGATAAGGATAAGGATAAGGATAAGGATAAGGATAAGGATAAGGATAAGGA